>CM047805.1:194917754-195140360 GCA_026214975.1 Gentiana macrophylla | reverse complement strand
TAAAAAAACATTGGGACAAAAAATCTACATGTTTTACCACTCCAAGATCTAATATTTTATACGTATAAATATAGATCACCAGGCGACTGATACCACTGTTAGTAATATCATCCGCAACGGAAGCGATTTTAAGGATCTAGATCTATAAAATACACGTAATAAAATAACTAGATCTATATCTACAAGGGGGTTGTAGATCATACCTCTTGGATCTCAAAATCCAAGTTGAAGAACCGCAATAGGAAGAATGAAAGATTGTGTGAAGAGCACCACGATCTTCCGTACGTGTGATCCAAGCAACTCCCGGTGGAAGGAAATTCTCGACTCGAACCCTTCCGATATGCTACCCGGAAAAACCTCCAAGATTTTTCCTCAACCCCTTGGCCGAAATTTTCCTTCTCCTCTCTAAGAGGTGTAGGTCGAAATTTGTAGTGTGTTAAAAAGGCAGGAGAACTCTCTTTATATAGGAGTAAAACTTAACCTCCAAGTATTTAATAATTAATACAAAATCAATTATAATAATCCCATTAAATAAAAGATAATCCCATAATATTATCGAACAAATCTAGAATAATATTTATCTTTATTTCTTTCCATAAATATTTATCCAATAAATATTTTTGTGCACATGTCTTATTAATACACAAGAAAAATAATTCTTGTTTCCTAAAAACATGTGTTGGCCGAAAAATGAATATTGACCTAGTCAATATTATTTTTTGCCATAACACACTAATTATGCCAAGATTATGAAAAACTTTTTTTCACATATTTAATTATTTAGCCCAACTAATTTAATAGTTCACTAAACAATTAATTCACATATCGTTTTAATAAAGTCCAACAAGAACTAAATTAATATTATTAGGATTCGACGTCCGAGAATAGCTATGCTTATATTAGGAGAGCGCGTCGGGACCATGGACTAATAATCGTGGCTCCGATAAATCAAATAAATAATTATCTTACGAATGTAATAATTATATTCGATAAATCAATCACAGAATATGCCACCATAATCCCGTGATTGCACTCCTCCGATTATGAGATTATATTTATCTCCTCACGAGAATAATAATAAGCGTCCATTGATATAATCATTACATATGGATTAATCCTCCATAGACTATTCATTCTAAATCGGGAAGTTACCGTTAACCCTTTTTAGAACCTCTTATCCTTATTTACCATTAACCCCCTAGTGACCAATTAATTCATATAACTCACTGGTAGCTAATCAGTGTAATATGAACTCGCGCGATCGATCAGTTTCTAGGATTAACAAATAAGGGAACTGTCTATCTACTTCCATAAATGGAAGGAATGGATTCCGTATCTGTGATAACACAGACTACTCACTCAATCCAGTACAATGCCAAGATGGGGTAATTCAGACCATAGACTCAGTGTAATCCTTAACCGTCAAGTCAAACCTCATACTGATTCAAGCAGTTGACTGTGATCACCTCAGGATTAAGATATATCCATAAATATGATCATCCATTGATCCGATAAGACTTCTTGATTACGGAATTATATCGTGAACTCTAATCAAATCGGTCCAGCCCTATATGATATATCTATCATATATAAATGCCCCACTAGGTTCTCTTAACCGAAAGTCCGGATAAGACAATCACACCTATTGTGTTATGGGCGCATTAATAGCACGTTAAAAGAGAGACCCGATACTCTAGATTAACTTCACTACGGGCTAATTGTATTTTAAGTACATCTTCACTAACTCAATCCTACCGTGTATATCCCATACACTGAGTTAAGTGATTACATAAACGATATACTTTTGGGTTTTCTGTAGTGTAAATACTATTGTCACATCGGTGAATATGAGAATAATAAATATGAATAATAATATCATTTCATTTATTAAATAAAATAATTACAAAATTGTCTTTCGGGCATCACACCTAACAGATGCATGTCAGAAAGGAAAACAAATCAAAAGCTCCTTTAAGTCAAAGCCCTATCAATCAACAACAAGAATTCTACAACTGCTACATATGGACCTGTTTGGACCAGTCACTCCAGTAAGTGTAAGTGGAAAGAAATACACTCTAGTAGTGGTGGATGGCTTCTCCAATTCACCTGGACCATATTCTTGAACAAGAAGAGAGAGACACTCAAGAAGCTACCAGATTTGTTAAGAAGAATTCAAAATGAGAATGAACTGAAGATCATCAAGATCAAATCAGAAAGAGGCACAAAATTTCTAAATGAAATTATTAGAACCTATTATGAAGAAAATGGAGTACTACATCAATTATCAGCAGCAGAAACTCCACAACAAAATGGTGTAGCAGAAAGAAGAAACAGAACTCTCAAAGAAGCAGTCAGAACCAAGATTGCAAAATCATGCCTACCAAAGAGATTTTGGGCTGAAGCAGCAAACACAGCATGCTATACACAAAACAGATCAATCATCAACAAACATCATGGAACAAGTCCATATGAAATATGGAATGGAAAAAAACCTAATATCTCACATTTACATATGTTTGGATCTAAATGTTTTGTTTTGAACAGGAATCAGTTACACACCTTTGATGAAAAAGCTGATGAAGCAATCTTTATGGGATACTCAGATACCAGAAAAGCATTCAGAGTACTCAACAAAAGAACATTGGTGATTGAAGAATCAATACATGTAGTCTTTGATGAACCAAACACAAATGGTGAAAGTCTTCAAGAACAAGAGGAAGAAGAAGCACAAAGGCAAGTGTATATGAATACAACAGTACCAGTTACCATTCTGAATCACAATTTTGGAAATCAAGATGAGCCACAAGTCAATACAACAGAAGAAGCACCAGAACTTGAATGTCATGCACAACCTGAAGTTGTAGAAGCACCAGGTGAAGAACAACTTCAACTGGCTAATAGATCATCCTAAAGATCAAGTCATTTTAGACATTCACACCGGAGTTAGAACCAGAAGACAACTAGAGCATATGCTAACATTTTTTCTATCACAAGTGGAACCCAAGTCAATAGATGATGCAATTCAAGATGCTGACTGGATTACAGCCATGCAAGAAGAACTAAATGAATTTGAAAGAAATGAAGTCTGGGAACTTGTTGTTGTGAGACAGATACGACCAAAATCATTAGATCAAAATGGGTATTCAGAAACAAGATGGATGAGCAAGGAACAGTTGTCAGAAACAAAGCAAGGCTAGTTGCAAAAGGCCACTCTCAAGCAGAAGGAATAGATTATGATGAGACATTTGCACCAGTAGCAAGATTGGAAGCAATCAGACTCTTTCTAGCTTTTGCTGCACACAAAGACTACAAAGTCTATCAAATGGATGTCAAGAGTGCATTTCTGATTGGACTTTTGGAAGAAGAAGTATATGTGGAACAACCTCTTGGTTTTCAACTCAAAGGAAAAGAAGATAAAGTATACAAGCTCAAGAAGGCTCTTTATGGACTCAAACAGACACCTAGAACCTGGTATGAAACACTATCACAATTTCTGATCAGGAATGGATTCAACAAGGGAACTATAGATAAGAATCTTTTCAAATTAGAGGAAGGAACAAGTACATTGCTAGTACAAATCTATGTTGATGACATTATCTTTGGATCAGAGGATGAAAAGCTGTGTGAGAAATTTGCAAACCTAATGAAGAGCAAATTTCAGATGAGCATTATGGGAGAATTAAATTATTTTCATGGCCTTCAAGTGAAGCAAATGAAGGATGGTATTTTCATTAGTCAAGCCAAGTACACAAAAGACTTAATACACAAGTATGGTATGGATACAAGTTGCACAGCAGATACACCAATGTGTGCAAGAGTCATTCTTGGAAAAGATGAAGCTAGAAAAGATGTTGATCAGAAAATGTATAGAGGAATCATTCGATCCCTACTGTTGGTCCCTTGGAAAGGCTAACATAAGTTTAGAGGGGGGGGGGGTGAATAAACTTGTCACCAAAAACTAATCCTGAGCTGGAAAAGCCCCATGAACTGAGTTTCTCTGAACCTCAAACTGATCCTTAGTTCAGTTTTGTTCCTGTCCCTTAACTTGTGCGGAGTTCGGTTAGCTCAACTGAATATAAGTTAATGCTGACTTATATTTAGTCTTGTTAACTGGCATCGCATAAAACTAGCCTTTAGTGCAATAGATGTGTGAATAGAAATCTAGACCTTCTATGTATCAGTTCTGTGCTGACTTAGTGTCTGGTGTTTGCTGAGTGATAATGCAATAAATAAAACAAACACAAATGCATAAAGTAAATCAACACATGGTTTGTTTATGGAAGTTCCGGGTGGTGTAATCCCGTACGTCTCCCCTTCTCCTGTGGCGTAGGAGGTATCACTAGAATCATGAGATAACAGTTACAAAATCCTAGCACTATGACAAATCCTTCACGACACCCTAGTTTCTTTGTCTACACAAAATGAAGAAAGGTGAGATTGCTCCTTCATCCCGCACACCGATCTCTCGAGAGGTGGAATTGCTCCTTCACCACCACCATCGATACCAACACACACCCTCTCGATCGCACCAATAATTGTGGCAACCAAGTTGCAACCGTATGAAGAAAGGTGGAATTGCTCTCTTCAAACTATGCACAGCCAACCCTTTTTCACAAAGGTTAGGTTTAGAATTAATCAAGGATTAATTCAGTGAGCTGTCTGATTCTTCTGGATCTGACTTTGTAGCTCCAAGATGCCTTCTTTCCCCCTTAATGGGTTACTGGATCTTTCTTTGAAGTTTTCAAGGAAATTCCGTTGGTTCCCCTTTTCTGGATATATATGATCTGATTTTCTGAATCTGGATATGGATCTTTGAGTATATGCTTGTAAAGCTCCTTTTCTGATCCTCCTCCTCTCTCTCTCTCTCTCTCTCTCTCTCTCTCTCTCTCTCTCTCTCTCTCTCCCTGAGTGATTCTCTTGTGTATTTAAAGGGATGATGTAACAGTCACTAACTCTTGTAGCCGTTACACTTGTCGTTTAGCCAACATTCACATGTACGATCTTTTGTCGTATAGTCAGTTTGAATTTAACAAGGCCTTAACTCAGTTTTATACTCTTCTTCAAAACTGAGTACCTTGTATACTTAATATCTGACTTCAATTGACTAAGTCAGAGTACACCAATCAATTTCTTCTTATCCAGGCAACCGATAATCTTTGTCCTTAAGATTATTCAGTTTTACATGATCTATAACTCAGTTTCAGGTCACCACAGACTTGTCTGAATCCTGACTTATAGTCACGACTTACTTAGCTTCCAACTGAGTTTGCCACCTCAGTTCTTCAGTTTTCTATAACTGAGTCTGTGTCCCTCAATTCTTCAGTCTTCTAGATAACTGAGTCTGTGTCCGTCAGCGAACTTATCTTCTTCAGTTCTAGCATACTGAATTTGAACCCTCAGTTCTTCATGTGAATATTCAGTTTTCTTGCTATAACTCAGCTGTTCGCCTAGTTCCTATTCTATTAAAATGCTTGTCTGAAACAACCTATACAAAGTTCAGACTCTAGATAGAACTTATACATTTATCTCTAGACCATTTCTTGCTTCTTCTTTTATTATGCACTATAACAGTTAGTTACGACTTCATCATCATGGGTTGTAAGTGATTTGTCTAATTTCGTGACGAATCATCATCAAAACTTAAATAATATTTCCAATAATTTCCCCATTTTTGATGATGTATCATAAACCTCACTAAAAGCAATAATAAAGGAATAGTGCAAGAAATCATAACAAAACAAATTAAGATAGCAAACTAGAACAGCCAAGTTTATCACAAGATTCAAAATAGAACAGACTGAGTTAAAAACTGAATAGATTACATCTTTTCTTTTTCCAAAGCCAACAATCTTTCACCAACAAAGATACTCCTTCTTGTCTCTAGTGATCTTCTTGCTTTTCCTTCTTCTTCAGTTTCACCATCTCTAGGCTTGATCTCTAATTATTCATTTAGCAAATGATTTGCTTCTTCGTTGTTGCCAGCTTTAGACTTTGCCAAGATCTCTTTGATTTCTTCACTCATTACCTTCTCTTCTTCCTCTGAGATAAGACTAGATTTCTTTTCATCTTTTCTTTCTGGTTCCTTTTCATCTTCCCTTTCTGGTTCAGCTTCCCCCTTAGTTCTTGTCCAACTATCTTTTACTGCTCTTAGATTTTCCTTCAACTGATCGTCTGATTGCAAGTTTTTTTCGATGCTCAAAGACAACTTGAACTGCTTTTTCCTCATCTTCTTCAGACCTTGTTTCTGTGAAGGTCTCTTCTTTGACCAATTCTTCGATCAGAATGTCAATTGCTCATTCATTCTTTTGAATAGACAGAAGATCAATGGTCTGTAGATCAGTGTCTATTTGTTCATCTTGTTCTTTGATCAACCGTTTGGCATAGATTTATTCAGCTGTTTCAGCTTCCTTAACTTCATCACCAACTTTATCATTATCTCCCCCCTTGTTTGAAGATAAGCGATAGCAATCTTCAAATAATCTACGAATGGTGATGAGGTTAGAATATTCAAATAGACCTGAGAAATGTGATCTTCCAATGAAATCATGTAGGTCGAAAAGCTTCTGCTGTAGGGTGTGCATTACGCCGTCAATGATTTCTTCCACATTTTTCCTTCTTTCACTTTTCGCTTGATTTGAGATTCTTCGATTGCCAATTTGCTTGTAGATGCCTCGGGGGGCGAGAGATGAGGTGTTGGCCTCGGGATAATAAAATAAACATCGAGAATCGCCGGCCTTTTCATACTCACTGGTGAGTGCATCTTCCACGGCTTCTCTTTTCTCTGCAGTGTATTCCCCATACATGGTAGTGGGAAATTTACTTCCTTCAGATTCTTCATCAGTTTCATTTTCTTCAGATTCTTCAATCTCTCTTTCAGTTTCTTCAGCCTTGCTTCCTTCGCTTTCTTCATTTCCTTCTGATTCTTCAACATCATCAGTTTCAACATCACTTTCATCAACAATATTAATTGCCACTCCAGGTTCGGTTTTCTTCGTCTGAAGTTTGTTCCACAACCTTTTCTGTCTTCTTACAGTTCTATCATCCAGTTTTATCATCTCGCTTGAACTGGAGTCAGAAATTTCACTTTCTTCCTTAATAATTTTCCTTTTCCCAGCTTTGGTGGACACAGGTTCTTGTTTGACTTCGGTTGGAGTTGATTTGGAGATAGAGTAGTGATCTAGTATTCTTTGGACAAGATAGGTGTAGCCCTTTTTCAGTAGAAACTTCTCTCCACTGTCCTTTCTTTCTTTGATTCTTTCTTTCTCTTCTGAAATTTGCTTCATCAACTGATTGAGAATAAATTTGTCCCAATCCAATTTCTCTCCAAACCAAATAGCATAAATCATCTTCATTTTATCAGTTGAGAGAGTATAGAAATTTCGAACGTGACCGATGACGTTTCTGGTAAGAAGTATTGTCAAGGCTACGAATTCTTTCTTTTGTTGATAGATGGAGCCAATGAAGTTCTTCTCCTTCTTGTTGATTGCAGTGATATTCCAAAGTTTGCTCTTTTCTTCATTTCCGAATGGGAAAGATGAAGATCCTCCCATTATGTCTAGGCCGAAGACAAGTGATAGCAGATGTTCATCAACAGTAAAGCTTTTCTCTTGAACAGTCGTTTTGAAGCTTTTTCCATTGTTGATGATTTTGGCATTCCTGTAGAAGTCTCTGATGCCATCTGGACACAAAGTAGTGACCTTTGTATCAATCAAATTCTCCAATCCTCGAATCTTTTTGATCTTCTTTGTAATTTGGATTGAAAGAGTGGAGTTTGAGAATCTTTGACAGAAGTTATCCAGGCTGGTGGTGATTCCATCGTCAATGTTGTATTGCTCCATTGATTTTTGAGTTAGGAATCCTTGAATGCTTGAATTTGGGTGAGCAGGATTTCGTCAAGATTTTGCAGTCGTTTTCAAATGATAGTCATGTCACAATCAATGAGATTATGTAGGGATGTACATCTACTTTTTCTCCTAGATTGACACATGGCTTCGAGTGATTTGTCATGTCAGTCCAAACGTCAGATGGTAGCTGGAAAGTTTTTACTTCTTTTGACCAGTTTGTCCTTCATCAGCCTTTGCCTTCTCAGTTTTGTATATAAGTCAGTTTTCTGAGGATTTTGCAATGTGAATCGACTTTTCTGCAAAAGCGATTTAAGTTTTCTTGATACCCATATCTTTTGGGTCGGTTGAGTTAATTCTTGAAATATTACTTTCAGTTTCTTTGTTGAGAGAATTAAACCTTCTCAACTCTTTTCTGGATAAACCATTACGCTCAATCTTAGTTGATTTTACAAGGATCTTTTTAGATTTAACATTTTTAGTTTCATTGTGTAATCCACTAGATCTTCCAGTATCTTGATTTCTAAAGTTTATACTTTTTGAAGTCTCAAGACTGGGTAGGGGTGGGGGATTATCATTGCTTTTGTCAAATTTACTAGACATTAATCTATCAGCTAGATTTGACACATCAGTTTCAAGAAACTCATTCCAATCTTTTACTTTGTCAAGTTCTCTGTCTTTTAATTTTAGTTTCAATGTAAGTTTTTCAGTTAACTTGACAAGATCAAAGTTTCTCAGACTGAGTTCAGCAAATGATAACTGATTTGAAGAATGTACCTTTCCTTGATGATTTGATGCAGTTTTAGGTTTCAAATGTACACTGTTTTGTTGCTGTGATGAATCTTCTATATCAACAACCACTTGCAACAATTCTTTTCCTTCTTCTTTTGAGAGGTCTCTTAGTGATGGAACTCCTCTGGATTCGTTAATATGAACATTGAAGTTTGTATCCACATCATCACTGAGTTGAGGTTCTGGATTTGTATATAAATTTGTCGCACTGAACCTTTCGATCATTTGATCCTGAAAATCAGATATATTTTGCAAGCAATTAGTCAGGGGGTGAATAAGCCAACTTCTAGTTCTAGATGTAGACATTGAAACTAAGTGAACTGATACAGTGAGGGGTCTTCAACAATTGGTTTAAAAAGGTATTCTTGGATCTCTTCCAAATGAAAGAACTGCTCCGATACCAATTGTTGGTCCTTTGGACAGGCTAACACAAGTTTAGAGGGGGGGGGTGAATAAACTTGTCACTAAAAACTAATCCTGAGCTGGAAAAGCCCCAGGAACTGAGTTTCTCTGAACCTCAAACTGATCCTTCATTCAGTTTTGTTCCTGTCCCTTAACTTGTGCGGAGGTCAGTTAGCTCAACTGAATATAAGTTAATGCTGACTTATATTTAGTCTTGTTAACTGGCAGCGCACTAGCCTTTAGTGCAATAGATGTGTGAATAGAAATCTAGACCTTCTATGTATCAGTTCTGTGCTGACTTAGTGTCTGGTGTTTTCTGAGTGATAATGCAATAAATAAAACAAACACACATGCATAAAGTAAATCAACACATGATTTGTTTATGGAAGTTCCGGGTGGTGTAATCCCGTACGTCTCCCCTTCTCCTGTGGCGTAGGAGGTATCACTAAAATCATGAGATAACCGTTACAAAATCCTAGCACTATGACAGTCCTTCACGACACCCTAGTTTCACTGTCTACACAAAATGAAGAAAGGTGAGATTGCTCCCTTCATCCTGCACACTGATCTCTCGGAGGTGGAATTGCTCCTTCACCAGCTCACCACTGATACCAACACACAGTCCTCAGACTGCACCAACAGCTGTGGCAACCAAGTTGCAACCGTATGAAGAAAGGTGGAATTGCTCTCTTCAAACTATGCACAACCAACCCTTTTTCACAAAGGTTAGGTTTAGAATTAATCAAGGATTAATTCAGTGAGCTGTCTGATTCTTCTGGATATGACTTTGTAGCTCAAAGATGCCTTCTTTCCCCCTTAATGGGTTACTGGATCTTTCTTTGAAGTCTTCAAGGCAATTCCGTTGGCTCCCCTTTTTTGGATATATATGATCTAATTTTCTGAATCTGAATCTGGATCTTTGAGTATATGCTTGTAAAGCTCTTTTATGATCCTCCTCCTCTCTCTCTCTCTCTCTCTCTCTCTCCCTGAGTGATTCTCTTGTGTATTTATAGGGATGATGTAACGGTCACTAGCTCTTGTAGCCGTTACACTTGTCGTTTAGCCAACATTCACATGTACGATCTTTTGTCGTATAGTCAGTTTGAATTTAACAAGGCCTTAACTCAGTTTTATACTCTTCTTCAAAACTGAGTACCTTGTATACTTAATATCCGACTTCAATTGACTAAGTCAGAGTACACCTATCAATTTCTTCTTATCCAGGAAACTGATAATCTTTGTCCTTAAGATTATTCAGTTTTACATGTTCTATAACTCAGTTTCAGGTCACCACAGACTTTCCTGAATCCTGACTTCACGACTTAATTAGCTTCCAACTGAGTTTGCCACCTCAGTTCTTCAGTTTTCTGTAACTGAGTCTGTGTCCCTTAGTTCTTCAGTCTTCTAGATAAGCCAACTGAGTATGTGTCCCTCAGCGAACTTATCTTCTTCAGTTCTAGCATAACTGAGTTTGAACCCTCAGTTCTTCATGTGAATATTCAGTTTTCTTGCTATAACTCAGCTGTTTGCCTAGTTCTTATTCTATTACAATGCTTATCTGAAACAACCTATACAAAGTTCAGACTCTAGATAGAACTTATGCATTTATCTCTAGACCATTTCTATCTTCTTCTTTTATTATGCACTATAACAGTTAGTTACGACTTCATTATCATTCGTTGTAAGTGATTTGTCTAATTTCGTGACGAATCATCATCAAAACATTAATAATATTTCCAACACCTACTATATGTAACTGCAAGCAGACCTGACATAGCATTTGCAGTAGGAGTATGTGCAAGATTTCAAGCTCAACCAAAAGAATCACATCTTCTAGCAGCTAAAAGAATAATCAAATACCTGAAGAACACCATCAATGTTGGAATTTGGTATCCAAAACATGGAGGATTCAAACTGATATCATATTCAGACTCTGACTATGCTGGATGCAAGATAGATAGAAAAAGCACCTCCGGAACATGCCAGATGCTAGGCACAAGACTAGTTTCATGGTTCAACAAAAAGCAAAACTCTATATCTACATCAACAGCTGAAGCAGAATATATAGCAGCAGGTAGTTGTTGTGCACAAGTACTATGGATTAGACAACAACTAAGGGATTATGGAATGGAGGAGAAGACAATTCCAACTATGTGTGACAACACAAGTGCCATATCTAGTACTGAAAATCCAGTGTTTCACTCAAGAATAAAGCATATTGATGTAAGATATCATTTCATCAGAGATCATGTTGAGAAATGAGATGTTATTCTAAGACACATACACACTAAAGATCAATTGGCTGACATCTTCACAAAACCACTCAGTCATGAAAGATTTAGCATGTTGATAACTGAGTTGGGAATGATTGAAATTGACTAAGTAATAAAGAGCAGCTAACTAGAGTAATCAGCTAAGTCACTTCACCAGCTGATTAAACCTTTGCCATTATAGGAGATGTAGCAGGTAAGGCACTGGTACTCAGTGAAGTTAACTTCAGTGATTGTTAGGAACAGATAAATACAGCGGCTCAGTGAAAAAGGCACTCCACTGAAATGAAGATTGGAGTCACCAGCAAATTAGAGTGTGAACCAAATCAGTTTTTATACATGTGGAAAATCAAGAAGTTGTGGAGGATTATACTGTCGAAGATTACACATGTGGAGATCAACTTACAATCATTGAGATAACCATATTATTTTTCGAATTACAAACGCCTTAATTCTCGAGATTTATCATTACTTGCCTCAATCCACTCCCCCACTTCACTTGAATATAAGGATTTATATACACAAAATCACGCCATTACATCACAAAATGCTTCCATATTCAACCACGTTCACACTACCCAAATCATCCTATATAAACAACACTTAGGGGTTTTTCAGAAATCTTTACGCTCATTTGCAAATTATAAACCCTACTGTGTTTTATTTCTGAAAATTTGAAGCCTATATTTCAAAATCTCAAATCTTCAAACAATGGCCTCATCCTCCTTAAACACTCAAACTGGATATGAGAAATCGATTGCTACTAGATCGTTCTTTCAAGAAGAACACTACTTAAAACTGTGTGGAAATGACTAGGAAGCAAGACGATTGGCAGCTGGATGCAAACACCTAAAATTATCAACTTTTCTAAATCCACCAATCACAGAAATTTTCTATGAAAGTCTAATCTCTTTCTGGAAGACTGCAAAATATCTCTCTGGGCTCTTTGAAGAAGAATGTGACGAGTGGGAGGAAGACAAGATTGTTGCATCTGTCAATGGCACAGAAGTGGTCATTACAACAAAGGTAATTCGCAAACACCTTAAACTTCCAAATAAGGGTCAAGCAAAAGTGACATTGGTACCACAAAATTTGGATGATTTCTGGACAACAATCGCCAAAACGGCAAACCTAGGATCTAAGAAGGTCAATTGTCTTAGATCCGCGTTAAAGAAACCGCTCAGTGAGTTCAGTGCCCTAATTGGAAAGAGGATTGAAGGAAAGCTAGGGGCAAATAATGCCATGACAGAGGCTAGAATGCGACTAATGGGAATCATCTACAACAATTTGGAGTTTAATTGGGCAACTTACTTTTCCAGAGAATCAAAGAACAAATCCAGGGAGAGTCAACTGCTGCCAAAAAGGGATTATGTGAAGGAAAGACGAAAAATGGGATCTTCTGGGTGAAGAAATCCTATGGGATTCAACTACACAACCTTTTGCAATGAAGTACCTGTTGTACACCTACATAAATTGCATGAATCCAAAATGATGTTTACCTATGTCAAATAGCCAAAGCAAGCGGGAGGAGGAAAGAGAAAGCAAACTACAACACATTCTTCTGGCCAAAGAAAGAAACAAAAGGTTCAAAGAAATTTGGACAAGGAAGGTTTTGGAAAGTTAATTGATGATGCAGAAGAAGAAGATTCTGAAAGTGAGGCAGAACAACCAGAGGAAGGAAGTGGCAGTGAGGATACACAACCTCAAAATGAGGAATTTGCAGAAGACACTGGAGATGATGATGAAGAAACTCCAGACGAACCAACACAGATATCTGCAAATGACATTGATGATCGAATTACAACATATCTTGAATGGAAGGAAGGGGATTCCAGAAGTCAGCTTCAAGACTCAGACCGCATGCTTGCTGAGGAGGCTTGGTTTTTTAATTTTCTTGGGATCACGACCCTGGTTGGTGTACTTGATGAGTCACCACTCTGGGATATGGTTGATGCAGCTAAAGCAAAGATGCATCCGCACTCTGACAAAGAAAGTGATGAATCAACTGATGGAAGTGATAACCATGATGATGATGATGGTGATGATCACAATGATGATAATGGTGCTGATCAAAATGGTGATGGAAATAATCCAAAGGATACCACTGATGGCCAAGACAAAGAGGATGAACAAACAGCTGATGCAATTGATGATAATATTCTCTTAAGCTCTTTTCTACAGACACACGCATCAGAAAAGTCAACCCCACTAGCTAAGACAACACCTCAGCCACTATCTCAAGGACATTCGGTGACCTACAACAATGATGTTGGACATCGGCTCATTTCGCCGCAACACCAGTCAAGGAGATTTCAAAGACAAAGAAAGGGGAATCGAGCGATGATCTTGCACCACAATTCACCTCTACTCAAATACTTGAAGAAGTCGACACTGGTGTAGATGTTACTCAACATCAAGACAGAGGACAACAAACAGAACCAGAACCAGAACCAGCTGACATCCGACACAAACTCTCTCAGCTGGCCACTGGCATCTCAAATGAGACCTTTGAAAAAGCAGCAGATCTGTTGGCCGAAGAATTGGAGCAGCAAGCCATGCACCTCAGATCCTTGACTTCAGCATTTAATGTCAAAAGTTACTCTATTGAGAGAAAATTCCAGGCTGTTGTTGAATATATTGATGCACAGAATATTGTTGTACAATGACAATGAGACCTGATGAGACAGCTCAACATCAATATCACCAACAACCTTGCAGGTCTCAGACAACACATCTCTCAGGAAAATGATTCGATGGCATTAGCATTTGGCACCAGTTTCCGCAGTGTAACTGAGAAGCTGATTGATCATGACAATAGATTCACATCCATTGAGTCAAAACTAGACACTCTGATTGGCACAACAGAGGCTACAAATAGCATCTTACTCCAGCAAAGGGATGATGCTAGAAAAAAGGGGGAAACAAGTAATAAGGCTGAAGGATCAAAAGTAAGATCCCCAAATTTTACAGAGGAACGACTGAGATCAAGGGACAGAGAAATAAGAATTAGAAATGGGGCTGAAGAACAACAAAGGAAGGCCAGAGAAGAAAGAGAAAAGCCCTCAAATGAACCCTGCATAGGGTTTCCTCATCCTATCCAAAGAAGGGATGATGATAGAGATAGATCAGGTGGACAGCAAAGACCTGGATCAAGTCAGCAAATGAGATCAGGAAGAGAACATAGAATCAGTATAAGCAGAGAGAAAAGAAGTTTCCCAACTCACAAAAATATGCAAGAATATGAGGCTGAGATCCTAGATCATGTAAGAGAATATTTCAGAGTTCAAGAAGGGCTGTATCCAAATCAAACACATGATGAAGCTTGGGCAGATTGACTAAGCTACCAGGATGAAAAGAGGAGAGTTGACATGGCCAAAATATACAATGACATTAAAAGACAACATGCATCTCTCCAGCAAAGTGTTGGAACCATCAGACCTAGTACAGCCATACCACTTTCTACAAGAGGACCAGGAGATTTACCAACTGAGCAACAAGAAAATTTCAATTATATGGCAAAGTTCTTCAACCCTATGGGGAAAATGAACAAACAAGACCAATGGCGTTTGTACAAAAATCTCAAGTTTGCTGACTCACACATTGCTGAAGCTAGGGACAGACTTGAGAAATGTTTTGGAGAACCTAGAGCAAATGAGACTATGCCTGATTTGAACAGACTCTTCGCTAAGAGAGTATTTCATAGAGTCTCTGAGTACACTGCTATGGCATACTGGAAGTGGAAATTTCCTTAGATCGATTGGAAAGATATGGAAGAGGTCCAAACCATAAAGTTCAAAAGGTACAAGGCTGAATTAAGCAAAATGTAGTTGTAACACTTTGAGTAATTTTGAACTTTCTTATCTTATTACCCTCGAATGGATGATTAAAATTGTTGAGTTTTATTCCAATGTTTATTATGAAAAATTTGGTATACTTATGTTCAGGCTTATGAGAGTTTTGACATCATCAAAAAGAGGGAAATTGTTAGGAACATTTTATTATGTTTTGATGATGGCCATACTAGCTGTTATAGCAAGCCTGAAAATAAGTTAGAATTCACTGTACAAGTCTTTACTTAGAGTCTGACATGTTGTATAATTTGAATCAGACAAGTATTGTACTAGTTGATAGGACTGCAAAGTAAAAATAGATTTTCGGCAGAGTGAAGCCAGCCAAGTACCAGCAGAGAAGCAATGAAGACATTATGGTTTGACTTATAACCAAGGAAGTCTGTGATGACCTTAGATAAGTCTAAGTTATGTTTCAAGAGATGAAACTTAATGTTTAAATATGGTGTACATTGATCTCACACAAATCAAGGATCAGTGAAGTACAAGGATTTCTCATGTACTAAAAAGAATGAAGGAAACAGTGAATCGGTAAAGTAAACTGACGATCGGCTGAGTAAAAACAAAGCAGTGAAGGAAGATCTAAGCGGCAAAGTCAGAAGGAGCACTTGACCATTCAGAGAACAGCTAAGTAAACCTTACTTAATTAGATTTTGAAATATGATGAAGATTCAAAGGATCAAGCATTAAATGCACAATCAACAGAGGATCAATCAAGGACGGATATTCTGATAAACGAATGAAGAAAAATCCGATCACTGAAATCAAGGAGAATATAATTAAGGGGGAATCAAGAATAAAATCATGGATTATTCCCCTCATTAATATAGCCAACGGACGGAAATTCAAATCAGGGATTACGAAGGCTATAAATAGAAGGCATTGACCTACAAAAGAAAAATAAAAAAAGAGAAAAACAATAAGCTGAAACTCTGTCAAATAAAAAAGCCTTCTTCTGTGCTTAAAAAGAATTATCTAGTGATCAACACAAAATGAGAGCTACAATATCAATATCAAGCATTGAGATTGGTCAACAAGCTTTGTGAATCCAATTCACCTCAATGAAGCAACTGAATCAGAGCCATCTGAGAAGGAGTTGTGTTTGTGATAGCTGCTGAAGGATTTGGTCCCAAGGAGCAGTGAAGGAGACTGAGTCACTAAAGCTGTTGTAGTCAGGGAGTGATAGTCTTGAAGATTGTGAAGCTTGTGTAGTCAAGGACAATCAGGCTATTGTATTAGTGAAAACAATAGTGAATTCCTCCAATCATCACAGGAGATGAGTGGATTAAGGGATTACACCACCCTGAACCACTATAAGCCTTGTGTCAATTTACTTTCAGCAATTTACCTTACTACATTTATTTAACTGCTTACAATATATCATAAATCTGTGATTGCACATACTATTTTGAAACAACATATTAAGAAGGGACTTATCCGCTGCCCAAAATCTTTTAAATACAAGAAAAGTTTTTGAAACTCCACTATAGTCATTCACCCCCCACTCTACCTATAGTTTTACCCTTCTCTGGGACCAACACTAGTAAACCCTAATTCTGTGGTTCGGCGTTAACTACATTGATCGACATGAATAATTAAAACGAGTAATGGGTCTAGCCATTCTAGTATTCGTAATTCGTAAATTAACATGAAGGACTGTTAGTGAAGTGTTAATTAGGACATAGTCTTGATGGTCCCTAGGAACGTGCTAGTCATTTTCGATAGCTGCCTAGGCGGGTTAGCGGTTTAATCCTCAATACTGGCAATTCTAGTTCTTCATGCGTATGGTATATTACGGACCAATTAAGGAAGTTAGCTTGCATATAGATCGGAGTAGATAGGGTTAGGAGTTGCACCCGTAGCTAAATTGCGTACACGAGTCGAACACGGATTAAGGGTAGGTTAGTTGTGAATAGTTTGGTTAATGCCTTTTCAATATATGATTGACGATTGGTTTAATTGCATCTATTTTATTTACGTGTTCTTTATCTTGGTCAATGACCACCCCTATCCGGTTGACCTATGAATTGTGGTTGTGTTTAACATTATTAAATAATAGTCTCTGTGGGATCGACTTTGACTCGTCCGTAATATACTACGATTGACCTAGTCCTCTTTTTACTATTAAGAGAATAAATGCGATCAAGTTTTTGGCGCCGTTGCCTGAGACTATTTTTTTAATTGTTAGGGATAGCCATTAATTTATAGTTAACCTTTTTTGTTAATTTTTATTTTCTTTTTGATGATCGAATAAAATTTTGAAGGTTTTTTTTTTCATCGTCATGCTCCTAAGGCTGTTGAGCAAAGGATGTGCGGGAGTTTTTTTTACTTCGCATTATTATTCGGTTATTATTTCGAGTTTTGAGTCTTTTTATTTTTATTGCACTTATTCTTTTTAATTGTGTCTTTTACTGTCACATGACATAACTATTTTGTTACTTATTCGTATCTCGCGGTACTAATGGACTTTGTGAAAAAATTCTTTGTATTAGCTGACCTAGTGCAGATTAATCATTTGGAGAAGATAACTTTGGTTCAGTTCAGTGATATGATTTGCTTCAGACAATTAGCCGAGTTCTACTGTTTTCCAAAGCTAAGTGTTCTTCCTCTTCCTACTTTTTTTTTGCTTTACTTTTCACATTGGAGACAATGTTGAGTTTTAAAGTTGGGGGTAGGCATAACACTTAGTTTGAAAAAATTGAGACACACATACACTTACTTTTGTGAATTTCGAATTTTTGAATTCAATGAAATAGAGTCCTTACACTGTTGAAATTGCTTAATTACATACTTAATTCATTAATGATGAATAAGGAGTTTGTCAACTAATTGAAGTAGTGGTTTATTAATCATCTATCCTGTTGTGGAATCGATCTTTTTTAAGCACGTATAACTCATTTTTTCAGTATGTAGTATAGATGACGCATTATTCAATTTAGTATGGAATAATGAGCATGTGCTATGTTGCATGAAGTAGTGACTTATTAAATTTTACCATTGCATTCAATTCTTGAGCACGCAATCTGAGTGAGAAGTATTTAGATGAGATGAAGAGTTACCTAGACCGGGAATCGATATTTGTCGGTGGGTATACTTTAACCAATTGTTGTAGGAGGATGGTAGCGACTTTAATTCCAAACAAGATAAACCGGGACATAATGGGCTTGCGAGTGAGAGAAAAAAAAGTGTTAGAAATCTTCCGAAAAGAAAAACAAAAACAAGAATATATTTATATAATAAAGGCAGCGAGGGAAGCAAACTCAAAGCAAAAAGGGCACGACCCTCACATAAAAATAAAACAAACGAGGACCTAAGAGTAATACTCGGTCCCCAAGTCCGCCCGGCCCATAAGGTTTCATGTTGTTTGCCTAAATCTGAAGGCAAGAGGAGCGAGTGTGCACATTGATAAGTAAGGATTGTGGGGTCTCTATAACTTCATTTTTTTCTTGAATACACTATCACAAAAGATTTATCACACGACACATTGATGCATTGGTAGGTGATGATTAATGGGGAACTTATGGATTTGTGCATGATACATGTTTTGCCTGAAATCTTTATTAATATAATGTGATTCTGTATCCGTCACTGTTGTTTGAGAGTTATTGCACTCACACGTCGGTTCTACTATGAGAGAGTGCATAATGGATTACTGATGGATATGTGTTGATCCTCATCTTATTTATAATTCTTGAATGAGTCTGTTCTTAATTAGTTTGTAGTTGTTTATGGGGTTTGTTTGATTTGGTTTTTGCTCAGGACGATCAAAAGCTAAGTTGGGGGTAGTTGATGACGGTCGACTTGGTATCATATTTTACCATCAATCTACCCCGGATTTTTGTTCTCAATGGTGATAATATGTATAAAATCATGGGTTAATTAGCTAAATGTGATTAAGCTACGTCCGGGGTGACTAAATTGGTATTATGCGTATTAACCGTGTATTTTATGTGTTATTTGCTAGAAATAGCAGCTACTATGTCTGGTATGATTTTATTGACAGATGGATGAGTGTTTGAAGCATCATTTGGGCTGAAGAAGAGATTTAATCGATAAAGAACTGAACGGAGCTGAAGGTTGAGGTGTTTCGAGCGGAGATTGGACAAGAGAATCTGATTGGTGATCTTGTAACGCAGTTTCCGAAGAATTACAAGCCAAAGTGGGCTTGGACTTCTGCATGAAAGTTGTAGGTCTTCAGTCGAGGATTCTAACACAACTTGAATCACCCAAATCGGAGTTACGTAGGCCAATTTATGGTCCAAATACCGAAGCTGGGCCCAGGGTATTCCAAGTTAAGTCGGCAGACAGAAAAAGACAAAAATACTCCTGGTAAACCGGGAGTTACCCTCAGTTTACGAGTGTTTGGAGCATCATTTGGGCTGAATATGAGAGTCAATCAATAGAGAACTGAACGGAGCTGAAGGTTGAAGTGTTTCGAGCGGAGATTGGACATGAGAATCTGATTGGTGATTTTGCAACGCAGTTTCCGAAGCTTTAAAAGACATATTGGGCTTGGACATCGACATTAAAGTTGTAGATCTTGAAACAAGTATTCCAACACACTTTGAATCATTTAAATCGGAGTTACGTAGGCCAAATTATGGTCCAAATACCGAAGCTGGTCCAAGGGTATTCCATGTTAAGTCGGCAGAAAGAAAAAGACAAAAATACCCCCGGTGAATGGGAGCTACCACCGATTTACTGAGCCCTAGAATCTTCCATAAACACGTATTCTTGTCCCTCATGGATTGGGTTTACCCATAAGTCGGTTTATACACCTATATGAGGCCATTCAGAGCTGCGAAATTGTATTCATCTTCTCTTCATCATCAATTCTTCATCTCTTTTCTAGTTCTTCATCAACTAGCTATAATGTAGTCTTTTGGTTATAAATTCTTCTTTTATTTTCTTCATTTCTTCTTGCAATTAAATCATGATTCTTTCATTATTGAATTGTGCTTGGTTTACGATCTTCATGGATCATCTTGAGTCGCCGGAGGGAGAGAGAATAGAAGAGTAGATTTGTTCTTAGTTATGGGTAAAATATATTCCAATGTTTTATTTCTTTTCTTAGATTCATGACTGTTATTGTGTTAGATCTAGATTATGCTTGCATCTAATCAACTATGCATTAGTTAAATGAACCTTAATATTCATTCGATTCGTTCATATGAAACGCCGAATTATGGGTTGCGCTCTTCAGATCTGCGACTGTCTTTATTGCTAGATCTGAATACCTAGTAAACCCTAATTCTATTGTTCGGCATCAATTACGTTGATCGACAAGAATAATTAAAACGATTAATGGGTCTGGCCAATCTAGTTTTTGTAATTTGTAAATTAACATGATGGACTGTTAGTGAAGTGTTAATTAGGATATAGTCATGATGGACCTTAGGAACGTGCTAGTCGTTATCGATAGCTGCCTAGGCGGGTTTGTGGTATGGGTTAACGCTCAATACTGGCAATTCTAGTTCTTCATGCATATTTTGTATTACGGACAAATTAAATAGGGTAGCTTGCGTATACATTGTTTACCGTTGTCGGAGTAGATAGGGTTAGGAGTTGCACCCATAGCTAAATTACGCACACGAGTCGAACACGGATTAATGGGAGGTTAGTTGTGAATAGTTTGGTTAATGCCTTTTCAATATATGATTGAGGATTGGTTTAATTGCATCTATTTTATTTACTTGTTCTTTATGTTGGCCAATGACCACCCCTATCCGGTTGACCTATGAATTTTGGTTGTGTTTAACAATATTAAATAATAGTCCCTATGTGATCGACCTTGACTCGCCCTTGATATACTACGCTCTCTCATGGTGGTTTGTCACGAAAATTTTGGACAGAGGCTGTAAGCACAGCTTGCTACTTAGTCAATAGGAGTCCTTACACAAGAATCAGTCTCCAAACATGAATTGAGATGTGGTCAGGAAAGCCTGTGGATTACTTAGTTCTAAGGGTATTTGGAAGCATAATTTACTATCATGTCAATGAAGGGAAACTGGAACCAAGGGCCCAGTTTTTGATTAAGATTCTATGTTCAGTTCATCAGTGAGAGGAACTATTGAAGCTCGAAACCGCATCGAAACTAAGAAATCGCGCGAAGGTGGAGCTTTAGTGAGTCGGTTGAAATGCAACAATCAAGCGATCCAAGTCGATTTTCATCGATTTGGTCTTTGAACGTAATCGAGTCCAAGCGGTCGGTGAGCAAATGTGCATTGAGCGTCAAACTGAGAACATGGGTCACTAGAGTATAGCTGTCAGTAGAGCTAGAAGATCCAATGTTTGGGAACCTCCCAAGAGGTATGGATTTGATGATTTGGTTGGATACGCACTTCATGTTGCAGATGTTAGTAATATCATCCGCAACAGAAGCGATTTAAGGATCTAGATCTATAAAATACACGTAATAAAATAACTAGATCTCAAAATCCAAGTTGGAGAACCGCAATAGAAAGAACGAACGAAGGTGTGAAGAGCACCACGATCTTCCGTACGTGTGATCCAAGCAACTCCCGGTGGAAGGAAATCCTCGTCTCGAATCCTTCCGATATGCTACTCGGAAAAATCTCCAAGAATTTTCCCCAACCCTCTTGGCCGAAATTTCTTCCTCCTCTCTAAGAGGTGGAACTCGAATTGTGTGTCTAAGGCTTGGGAGAACTCTCTTTATATAGGAGAGTAAAATTTAGCCTCCAAGGATTTAATAATTAATACAAAATCAATTATAATAATCCTATTAAATAAAAGATAATCTCATAATATTCTAGAACAAATCTAGAATAATATTTATCTTTATTTATTTCCATAAATATTTATCCAATAAATATTTTATACACATGTCTTATTAATACACAAGAAAATAATTTCTTGCTCATTAAAATATGCATGGGGCGAAATCTCCAATATTGACCTAGTCAATATTAATTTTGCCATTACACAATAATTGGGCCAAGATTATGAAAAATGTCTTTTCCACATATTTAATTATTTAGCCCAACTAATTTAATAGTCCACCAAACAATTAATTCACATATCGTTTTAATAAAGTCCAAAAAGAACTAAATTAATATTATTAGGATTCGACGTCCGAGAATAGCTATGCTATATTAGGAGGCACGTCGGGGACCATGGACTAATAATCAGCGGCTCCGATAAATCAAATAAATAATTATCTTATGAACAGAATAATTATATTCGATAAATCAATCACAGGAATATGCCACCATAATCCCGTGACTGCACTCCTCCGATTATGAGATTATATTTATCTCCTCACGAGAATAATAATAAGCGTACATTGATATAATCATTACATATGGATCAATCCTCCATAGACTGTTCATTCTAAATCGGGAAGTTACCGTTAACCCTTTTTAGAACCTCTTATCCTTATTTACCATTAACCCCCTAGTGATCAATTAATTCATACAACTCACTGGTAGCTAATCAGTGTAATATGAACTCCATGGATCGATCAGTTTCTAGGATTAACAAATAAGAGAACTGTCTATCTGCTTCCAGAAATGGAAGGAATGGATTCCGTATCTGTGATAACACAGACTACTCACTCAATCCAGTACAATGCCAAGATGGGGTAATTCAGACCACAGACTCAGTGTAATCCTTAACCGTCAAGTCAAACCTCATACTGATTCAAGCAGTTGACTGTGATCACCTCAGGATTAAGATATATCCATAAATATGATCATCCATTGATTCGATAAGACTTCTCGATTACGGAATTATATCGTGAACTCTAATCAAATCGGTCCAGGCCTATATGATATATCTATCATATATAAATGCCCCATTAGGTTCTCTTAACCGAAAGTCCGGATAAGACAATCACACCTATTGTGTCCTGGGCGCATTAATAGCACGTTAAAGGAGAGACCCGATACTCTCGATTAACTTTACTACGGGCTAATTGTATTTTAAATACATCTTCACTAACTCAATCCAATGGGGTATTACCCTATGCCAACCTTAGTAAGAATTGTTAGGATAACACAACTAACAGTGGTATCTCTGATACCACTATTCTAGCTAAATAGATCTAACGGGTAAACAGTGCCAACCCCAATCCATCTCTTCAACCACGACATTCATAAGCATAAAAATTAAACATATGCATCGCCCCCCAAAAAAATTGGGACAAAAAAAATCTACATGTTTACCACTCCTAGATCTAATATTTTATACGTATAAATATAGATCCCATGGCTTAATCGATACCTTTGTTAGTAATACCATCCATTGTGAGCGATTTAAGGATCTAGATCTATAAAATACACGTAATAAAATAACTAGATCTACATCTACAAGGGGGTTGTAGATCATACCTCTTGGATCTCAAAATCCAAGTTGAAGAACCGCAATAGGATGAACGAAGGAAAGCGTGAAGAGCACCACGATCTTCCGTACGTGTGATCCAAGCAACTCCCGGTGGAAGGAAATTCTCGACTCGAACCCTTCCGATATGCTACCCAGAAAAATCTCCAAGATTTTCCCCTTATTCTCCCCTTGGCCGAAATTTTCCTTCTCCTCTCTAAGAGGTAGAAGTCGAAAATTGTAGTGTTCTTTGGCTTGGGAGAACTCTCTTTATATAGGAGAGTAAAACTTAAGCCCCAAGGATTTTATAATTAATACAAAATCAATTATGATAATCCTATTAAATAAAAGATAATCCCAAAATATTCTAGAACAAATCTAGAATAATCTTTATCTTTATTTCTTACCATAAATATTTTTCCAATAAATATTTTATGCTCTCACTAACTCAATATTTTATCTTAATATTATTAATAATATTAATAATATTAATTGTATTTTAAATACATCTTCACTAACTCAATCCTCTCGTGTATATCCCATACACTGAGTTAAGTGATTACATAAACGATATACTTAGGGTTTTATGTAGTGTAAATACTATTGTCACATCTGTGATTATGAGAATAATAAATATGAATAATAATATCATTTCATTTATTAAATAAAACAATTACAAAATTGTCTTTCGGGCATTACACCTAACAATCTCCCACTTGCACGAAAGCATGTGATTAATTGTTTTAGAGCACACCCTATTATTTAAAATACAACAAACTACATCTCCCACTTGCTCTAAAGCAATGGAGACTCATCCCGTATTCTAGTACCCACTAAGCATATCATAACCATTTTGATTCCAAAGTACACTCCGAGTATCTTTGTCGTAGGATAGGTCGGTGACTCGGGAGCACCTACATCTAAATGTCATGGGTCTTAATGATTAGTCGGGTTGTCGGCTCGAGGCGATCCGTAGAATCGAAACGTTACCGGTCCATCTAATCATGTGGTACTTTCCCAATATGCTTTTGACCTCTAGTGATTTCGAAAATCCTTATAAGCTACCCCTACATCGTTTGCACAATGATGTGGTATCGGCTTTCAAATCTAGAATCACTCCCAGATATGAAAAGGAAATCCTGAAGCTATATCGCCTCTCTAGCTACTACAAAAGCCGCTAATCACCCAACTTGTTAAAGTCGAGTTGACGTTCCTGGATTCCTCCAGGCAATAGCTTCAACACAAGAGTAAACACTGAGCCCAAGATTGACTTAACGATCATCCTCAATCTGACTTAAAGTCTAAATCAGTGTATCACACATATCCAAGTTCACACATGAATATGTCCGCATATTATTCCTCGTTCTCTCAAGATACTAAAGGACATACTAAACTTGCTTTGTTAATGACCGAATCTAAGATTCGATCAAATTTGACGTTCAATAACGACCATCTCTTACTATAAAGAGAATCTATCCCATTTCTCTTGATCCAAAGATTTAGAGAGTCATTCACTGAGGCATAGGCGAGAACTTCCTCGTTGAATGTTGCATACACAGATGCATCATCTTAACCAATAAGATGGATGGGAAACCAGTGGTGATTCTAATGAATTCGACCGAGTCAAACTCTTAAGAATGTTGTCCAAATCTACATTGCGAAGAGAATTGTGGTATTGTCGATTCGACTTGAGATAACACACCCATGTTGATTCCAAGCTAGTGCAAAAAAGTGTTGTCCTTCACAAACACTAATATATATATATATATATATATATATATATATATATATATATATATATATATATATTCACTACTGTACTAAAATTGATATCCAGTCTACAAAAGACTTATCAATATTCTGGTCAAATCCACATATTGTAGAAATATATGACTTCCAATGACCGAGAGGTTTGCTTTTTATCCACAAAGTACATAAGCCTTGACAGTCATTCTGTCATTAGTTCATAAGGCAATACCCTTCTGTTTCGAATGAATCCAGACTCCGTTTTGTTTGGCAAGAAAATCTCAGGGAATCACCCCTATTTTCTGCTTATAAATGAAATCATGCAATACTAAGTGGTAAGAGAGTTCAAGGTCTGATTAACTCTCTAGACCACTCAAGCTTTGCTCTGAAAGATAGACTTTACTATGCATTCTACTCTTTTCCGTGTAGATCCAATTACTCCCACTGGGCCTGAGACGCTCAGGTGGTTCTACAAGAGTATGAACAGAACTGGAGTACCGAACTCCATTCACATGGTTATGGCTATTAAACCAACCTCTATTATCAGAATCCTATACTGCTCACAAAAGAGCCATAGGTCATCAATCGATCCTCAGACTACAAAGGTCTGCAGAAACCGTAATGGGTAATGAATAAACCATACTCCCACTACATTCTGGGTGGATCGAAATTCTGATCTAGTTTAGTAGTATTTAGTGTCATCACCAACAACCGATGTTGGATGTGGTCTGATTTTAATCGATTAGTAACTACCTTTAGTAAAAGCGTGCTTCAAGGTTCAAGGTTTTCTTTGTTCATGGACTCTATCGGGAAGGATGCAACAATATAACTGTCCTTCCCGATTTCAAGAATCTTATAACAAACCTTTTCTCAATGCTACAAGATATAAAAGCGATTGGTCAGCGACCGAACGTGTTCGCGAAATTCAGACCTACCTTCAAGCACCGTGTGCTAAATGCTTATATTTATGGAAGTGGGGTGAACCGAATCCACACCTTATCCGTAAATTCCAAAGCATATTCTATGTAGACTTCTCGGTCTTACATTTCAATGTAAACCGTTATTTCGCTTCCAATATCTTTATTGAGTTAAGCAGTGTATTGTAGCACATCTAAAAACTATATAAGGCAATTTAACGGTTTCTCACTTAGTGAGAACATGTCACAATAAGGCAGGCTGAGCATCAGTCTCGAGGACTATGAATGGCCTATTCCGAGTGTAGAATACTCTATCTCTGTTGAAAACAGAGAAACCTCAAAAATATTTTGGATAAACATTTCGGAGTGTTTGAATAGTTATCAGACAAGAAGTCACTACTCGGAAGCTCCTACTAGCTTGTATCTTTCATCAGACCCCGAAGGTCGTCATAAACAAGCTATGTTACTTCTTTATAACCATTATCCTTTCCCGAAAGGAAACTTAGTCATTGAACCTTTGAGACAATATAACCAGACTGGGAGAAAGGAATCACCACGAGCCGTCTTGTGTCTTGTCTTTTAGGGACGATGTACTAACTATGGAATATGAAGAAGCGTTTATCTAAATATAGAAACCAATTGCTTTTAATGATTCTTAAGATGTGTTTTATATACATATTTCAAAGTGATTCTAAGTGGTTTTGACTTTATCAAACAAAAGTCCGAGTCTTGGATTCGTACTACAAATGGTATATTCACTTTCTATACGACAAACAAATTATCGAATATAAGGTAAATCCATTCGTTCCAACGAATCTTAAACAGAAATAAATTTTCCGCGATATCCAAGGATTGAATCCGAGATTCATTTCCTTATATCACTCCCACTATTCTAGCTAAAAATTTACTGCCCGTTGTTTACTCCTTTAATCGTTAAATGCACTGCTACCTTGTTCTTCCAAAGAACTTAGCTCAAGAAAATCGCCAAGGATTCATAGGTTGGTGATCCAAAATCACTGTCCTTATCCTATGATTTTCAGTTAATTAATTTTTGATTCAGCCTTAAAGTTTTCTCAGTGTAGACGACTAATACTTTTAGACATATTCTCCCATTCTTGACTTTCCGTGAATGGAAACAGTCTTGAACCAGCGGTTCGTTTGAGTAGGCACTACTTTTGAACCGTGGGATGTCTATTTCGAGTGTTACTAGTCGGGACTTCTCGGATTTTCGAATATACCAGAAAAAACAACAAATCATAACATTAAAGCTCCCACTAGTTTATCGGTTCCAAATACCGTCTAACGAGCAATGCTTTATTTTTATGATTTTCCGATTTTTTCGATTTTTTCGATTAGAAAATCTTTCGTACATAGTTCCAATGTTTCCAGAAAAACAATAAATCATAGAACTCCCACTAGTTCATCGATTCCAAATATCGTCCAACTAGCAACATTTTATGACTTTCCGCTTTTTCAATTAGAACGGTTACGTGTGCAGTCCGTTACACTTTTCTAATGTTCTAGAAAAAACAACAAATCATAAAGCTCCCACTAGTTCATCGATTCCAAATATCGTCCAACTAGTAACACTTCATGATTTTCCGATTTTTCAATTAGAAAATTACTCGTGTACATACTCAAAATTCACTAGAAGAATTTCAAAGTCCAAAATCACATTTGATCAAACTAAGTTTGTCTTCCGTTTGACACGAATGACACTAGTGACATACCTATATGTCACTCTGGTTTTTAAAAGGCTTTAAGAGAAAATATTTCTTTCGAAAATTAATTGCATTATCGATTAACTAGTTCAACGTCCTAGTTACTTTCCACTTTTTAACGAAGTCAAAACTAGTCAATTAATTTTTAAGCAATTTAGTAAGGGATAATGCTGTAAATAAAATGACATATATTAATTCAAGTTTAACACTACTATATTTTATTTTAGGAATTGTAAACTAAAATTAAGTCTACTCTACCATTCCAAGGTTTTAACCTCGCATCTCAGTGCCGCCGTAGGGTAGGTCAAAGAGATGACGGTTAAATCGAGACAATCTCATCAATGAATAACTTGTGAGAATCGAACATCCCACGAGAATCGAACATCCCTTTATTCATTGACTACCTTCCTTTTTAGCCTAGATATTATCAAAAATATCCTTTATGAGTGTGACCTACTATATCGGATCTCTTAGAGTACGCCCGAGTGTGCCGTCGTAGGATAGGTCAGTGACCCGACGAGTACCCAGAAATCCTATCCTTTCGGAGACCAAGCCATGAATGTTGATAGGAGTGAACACCATCCGTAGGGGGACGAAATCAAAGCGCCGCGAGGCGTCACCCTTCTCTCACTTACTTGTATCTATAGTAGAGGCCGTGGGGTGGGTGTCGCCTCCCCGCTCCCACTCAATATTTTGGAAGTGGTGGAGGGTTAACTAACCACGTCTTTTGATGTTAACATAAAAGCACATCAAATCAAGGATTACGAATGGTGTCGGTAACGTAGGCAAGCCTACCCGTCCTATTCGTTGGAACATATGTGATGATCCGGACGAAATCGGGTCAAGACGGCCCATTGAGATAAGAAGGAATCACCCCTCGCGCTCTCCGGTGTAGCTTAGTCTTGCCGGACCCCCGCATACATCACACTAGGAGGGTTAAGTCGGTCGAGCCTAGCTCAGTTGACCACCCAACCTATAGGCGAACCGTTTTTATCCAAGATTTATTGTTCTTTTACCATCATTCAATCTCGTAGACACTACGAATCGAAAACGTGATCTCGTTTGTGCTTTAAGGCGGTTCACCGAGAACACACACCGAAAGGCTTAACGATTTCATAACCCGTCCTCGGATCTCTAATTAGTTACTAAATTAATTAATTACCACGTATTAATTAAATTTTAACTAATTACACGAGTTTGTATACATGCCTATTTTAATTACCAAAATTAAAATTCTACATGTATGCAAGGAGTGGATTTATGATATGATGAATGTCATGGCAATTCCGATTTTATGTCTATTTTATGATCAAACACATAAAAAATAAATTGCGGAAAATTTAAACACCGAGATGGATTGTTGGTACCCCCGTATCTAATCTATCCTAGGAAAACAGTAAATTACATAATCTATGTCTTCGAGTCTTGATCTTGAAACTTCCGGATATTCAAACTTTCGATCTTGACACGAACCACGAACGACGAAAGAGAGGAGGCCGTAATATACCAATATATTAAAATATATCTATATTAAATTGTTTTATAAAAAAGAACCTTTTTTTTTTATACACGGCAGCATTATCAAGTTTCTTTTTTTTTTTTTTACAGGATTAGGCCTTGCGGCCAAAGTCACCAAAAAAAAAAAAATTAGGTTACCAAATTTGCTGCCGCATAACTTTGCTGAAAAGAAAAAAAAATTTGCCGGAAAAAAAAAATTAAAACAATCGGCCTCCTCCCGTTTTTACCTTCTTGATGATCTTCAACACCATGATCTTCAACACATCATCTTCGCTGCCTCGAACCGGATCAAAATAAAATACAAAAGGTACTACCTTTTACAATTTTACGAATTCAACATAATTAAATTACAAATCCTATACTCAATTGTTACTAAACAAAGGAGCTACAATAGATCTAACGAGTAAACAGTACCAACCCCAATCCATCTCTTCAACCAAGACATTCATAATCATAAAAAAAATAAACAATTTTCGGCCCCCTTTTTTTTAAAAAAAAAAATTTGGAAGAAAAAATCTACATGTTTACCACTCCTAGATCTAATATTTTATACGTAAAAATATAGATCACCTGGCTCTGATACCACTGTTAGTAATATCATCCGCAACAGAAGCGATTTAAGGATCTAGATCTATAAAATACACGTAATAAAATAACTAGATCTATATCTACAAGGGGGTTGTAGAACATACCTCTTGGATCTCAAAATCCAAGTTGGAGAACCGCAATAGAAAGAACGAACGAAGGTGTGAAGAGCACCACGATCTTCCGTACGTGTGATCCAAGCAACTCCCGGTGGAAGGAAATCCTCGTCTCGAATCCTTCCGATATGCTACTCGGAAAAATCTCCAAGATTTTTCCCCAACCCTCTTGGCGAAATTTTCTTCCTCTCTCTAAGAGGTGGAACTCGAATTGTGTGTCTAAGGCAGGAGAACTCTCTTTATATAGGAGAGTAAAAAATTTAGCCTCAAGGATTTAATAATTAATACAAAATCAATTATAATAATCCTATTAAATAAAAGATAATCTCATAATATTCTAGAACAAATCTAGAATAATATTTATCTTTATTTATTTCCATAAATATTTATCCAATAAATATTTTATGCACATGTCTTATTAATACACAAGAAAATAATTTCTTGCTCATTAAAATATGCATGGGGCGAAATCTCCAATATTGACCTAGTCAATATTAATTTTGCCATTACACAATAATTGGGCCAAGATTATGAAAAATGTCTTTTCCACATATTTAATTATTTAGCCCAACTAATTTAATAGTCCACCAAACAATTAATTCACATATCGTTTTAATAAAGTCCAAAAAGAACTAAATTAATATTATTAGGATTCGACGTCCGAGAATAGCTATGCTATATTAGGAGGCACGTCGGGGACCATGGACTAATAATCAGCGGCTCCGATAAATCAAATAAATAATTATCTTACGAGCGAATAATTATATTCGATAAATCAATCGAGGAATATGCCACCATAATCCAGTGACTGCACTCCTCCGATTATGAGATTATATTTATCTCCTCACGAGAATAATAATAAGCGTACATTGATATAATCATTACATATGGATCAATCCTCCATAGACTGTTCATTCTAAATCGGGAAGTTACCGTTAACCCTTTTAGAACCTCTTATCCTTATTTACCATTAACCCCTAGTGATCAATTAATTCATACAACTCACTTTGGTAGCTAATCGATGTAATATGAACTCCATGGATCGATCGGTTTCTAGGATTAACAAATAAGAGAAGCTGTCTATCCGCTTCGAGAAATGGAAGGAATGGATTCCGTATCCGTGATAACACGGACTACTCACTCAATCGATTACAATGCCAAGATGGGGTAATTCGGACCACGGACTCAAAGTGTAATCCTTAACCGTCAAGTCAAACCTCATGCGATTCAAGCGGTTGATTGTGATCACCTCGGGATTAAGATATATCCATAAATATGATCATCCATTGATTCGATAAGACTTCTCGATTACGGAATTATATCGTGAACTCTAATCAAATCGGTCAAGCCCTATATGATATATCTATCATATATAAATGCCCCATTAGGTTCTCTTAACCGAAAGTCCGGATAAGACAATCACACCTATTGTGTTCTGGGCGCATTAATAGCACGTTAAAGGAGAGACCCGATACTCTCGATTAACTTTACTACGGGCTAATTGTATTTTAAATACATCTTCACTAACTCAATCCTCTCGTGTATATCCCATACACTGAGTTAAGTGATTACATAAACGATATACTTAGGGTTTTCTGTAGTGTAAATACTATTGTCACATCTGTGATTATGAGAATAATAAATATGAATAATAATATCATTTCATTTATTAAATAAAACAATTACAAAATTGTCTTTCGGGCATTACACCTAACAGCAGAAGAAGTGGATGGTTTTGAACATTCTACTTACAGGGAAGCAATGACATGTTCTGAAGCATCTCAATGACTTGCTCCAATAGGAGATGAAATGGAGTCATTACTGAAGAATTAGACATGGGATCTAGTTAAACATCCAGCTGATAGGAGAGTTGTTACTTGCAAATGGATCTTCAAGAAGAAGGAAGGGATAACTGAGGCAGAATGAGTAAGTATAAGGAATATTTTGTTGCAAGAGGGTCCAGTCAAAAAGAAGGGGTGGAATTTGATGAGTATTCTCACGAGTACTCAGACATACTTCAATCAGAGTGTTAGTAGCAATGGTGGGACATCAGAACTTAGAATTTGAGCAGTTAGATGTGAAGACAACTTTTGTACATGGTGAGGTAGATAAAGAGATATACATGACTCATCCAGAAGGATTCTAACTTCCTGGAAAGGAAGATTTTGTGTGCAAGGTAAAGAAGTCCTTTATTTATTGAAACAGGCTCCTAGACAGTGGTATAAAAGGTTTGACAGTTACATGATCCAGTTGGGTTATAGACGAAGTCTTTATGATTGCTGTGTTTTCAACATTTATTTGAAAGATGGATCATACATCTATCTTATGTTATATGTGGATGACATGCTGATAGCTGCAAGAAAGAAGTATGATGTCCAGTATCTGAAAGACTTTCTCAGTGATGAGTTTGAAATGAAGGATTTGGGTGCAGCCAAGAAAATATTAGGGATGGAGATCTGGAGAGATAGAAGTCAGAAGAAACTGTTTTTATATCAGCAGGGCTGTATAAAGAAGATTTTGTCAAATTTTGGAATGTCAGCTGCAAAGCCAATAAATACTCATATGACATCAAATATTCATTTGTAAGTTTTTGCTTCTCAGTCAGCAAAAGAGAAGTAGTACATGTCAAGAGTTCCCTATGCTAGTGTAGTTGGCAGTCTGATGTATGCCATAGTGTGCACTAGGCCTGATCTAGCTCAGGCAGTCAGTGTTGTCAGCGGTTTATGGCTCAACCTAGAAAGGAACACTGGAAAACTGTGAAAAGAATGTTCAGGGACCTTAGGGGTGTAGCTGATGTTGGTCTCATTTATGGAGGTAATACTCAGAGTTTGGTCACAGGATACTGTGATGCTGATTATGCAGGTGATGTGGACAGTAGAAAATCAATGACTGGTTATCTTTTCACATTGAGGAATTCAGTTGTCAGCTGGAAAGCAACTCTTCAGGCCACAGTGCCTTTATCAACTACTGAGGCTGAATATATGGCTCTTACTGAAGCAGCCAATGAAGGTAGCTGGTTGAAGGGGCTACTCAGTGATTTGGGGCAACATCAAGATCAAGCTAAGATTATTGTGATAGTTTTAGTGAAATTTTTCTAGCTAAGGATCAAGTTCATCATGAGAGAACCTAGCATATTGATGCGACGTATCATTTTCTGAGAAATGAGAAAATGGTTGTAGTGAAGAAGATCGGCACCAAGGACAATCCTGCTGATATGTTCACTAAACTAGTTCAGCAGAGCAAGTTTTAGTTGTGTCTGGACTTGTTGAATATTCAAAGCTTATAAACTGGAAACTGAATACTCAGCTGAGTGGATTATATGGAGAAGTCTGGTATGTGTACATCCTAGAATTGACGAATGCATCTGGTACAAGTACATCTGATTATGCAATCTGGTTGACTGTGAATGAGACTTTGAGTAAAGGTTGAGATTTGTCAGTTTTATGACTTGATCTCTAAACTGATAAACCGGTGGAACTAATCTGTGAAACTGAGCTGAGAATGATGGTAGTTTAGTAAGTGTATTCATTTCTGTGAAAGTCAGTTGTGGTGAAGTGCAAACTGAGTTTCTTCTAGCATTCAGTTTTGTCAGCTGAGTTATTGCTAAGTACATCTGAGTTCCGCATCTGAGCAGTAGGTTACAAGTCTGGGAAAGTCATGTTTTGAGCTGAGTTTCATCTGGTGGATAGCAGCTGGAGTTGGGGTCCACATTTGGGGTATTTATGACAAATCTGAGAAAGATCTTATGGTGGTTAGGGTTAGGGAATTGTGTCTATAAATACCAAATATTGTAATCAATGCAGAGCGTGTCTTTCACAAGTGTGTGAAAAACCCTAGTAACTTTGTGCATAATAAAATGTCTCCTTTTCTGTCCATAGAGTAGTCGGCACAACGCTAGAAACCACGTTAAATCAATGTTCTCTTTGTTTCTGTGTTTTATCAATTTTCGTCATACATTATGTTTCCATTGCTACTGTTTTATCTTTCCTAAACTGCAAGTTTCTCGTCTGTGTTTTTAACAGGAAGTATTTCAATACATTTTTTTTCGAAAGCAAAAGGATTTTATTATATCTTAATCTAGCAAAGATGCAAGAAAAAGATTCAAATATAAAATCAAACAAAACCAACAGTGTCAACTATGAAAACTGAACGATTGAACAAAACAACACCCCAACATTCCGAAAATAGGCTAAACCCTTTATTGGATCCGTGTGAAAGCGCTAAACGGGTCTTCAAGCCACACCGCCCAATCTCCAACGAACATGATAGGTTATGATTTCATCATATAATCTTCAATGAAATCAAAATCCATGCTTGTGGGTGAGGAATGTCTCTTAGTCGAAGAAGTTGCTCCAGTTTCTCTTTCACCAATCCATGTATGGACTCAATTCATCAAATTTTTGGCATTTTAATTGTTCATGTGACATATGTGCTTATACCCGAAATAAATTGGACATATGATGCATTTTAACTATTATATTCTATCAGTATTTTTCCATGGGAACAAGACTTAAAAAACTATTTTCTCTATTATAGGAAAAATGATAAAATAACTTTATATTGTAGAGAAATGTAGCTTAATTTTAGCAACCACCATTTTAAAATTTTCATTTTCTAATCATCTTCCTAACAAATATTGTAATGCCCATGTCCCGAATACCGAATTTTTATCCGGACATGGGACGTTCGGCACGTGACATTTAGAGTAAATCCTAAATCTCACGTAAACCTCGTGACATATAAAAGTATAAAAGATTCGCGTGGAAGAGAACAAACAGAAGACTCGGGAAATCCAACCCTTGTGGTCTTTCCAGAACCACTATTAACCAGAATACACCGCTGTCAAACTGAATCATAAATAACTGAAAGTAATTACTAATATCAATTACAACTAACTTGTTAGAAAAGAAGGAACTATTGGAGAAAAAAAAGCCCATTTGTGGGTTTGACGAATGGTGAAACGGTCAACTTTAGCGCTGATTCGGATATGCTCCAATGTATATAATAGAGAGGGAAAAATCTCATTAAATACTACTCACGGAGTAGATTATGATGGGCTTTCGAATCACTCGATTCGGATATCGGGTGAATAAGAAATTAATACCCAAAGTTGGGGTAAAATATGTAAAAACCAAATCGACTTAACTCGTTTAATTGTGACCGACCTAATCACCTTAGTACGGTCGGCTAATGGTAGTCGGCTATTGTCTTTTCTTGCGGGAAAAGAAAATATGTCATTCGGCCAATAAGAATTGAGTATTGGCTCATCCTCTCCACTATATAAACAACCCCAATGAATGAGAATTGAGCTATAATTTTTTTTTTTCAATCTTCTCCACTACAAAAATTATGCATTCATAGTCATCACATTGTGTTGTGTCGAAAAGAAGTCGGAACATCAAGTAGTTCGCCAGAGCTCGAGTTCTTGAAGTGCCGCTAAACTCGAGACGTGAACCGTTGTATCTTGGGAAACAATTACTATAACCGTAGGCACGTGATCGGAGCAAAATCGTATTAAGGAAAGAGTGTTTACACTCGCCTCGGTTCGATATATTGATCTCTTTTATTTATTTTGCATCATTTTTTATTCTACACATACCGTAAAGCACTCCACACACGTTATTCCCAATAGGAACAACTACAAAAGAAAACTAAACCATAAACAACTCCATTGTTCCACTCCTAAGCTTCACTGAATGTTCTCCGTCAACACAACATGTACCTTCAATCTAAATATTCCAAATAAATTAAGGATTGAGCAATGACCACATGCTCAGTAAGGAGAAATAAGATAAAAAGTGAGATTCATGGTTGTCAAATACCGAGAGACGCGACATGAATCTACTTTATCCACATTCACAAAAAAGTTGAAAGACAATACTTGAAACATAAAGAATGCCACTTTAAAGTACATGATTAATGGATAGAAAAGATGCCTACTTACTATATCGGTTTGTCTTGCATATACTTGTTCAGCCGCATTAATTACTTAACCTATTCGTGTTCTTGTCATATTCTTGTCTTTTTTGATTATTAATTACTTTCCATAACATAAGGGTCTATGCAACACGACCAATATGACTAACCTTTCCTCCAACGTGAGACATAAAGTACCCAAGGTACTCCATACAGTAAGTCGTCTTAATAACAACATGGATAATACGGCCAGTCATACCTCCGACACGTACGGGACTTGAGTACCCATGGTACTCCAAGCATTACATTTCTAGGGGTCACTAATTAAAAACACGTAGGAGAACATAATGCACATGGATTCAGGTTAAATTCAATGTCTAACTTTTGTAGACATATAGAGGCCGTAACGACACCATAATCTCAACCTATCTCCACTACTCACATGAAAACAGAACCAAAACATGACCAGAACATGCAATAACTTTCAGAAAACACTGTGGACAACACAGAACGACTAGGAACCCAATTTGGGATTTTTTTTGGGCCACTTAACCGAGAGGGGCTATCGGTTCAGAGAGCCAATTGATGCCTGGATTCACTTTTTGATCTGGTACGTACCCAACAGGCTATCCAAAACACGTAACATGTCCAATTTCGTGAACTGTAACCATAAAATGGAGCTAAAACATCTTGGAACATATACTTTAAAACAAAAACGGAACCTTTTGATAAGAAGAACTATTTACCTCTTAGATGAGGAGAAACCAAACAATGAACGACGATTGACCTTCAAAACCTCACGAACCTACGAACAACCGAAAACCCTAACATCAAACGATGAATTCTAACATAAACAGGATTAGAACTACAAAAATAGAGGTTTCACTATAATTACCTTCTTGAGATGAAAAGATACTCGAAACCGCCCCTGAATAAGGATCTTCTTAGAAACTAAGGCTCTGATCTGTAGACACGCACAAGACAACATCATGTACTATGGGCGAAATCATGTACTATCTGCATGTCAGGTAAAAAACAGAAACCCGAAATCATGTACTATGCGCTGTCTAGGAGCATTTTTATAGGTCCTGGACATCCCTATTTTGGTTTCTAATGACTAAGAGGAAAATAAAACCTAGAAAGAAAATGACAAAAAGAAATTCCGGATGGACTAAAATATCCAAAGAAAGAGGTTAGGGGTCTACAAATATAAATTTCCACATTAGTTAATTCGAAATAGATGAAAGATATATTATTGTTATCTTTATTAGAGGATAAAGTCAACAGAGATACAAAAGAAGCTCAAAAGTAAAGATAAATTTGTTATGTCATGATAAAGTTGCATTTCATTTAAAGTGAAATTAAATAAATTTTTTATTTAAAAATTAGGTTTATCTCTAGTCAATGTTTTTATCTTTATTACATTTTAGCCTAGGTTTTTATTGTAAATACCAGTTGAATTTCTATTGTGTGATCAATTCAATGAATACAACCAATTCACTATCTTTATGTTTCAGCTCATATTATGTTTATCTTTATGGTATCAGTGTAGGTGGCGGGGGTTTTGGTGTCTTAACATTGACAAACACTCCCCCTCCCATCTTCCGTTTAGTGACCTTTTTCCGTTTTATCATTATCCACAAGTGTATAGGTTTACTAGAGTTTGATCTTTGTATAGGTTTGATCAAACAAGCACTGTAAAGAGGTCAGCTGACTAGCTCAGTAGACCTATATAAGTTAGAATTCAGTAAAGTGTCTAGGACCTGCTGAAGATTGAAAACTGATGGTTCAAACTCAATATTAAAGATTGAAGGCTGAGGTTTCAAACTCATTAATGAAGTTTTAAAAGCCAAGGATATGGGTCAGAATTTAGGTAAGTCCATGATGGCCTAAATTGATCTTATATACCTTTTATTGAAGGTCTATGTTTTCAAAAAGGACATGTGATGTATGTGACTTAGTTATGTTAAAATGGTGTACTCTAACTTCATAATTAAAAGTTAGATAATAAGCAGTTAGCTGAAGCGTTCAGTCAAGAACACAACAGACCAGAGTTCAGCTAACCCAATGTAGTAGTTAGCAGACTCATTTTCTAGACATCACTGAGTATACGTAAATTAATTTAATCCGTTTCAAGGATTATTCTGGAAGACTAAATGGATAAGAATGTATATCAAGCATTGGATTATTTAGTCAATCAATGTGGAGACTAAAGGAACATCTTATGGAATTCAAAACCAAATAAAGGAGAGCATTTTAATTGGTTGACAGTTTGTCTGTCAGAAGGACACTGACATACAGACACAGGATGACAACAAAGGTATTTTAGAGGAATATTCAGAAAAATCCAATAACGTTCAGATTCTAAATTCAAATTCATATATTGGATTTCTACCTATAAATAGAGGACCCCTGGAACCAGAAAAATACACAAGCAATATGAATTATCATGTAATCAAGAACAAGTTACCTTGCTGAATTGATTATTGCATCATGCTGAGCTTTCACTGCTAATCCAGAATTACTTCAAGTGTTCCTGCATTCAAGTTCATCTAGTATACACACTTGAAAAACCTGAGCTATTGATCATTTCATTCTAATCAAAGGCTCCTCAAAGGAAAATAACTTTCTTGATTAACCTCTTTGATTATCAAAGGAACCTGAAGACAGAGAAGCACTGTTGAGAGTCAAGTACCGTTGTGTTTTGTCGTGGAGCTGGTGAATAGGCAATCTACCCTTCAAAGACCAGTGAAATAATTGGGAGCAACAATTCTACCTATTTCTTAGTATTTAGATTTTGAAGCCATAGTGATTGGTCAAAGAAATCAACCTGGGGATTTTTTAACAACAACTCAAAAGTCTTCAGTGAATTTCCTCCAAAATCACATGAGAAGAGTGGACTGACATGATTACACCACCTGGAACCACTATAATTCTTGTCTTACTTTATTTACAGCATTTACTTTATGCATTTCTATTTACTGCAAGTATAATCACATCAATCTGCTGAAATAGCTACTAAATACACACACTACACTGTTGAGTATCTAATACTTAGTATCATCAGATTGCAACAAGTAAAAAGGCTTAATTAATATTCCGCTGCACCAGACTCTATAGTCAGCAGACTATTAATCAGCTGATCTATTTAAAACTTCGAAAAAGTTTTAAGTGTTAAATTTATTCACCCCCTCTAAACTTAACCAAAGCCTTTCTAGGGACCAACAATTGGTATCAGAGCAATTCATCTGTTCGGAAGTGATTCTCACTTATTCTTTGTGAAAATCTTTGAAAACTTTTTCAAGTTTCTGATTTTTCAAAACTTTGCATCATGGACAACAATCAGTATGCCACACATATGTTTATGTGTAGCATGTACATATTTGATAAGTATAAGCGTAGTATGCAGGCTTATCTAGCAGCAACACATGATGAAATGATGGGTACTGATAGATGGGCCCTTTCAGATCACTCATATGCAAACCATTGAAGGAGTGCGAACCAGAGTTCCAAAACCAAAGGAAGAATGGAATCCTGAAGATAGAAAGAGAGCCAATCTGAACAATATTGCAATAGATATCATTTACAGAACTTTGGACAGCAACATGTACGTGATGGTGACAGACTGCAGTAAATTTGTGAAGGTTGCAGCTGATATGTGAAGCTTACAATTGATTTATAGGAAAATTTACAGCTGATTTATGAAGGTTCTGACTCAATCAAGAAGAACAAAGTCACTGTGGCCAAATAGAAATTCCAGGATTTCAAGATGAAATCTTGTGAAACCATTGAACAAATGGAATCACGGTTCAATGCTATTCTGGATGAACTCGCCATGCTGAATGTTATCTACACCAAAGAGGAATTCAATTCTAGAGTTTTGAAAGCTTTACCAGCAACATGGAAAATGAAGGTGACTGCTATGAAAGAATAAAAGAAACTCAAAGATGAGGATACATTCAAGATATTCTCAGATGTGAAAGCATATGAATTCAGTGAAGATCTTAATGCAAGTGCTGAAAAAGAAGTTCCAAAAACTATAGCACTGGCTGCCACACATAGAGAAGAATAACCAAATCCCCATGTTATTGAACAAGATGAGATGGAAGTACGAATGGTCTTAATGACAAAGAGAATCAGGATGATGAAAGCAGAAAAATCATTTCTAAAGAACTATGTCAAAAAGACACCCGAGAAAAAGGAGGAACCAAAGAAAGAACATGAGTATATGTGCTTTAATTGCAAGAAGTTTAGAAATTTCAAGGCTGATTGGCCTGATCTGCTGAACATAAGAACTCACCAGATGAGGCCTACTAGAAGCGCACTACTTGCTGGTGATGAATCTTATTACGTCATAGAGACTGAAAAAGCGCTATCTAGAAATGAATCAGATGACTCAGCTATCATGGCACACATGGAGGATACCGATGAGGTATTTAACAGTGTATCTAAAAACACTAATGTTGTTTCTGAATGTTCTTCAACTGCTAGTTCCAATCCTAAAGATTCTGATATGGAAGAACCTCTAGATGCCCTCCTCAATCAACCGTGGATAATACAATCAGGTTATGAGATTGTGAAGGCTGAAAGAGAAACACTCCAAGTAGAAATCTAAATATTTCATGCTGAATTAAGAATTCTTGATGACGGTCAAATTGGTAACATTATTTACCATCAATCTACCCCGGATTTGTGTTCTCAATGGGGATAATATGTATGAAATCATGGGTTAATTAGCTAAATGTTGTTAAGCCACGTCCGGGTGACTAAATTGGCATTATGTATATTAATCGTGTATTTTATGCGTTATTTGTTGAATGGTTTTGAGCGGAGATTGGACACGAGAATCTGATTGGTGATCTTACAACGCAGTTTCCAAAGCATTACAAGATGAAATGGGCTTAGACTTCTGCATGAACATTGTAGGTCTTGAAACAAGGATTCTAACACACTTTTAATCACCCAAATCGGAGTTACGTAGGCCAAGTTATAGTCCAAATACCGAAACTGGGCCCAGGGTATTCCAAGTTAAGTCGGCACACAGAAAAAGACAAAAATACCCCTGGTAAACCGGGAGTTACACTCAGTTTACTGAGGCCCAGAATCTTCTAGAAATGCATTTTCTTGTCCTCCAAGTATTGGGTTTACCCCTAAGTCGGTTTATACACCAATATAAGGCCATTCAGAGCTGCTAAATTGGATTCTCTCATTCATTCATCGATCTATTCATCAATTAGATACAATGTAGTCTTTTGGGAATAAAGTCTTCTTTTATTTTCTTCTTTCATTTTTGCAAATAATTCATGAGTCTTTCATTATTGAATTGTGTTTGGTTTACGATCTTCATGGATCGTCTTGAGTAACCGGAGGGAGAGAGAATAGAAGAGTGGATCCATTCTTCGTTATGGGTGAGATCTATTCCAATGTTTTATTTCTTTTCTTAGATTCATGATTTGGATGAGAGTTAATCGATAAAGAAGTGAACGGAGCTGAAGGTTGAGGTGTTTTGAGCGGAGATTAATTGGACACGAGAATCTGATTGGTGATCTTGCAACGCCGTTTCAAAAGTCTTACAAGACGAACTGGGCTTGGAATTCTACATGCACGTTGTAGTTCTTGAAACACGGATTCTAACACACTTTGAATCACCCAAATCGGAGTTATATAGGCCAATTTATGGTCCGAATACCGAAGCTAGGCCTAGGGTATTCCAAGTTAAGTCGGCAGACAGAAAAAGACAAAAATACCCCCGGTAAATCGGGAGTTACCCTCGGTTTACCGAGGCCCACAATCTTCCAGAAACGTGTTTTCTTGTCCTCCAAGCATTGGGTTTACACCTAAGTCGGTTTATACACCTATATAAGGCCATTCAGAGCTGCTAAATTGTATTCACTCATTTATTCATATATCTATTCATCAATTAGATACAATGTAGTCTTTTGGGAATAAAGTCTTCTTTTTATTTTCTTCTTTTCTTTTTTGCAAATAATTCATGAGTCTTTCATTATTGAATTGTGTTTTTTTTTAAGATCTTCATGGCTCGTCTTGAGTCGCCGGAGGGAGAGAGAATAGAAGAGTGGATCCGTTCTTCGTTATGGGTAAGATCTATTCCAATGTTTTATTTCTTTTATTAGATACATGATTGTTCTTATGTTAGATCTAGATTATGCTTGCATCTAATCATCTATGAATTAATTAAACGATCCTTAATCTTTATTATTCGATTCGTTAATATGAATCGCAGAATTATGGGTTTCGCTCTTCAGATCTGCGACGGTCTTTATCGCTAGATCTGAATACCTATTAAATCCAAATTTTGTGGTTCGGCGTCAGCTACGTTGATCGACAGGTTTAATTAACAGTAGGTTAGATCTGGCCAATCTGCTTATTGTAATTGTAAAACTAACATGAAATATGAATAGTGAAGTGTTAGTTTGGACATAGTCTTGATGGATCTTAGGAATATGATGATCAGTGTCGACAGCTGTTTAGGCGGGTTAGCGGTATGAATTAGCGCTCGATATCGGCAATTCTAGTTCTTTATGCGTATGGGCTATTACGGAGCAATTAAGGTGGGTGGCTTACGTATAGATTGTCTACTACCATGGTCGGAGTAGATAGGGTTAGGAGTTGCACCCTTAGCTTAATTACAAATATGAATCAGATAAGGATTTAGAGGATTAGTTATGAATAGTTTGGTTAATGTCTTTCCAATATATGATTGACAGTTGGTTTATTTGGATCTCTTTTATTTACCGTTCCTTTATGTTGGTCAACGACCACCCTATCCGGTTGACCAATGAATTGCGGTTGTGTTTAACATTATTAAATAATAGTCTCAGTGGGATCGACCTTGACTCACCCTTTCTATACTACAATTGACCTAGTACTCTTGCTGGTATGTCGTGTGTATTAGTGAATTGGACACGCGATCAATTCTCAAGGGCAAAGAAAATAATTCTGATAAGATTCAGAAGAGGCCTACTGCATCAGTAGTAGCAGTTGAATCTATGGCACAGTCAAGTTCCACAACTATATTCAAATACGGAAAGCCATATGGTGATAGAACAGGCCTTGGATTTGACTCTAAACAACCTTCTAAGGATGGATCAAGTAAGGCTGTTGAACCTAGTGCTTGGATTGGTCCTTAGTTTGTAGCTTGATATACCGAACCTACAAACGGTCTCATGGACCCGGGATCTACCCCGAATAGAGGTCACATCACAACAACTAAACGGCTACATCTTCAACCCTCTAGCTACCAAGTCGGGGATAAGCTACCAGCTATTGGCCTTATCCATACTCGCAAATAGCTCATAGGCCAAGATCAAATCTTGATAGCCCGGGGCCCAACCGCGTAAGCCTCCTCATAGATCAAGACAAGCTGGACACAATCCATGCATGACCAGAAATCAGCTCGACTAGCGATCTAAAGTCACCCCTGGACCCGCGTCAAGCATAGGCGGCTTCAGGATCAATCACCACAGATAGGGCTGAGATAATCCTGATTATAATTAAATGTACTTAACTAGGTCTTGTCGAGATAAGCTTAATCGTGATTAGTCCGCCGTCTATAAATAAAAGCAATGTGTAAATCATAAAAGGGACGCATAAAAATAATAAAGCAGACCAAGCCCTGCCAATTTGTCGACTCTGCACCCGTGTCCATATCATCGTGAACCCGTCGTCGGAGTCTTCATATTTTTCATAAGCACCACCACAAACACCGATACGTTCACCGGAGAAATCACACATCAATGGCCCCAGATATCCACTTATTTCGTCCATTACCGACACTATGATATTTCCAATAATGTCAAATGGCTCCGTTACCGGGAAAATTATCAACAATTAGCCTTCCCCGGCAGTTATCTCCCCCGTGAAACATGTTTCTATGACGTTTCCGGTAAACCCTCCGCACGTTCTCAAGTCCTAATTTCAGCAAAAGCTTTGATTTTTAGGTTGTACGGCCTGAGAATCAACGCTCTTTAGCATTACTGAAGCAAAATCGACAACAGGATCATCAGTTCTGGCAACGTTTGAGCTAATATCGCCAAGGTCACACCAATAAGAGAGAGCATCATCATCGTGATCTTCAAGCCTCGTATCAAGGATCTCAGCCTTTTTCCATGTCTGTTAGAGTTTGTGGCAGGCTATCTTCGTAGTGTTAGACATAAAGCTGTGGAGTTAGTCTGAGTATTGTGCCGCATGAATCATCACCGGATTTTAAGTTTCAATATAACTCCGGCCGGCACTGCTTGAAAGCTTGTTTTTTCAACAAGTTTCCTCTCAAGTCATGGCTGGAGGAAAGTCAGTAGAACCTGTAACTCTGGCCAGGGGCAATCAGGACATGACACGTGGCAACAACCCCCCATATGGCACATCAACTTCACATCAAGTGGACGCAGTCCAGGGTCGCGTTCCGCCCATGGTAACGACGATCAATCCCTCGACCCCGATATGAAAAATGTGTTGAACACGGCCCCCAGGAAGGCCCATGTAAAATAGGTCGGCGAGGCTTCATGGCAAAACATTGAGCAACGGACAAATCTGAATTGGAGTCGGGCATAAACCCAAATGCTCACGCGATAACACTGAGAGCTCACATGGAATACCTGGAGGACATGTCACAACATAACCTGCAACTTATAGCCGAAACATTTCCTCCCTTGCCGGTTAGTAAGTTTGTCTCACCAATGCCAGCCAGAACTGAAGTACAACCTACTATGAATCCACCGAGGATTGTAGGGTCGCACCGTGAGGAACATGAGGAAAGCAGTCATGTGACTTCCCAACCACATAAGGGTAGGAAATCAGCTTTAGAGCACCTAGGGCAGTGGACAATGTCCGCGGTGCTACCCCAGAGCGAGGAAAAATAGACCGAACCAGACAGGTCCGAACCCGGAGAGAGGGACATGGAGAATCGCAATTAAATCAAAGTATCGTCCGACTCCCCGTTGTCCCGAATGTTCTAGACGAGTTGGGAATAATGAAGTAACAAATCGAGGAGCTGCAAAGAAGTAGACCTATTAGGGAGTCTAAACCCATCAGGGGCACTAGTGTCTAACATCCGGACATCCTTACAGCGGCTCCCTGAGAAGGTACAAACTACCCGAACTTCACTAATTATCACGGTAGCACAGATCCCTTAGCCTGGCTATCGGCATTTCAGAGCAGGTTAAGTCTATGCACGCCAAGTGAAGATGTGTGGTGCATTGCCTTTGTGGGGGCCATGCAAGACAGAGCGGCCTCATGGATACGCAGCCTACCCCCGGCTTAGATCTTATCCTGGGATGATCTTGTGAATAAGTTCATAGTGTAGTTCAAGTTAGTGGATGGACCTCAGAAGACCCATATCGACCTTCACGAGGTTCGACAGGGTGAGAACGAGTCTACCCGCAGTTATTACGAGCAGTTCTACAAGGTCTACGAGTTGACAAGGGGTTTGGCGGACAACGTAGTGATGAACAGCTTCAAAACAGGATTAAGTCTGGGATATCTCAAATCATACTTCACGCTCAACCCGCCGCCCAACCTCCAAGAAATGCTGAGCTCAGCAAGGAAATACATTGCAACGGCGGGGAATGAGGGATCCTCAATGTCACACAGGAGCAAACAAAAGGCTGAGTGCAGCCCACCTAAGGAGACGTGCAAAAATAGGGATCTGGACATTAGGAGGCCCTAGAAGTTCAAAGAGGAGAAATGGACTCCCATCAAATTCTCTTACACACAAATGATGCATGAGGTAAGGGATGAGTTGTCTGACCATCTCTCTATGAAACCAAATAGACGACAAGATCAGTCCAAATATTGTGCCTTCCAAGAAGACAGGGGCCATGATACAAAGGACTGCATTCAACTGAAAAGAGAGTTTGAGAAGTTGTTAGCTCGAGGTCGACACAACCATTACAAAAGAGATGGCAGATGAGTGAATGGAACTGATCGACAGGCCCGTCAATACGATAAAGAGATCCGAATAATCACAGAGGGTCCCTCCCAGCAATAATCAGATCAAGCATAGAATCGGCTCCATCAACAAGCATGTTGAGAAGCCCATTGTCCTAAGTGGAAATGAATGACCAATCTCTTTTACTCGCAGTGTGCTCGTGACTGCAACAAATGTGGAGGACTCATGCCTTAGTATTTAAGAGGTAACAAATTGATTCTGTGTTAACTGGGTGATGATCAACACCGGGGCTTGCAGAGACATTTTATACTACAATTGCTTTAAAGAGCTGGGATTCAGTGACTCTAGTCTGATGCCGCAGAATGGCACCCTAGAAGGCTTTACAAACCAAAGAATTCAGGTCAAGGGGGCCATTGATCTAGACGTACAGATGGGAAACTATGCACCTTTCCGAACTGAAAAGGTAAACTTTTTGGTAGAAGATCTCCAATATAATTATAACATGATCTTAGGAGTACCTACGTTGAGACAATTTCAAATGGTTGTCTCCATCCCGCATCAGTGAACGAAGTTTTATGTAGACGACATGATTGGGGTATCGATTAGTGAGCCCGCAGTAGTCATTACGTACATTCATAATTCAAAGGCAGAAAGTAAAAGGGCTCGCATTGAGCAGCTATATACAACAACAGGCATGAGCCTACTAAGAATGGTGAAAGAATTGATCCCTCTCAGAGTCGAATGTGAGAACTTACAGATCAGAGATGTGCCCGACTTCACCGCCGACGGTGAACTGGTTAAAGTGTTCATAAACGATGCCTACCCCGTCCAAAAAGTTAAAATAGGGGCTCACTTGCCTACGGTAGATATAGAAGCTTTAATCGGCCAGCTGAAGGTGAATATGGATGCCTTCGCATGGGTAGTGACGGATATGAGGGGTGTTGAACCTGAAGTCGCGTTGCATCACTTAAACGTCGACGCCACCTTCAAGCCCATACAATAGAGGGCGTGACAGTTTATGATGTGATCCATCCCGAGGTCCCGAGACATTTTATTTGTTTTTTAATTTATTTTATTTATCGGTGTTTTGATGAATAAAACGGCCTTAGGCCCGTGTCAAAAGTTGCCCATATGTTAGTATATTGGGCCAGGTGTTTATTTTTAGCAAATAATAGCCGTTTGGGCTTATTAGGGTTGATTTAGGATTGTTACAAAATAAAGTGGCGAAAATTACATTGTAATTTATCCCACATCGGTTAGGAGATTGTCAGTCTTTTATTTTGTAGCCTATATAAAGGCAATCACTTGTAATTTTATAAATAATCAATGAATGATGAATCTATTATAATGAAATTGAGAGTTTTCTCTTTTCCCTTGGTCTGTGATTGATCAAGAACATCGCTTGCGAGCGAGTGATCTCTTTGTCGTAGAGATTGCACCCTCCTTCAAGAACGAATCAGCGTTTTGAGCACGCGTTGTCTATTCTTGGCCGTAGCCTAGGTCGAAGACTCTAGGTTTAGGTTTCATAGCTCGCCATTGATCCCTTGAGTCGTTTCCTGGAACCGTATCCGCATCAGTTGGTAGCAGAGGCCAGTGACCGAGGTATCAAATATCCCCGTTTTGATTTTCTTGTTTCAATTTCGTTCTTTTATCAAAAAAATTATATTTTTCTGTTGTTCTTTGCTCCTGTCGAACATCATCTTGGTCAAAAAAAAAAAAATTTAGTTCCTCTTTGCTTTCTTTGAATCGTCCATTGTCACAAAAAAAAAAAAGGGAATATATCTTATACCTGTTCTTGTTCTTTGGCCATCGTTCATCATCAAAAAAAAAAAAAAGATCATAATCTATTCTTGTTCTTTCAATTCATCCATTAGCACCAATTTGTTCGTCTTCCCCGTTGACTACCCCCAATTGCTTTGTCTAATTGTTTTCCTGTGATTTGTTTTCGGCCGTATACACACAAAGGCACCAATAGCCTTGACCTAGTTTGTTTATTTTAATTTGTTCTATTTTATTTTAAGTCGGACCTAGTTTTCAAAAAAAAAAAAAAAAAAGTTGCACAAGTTCTTTTATTCAGGCCACATTCGGCAATACTAAAAAAAAAAAAAAAAATCGAATTTTCTTGCTAGGATCCCGACTTCGCCAAAAGTGAAATCCTACATCCTTTACTTAACTACAAAAATCCTAGGATCCCGATCTCTCCAAAAAGTGAACTCTGCCACCCTTCCCCATTCCACACGCCTTCACCCTTTGTGTCCGTCACAAAAAAAAAATAAAAAATTTCAAACCGAATCCTAGTTGTCTAAGTCTAGGTTGTGGCATTTGAACTGTACTCGTGTTGCTCGTTATTCTGATTTGTTTGCAGACGGAACTCCTACGACTGCGAGGACGAGGGGGAGTGCACACACGAGCGTTGTGAGGTTGTAAAAAAAAAAAAAAAAACTAAAATAAATCATCATGTCGAAGTATAGTGAAGAAGGTATAACCGATGGTAGGCTCAAGCTGATGACCGAAAGTTTGAGGCGTGATTTGCAGAGTGCTACTGAGACTTTTCAAGAGGAAATTAAACAGGACATAGCCGATTTGCACCGAAACATGGCTGGTTTGGCCAATTTACCCGACGCCGTGGCTGCGTTGACAACCAGGTTGGACGAAATGATGAGAAGAGACGGTGGTAATGGTGACAATAGAAATGGTGGCAATAGGAATAGTGGTAACGGTGTCAATAATAATATGAGGCAAGTTAAGATGAAGTTGCCGTCTTTTTCGGGTTCAGTGGATGCGGATGCTTACTTTAAGTGGGAAACAAAGATGGAACAGATTTTTGAATGTAATAACTACTCTGGCGAGAAGAAGTTCAAGTTAGCTCAACTAGAATTCACCGGGTATGCTATGATATGGTTGAGGCAGTTTAATTTTGCTCGGCATTGTAGCCGTGAAGATGAAATTAGTACGTGGACAGAGCTGAAGAGGGAGATGAAAGATCGCTTTGTACCTAAATCTTATTTTCGTGAGTATTATCAAGCACTGCAAACTATTCAACAGGGAGAGCGTTCTGTTGCATCTTATTACCAAGAGTTGGTCATACTTTTGGCCAAGGCTAATATACAGGAGACTGAGGCGAAGACTAAGTCGTACTTTTTGGCAGGGTTGCGGTTAGATATTGCGAATCGGGTTAAAGCACATGTGTGTCCTACCTTGGAGGCCATGTTACGTGCGGCTGAGATACATGAGAAGCTTATAAAGGATAGGCAGGAATCGACCGTCGGTGGACGCAGTGGCGGGAAAAATGGAAAAGGAATGTGACCGTAGGCAACAAGAGTTTGAACTTAAGAAAGAGCGTATCTGACAAGAGTTTGCACTTAGGGAGCGAAGCGAAGTGATTGTTCATGATTGCGAAGTGGTGATGTCAAAGGAGGCGGTGATAGTGTGGTGGAGGTGGTGATGTGCCAATTGTTGAGGATCACGTGGGACGAGATAATTGACGTTGAAGAGGCATCCGTTGAAGAACCTGTTGAGAGTAGTGATGAGCATACTGAGGTTCTTGATACACCATCCGAGGTTCCCGATTTATCTTGGCAGGTAGTTTGTGGTGAGAAACCGGTGCATTGTTTTATGGATCCTTTTGATGTGCGTGTTGACGAAGCCCCTACACCATATTGTTATGATTACATTGCTTTTATGCCGAGTGTAATTGACATCAATCTCAAGCCGTTGGACTTTTCTTTTGTTGCATTGATGAAGAATGACTCGTTCGTTCCACGCACCGTTGTTGTGATGTCGTCTCTTCACTTCATATTTGATCCCGGTATATCTTTGCTTCTGCTTGCGGGTTGTTCGGGTTTTATTTGTGATGCTGCTCAGTTCTATGACGTCCTATTGATTCGAGGACGAATCCTTTCCAACCGGGTGGGAATGATGTGATCCATCCTGAGGTCCCGGGAGGGAATGATGTGATCCATCCCGAGGTCCCGGTCTGAGGCCAATCTAGTTAAGATTCAAAGACTACTCAACATGCGGGAGTCGACCACAATTAAAGAAGTTCAGAGGCTTAACGACAGAATCATAGCTCTTGGTCGTTTCATATCCAAATCAGCTGAGAAATGTTTACCCTTCTTTAAAATTCTCAAAGGTAGTAAGACGTTCTCATGGGATGAGAAATGCTCCAAGGCTTTTCAAGCACTCAAGGAATATCTCGGAAGCCACCTCTCTTGGTTAGTCCCACACCTAGAGACACTTTGTTTTTGTTCTTGGTGGCCTCAGACCGGGCTGTAGCTGCCGTCCTTGTAAAAGAGACCGGAACTCTCCAAAAGCCCGTCTATTATGTTAGTAAGGCTCTTAGTCCGTTGGAGAGTCGTTATTTTAATGTGGAAAAATTAGCCTACTCGCTCGTAATCGCTGCCCGCAAAATCAGGGGCTACTTCACTTTGCACATAATAGTCATCTAGACCAATTGTCCCATGCGCCAAATATTACACAAGCCCGACCTTTCAGGTCGTCTGCTTCGATGGGCTATCGAGATAACAAAGTTCGATATCCAATATAAACCAAGGAAGGCAATCAAAGCTCAGGCCCTAGCAGACCTTATTGTTGATACGAGTTTTACCTCAGAGCAACCTGCACCACCTATACAAAATGAGCCCGCACAAGAGCTGCAAAGGCCCGACAATTGCTTGCAGCTATACGTGGACAGGGCTTTCAATCGGAGTGGGTATGGGGCAGGTATTATCTTATCTGAGCCCGGAACAATAGAGGAAATGGAAAAGGCTCTTAGATTCGAAAGAGAGCAAAGCTGTAATCGCCGGGCTTGTCCTTGCAAGAGAGCTAAAGTTACGAAATATTGAAGTTTATTGTGACTCTCAGCTCATCGTCGAACAAATCTCAGGGGGATACGAAACAAGATGTGGCATTTTAGAAAAATATCATGAGATTGTCCAACGAATGATGAACGACTTCGACTACTGTGAGTTTATCAGAATTGTCAGGGAAGACAATGAGCGGGCCGATTATCTCTCCATGTTGTCCTTGGAGGAGGAAATTGCGGACCCCTCAATAATTGTGGAATATCTATCTGCCCACACAATTGAAAAATTAGAAGTTATGGACATACTCACCAATACCGGTCTCATGTTGGATAGATGATATACAAGCATACATCGAATCGGGCACTCTGCCCATGAATCCAGATAAATCCTGTGCTCTCAGAAGGCGAGCGGCCAGTTATATCATAGGCAGCGGGATACTCTACAAAAGTTCTATCTCTAAGCCGCTGCTCAGATGTGTCCGCAAAGTGGAAAGTGATAAAATTCTGGCAGAACTATTTCAAGGGGTGTGTTGGAGGCCATCCCTCTAGCCTCTCTTTAGCATAGAAAGTCGTGGCTGCATACTACTATTGGCCATCAATAATACAGGATTCTGAGAAGCTCGTCAGAGAATGTCCTTAGTGCCAAATACATGCAGATATACCTAGGTAGCCATCAGTCGGGCAAAGTATTGTCGTCTAGGTGTGGCCTTTCGATATATGGTGACTCGACCTAATCAGCTTATTCCCAACGGGAAGGGGGAACTGCAAGCTAGTCATTGTGGCCGTGGACTACTTCACCAAATGGATTCAGGCGAAACCTATGGCAAGTATAGGAGCAAAAAATGCGTATACTTCTTACAAGACCAGATATGGTCATGGTTTGGAATTCCACGGGCAGTGGTATCGGACCACGGGCCTCAGTTCAAGGATGAATTTCCGGCCTTCTTCAAGAAACATAATGTCAAGCATTGGCAGTCTACGGTAGCATACCCATAGGGAAGCAGACAAGCCGAGGCCGGTAATAGGCAGATCATGAAAATGTTGAAGAAAGTATACGCGAGAAGGCGGGCGGATGGGTTGACGAGTTACCCACCATTCTCTAGGCCTCCATACTAAAGTTAAGACCCCCAAGAGGGAAACTCCATTTGATTTGACATACGGGTTGGAGGCAATGACACCAATCGAAATGGCCCTCCCGAGCATCAGAGTGGCGAAGTACAACTTGACTGACAACCTCGCCAACCGGAAGGTCGAGCTTGACCTGGACAAGGGAAAAAGAATAGCAATATATCTGAGGTTAGTCAACTATAAATAGGTCGTGAAGTGGCATCATGATCGGTGAATTCAAGACAACTCGTTTAAATTCAGGGATTTCGTTTTGCTGAACAGGAAAGCCATGGGTCTGCTGCCCAATAAAGGCAAGCTGACAGCAAATTGGGAGGGTCCATATCAAATCGCGCGAGAGGTGAAGAAAGGAACTTACATTCTCAAGGATTAAAACGGTTTCGAGCTCAATCAGCCTTGGCATACAGACAATCTCAAAATATATTATATGTAATGATCGGTTTGGGTCATGGCACCGCTCATGTTTAAGACAAAAGCCACTTTCATTCTTTTGGGTTAAGGACATCCTCTTGTTTACGACTTCAGTGTTTAGGCTTTCTTAATTTATAAAACCCGACTTTAAGTTTTATCTTTTTTGAAGGTTATTTTGTTATCACAATTTGCTCAAACGGGTTCAAAGCCCCCTCGAAACGTATGAATAAAAGGTTATTTTGTTATCACAATTTGGACTTATCAACTAAAGCATGGAGATTCAGCACTGATTAAAGCTATTTTTAGAAACAGGGATAAGATTTTGCTAGCCTCTGTTTCTTCGAGATCTCATTGTTTCTTTGATGAAAACACTGTGTATCTTGGTTCTAGGCTTATGCCTGCTGCGACTTATGATTTTTTAGAATGAAGGCCCCCAAAGTCTGGTGGTATAAGACTGTTTGGAACTCTAGGGCAACTCCTAAACACTGCTTCATGTTGTGGATTACCCTAAATAATAGTTTGCTCACTGCTGATAGGCTTGTTACTGATGATAAACTTTGTTCCCTTTGTGGATTGATTGATGAAACTGCTCCCCACTTGTTCTTTCAATGCCCTATTTCTTGTATGATTTGGGGAAAAATCAGAATATGGCTTGGCATTAATAGGAGGTTGGAGACTGTTTTGAGTTCTTTGAGATGGCTTAAATGGCATTGCAAAGGAACTTCTCATGGTAATGTGGCTAGGGCTGCATCTGTCTCTGTGGTTGTATACTGGATCTGGCATATGAGGAATAAGAGAAGATTTGAAGGTTATCTGATGAAGATTCCTGATGTTTTGCATTGTATAAAGACTCATATCTTTTATATAATGCAAGCTGCTTTTCCTTTGTACACTTTCACCCCATGATGTTAGGGTTTTGTACATCTTTTGTTTTTACTTTTGGTAGTTGTTGGTGGTTGTTTGAGATAATTTTCTTTCTCTACACCCCTAGGGATAGGCTCTGTGAGTTATGCTCTCATATGACCCCTCTTTTTGCAGTTTTTGGGTGTTGATAGGGGTTTAGTGGCTGTTGTTTCTTGTAGCATATAACCTCAGGGGTCTTATGCTACTTCAAATCAACAAATCTAACCTCTTCTCAACATTTTGTAGATACTACTCTAGATCTTTGTCTAGGATGTTAACTCTTGTAGTTTGCATACCTTGGTTTTATATATTTACATTTAACCAAAAAAAAAAAAAAAAAAAAGGATCGAAAACAAAAAATGTTTTCGACACTTGTACATCTAAAAAAGGTAAGTCTTGTCCAAAACAACGGTTCAGATACCCCTCCCACGGATATAAATCGAAATATAAAGCATCATTTTCGAGGAAAAAGAATGAAGTAGCGGACAAATCTAACACTTGATCAAAACAACGAAAAATCTTTTTAAGGCCAAAACAAAGGCTACATCTAGCCATTAAAACAATGAAAGAAATTCTTACAGATGCTACAAATATCATGCAAGCAAAAGAAGGTTTATAAGTTACAAAACAAGCAAATGAAATTTCAAGGTTTCGTAGAAGAATCGGCTATAGCCTCTGAGCCAGAGGTTTGCTCAAGCAAGATCTCATACATCTCCATATCTGTGGGAGTCAGAGGCTCAATCTCCAAAGCGGGATCATCTTCCCGAGTAGCCTCATCAATCATATCTCTTAAGTTCATGAGAGCTCGAGGAGGCGGATTCCATTCTCCAAACTCGCTGGCCTTTTGTTCAGTGTTAAACCCGGTTATTTCATCTTTAGAGTATGGGAGCTCGGGATGTAAAGCATGAAGAGCTGGGGCATAAGGATCGGTTCAGAGCCACTCTTGGAACACCTCCAAGTCCGGAGCCGCCTCTTTCTGAGTTAGCTTGATACAACGGCAGATATAATAGAAGCCGCGGTAAAAAGACATGAGACTCTTATCGCTGATGGCCTTCTTATACTCATCAGAATTCTTGAAATTAGCAATGGCTTTCAGCCTTGCGGCTTTTAGTTTAGTGGCTTCACCGGCCTTAAGCTCATCAAGCTCTTTCTTCCGTGCGGTAGATTTCTGTTGTTCCTCCTTCCACACTTGTTTGGCTCTGTTGATCTTAACTTGGAAATCATCAGCCATCTTCCTCGCCTCGGCCTCATCTTGCTCGCAGAGTGTCCTCAACTTGGACAATTCTACCTCAATGGCCACATTTTCCTCAGCCGTCTATTTCTCTAACTCAAAAAGGCGACTGTTCGCGGTTCCGAGTTCCATGACAGTATGATCAAGGCTTGCCTCCAGCTTTTTCACTTGGCCAACCGCTTGGGTTCTCTCCTGAACCTCCTCATTATACATCCGCCCGGCTTGCTTAACAACAGTAGCCAGCTAAGATCAAGACAAATCAGGAGTTAAAAAAATGCATAATAAAAGGAAAATACAAAGCAAGTACTAAAAGCTTACCACAACGAGGGACTCTCTGGCGATCCCAGGCAGATCGTCCATCGACACCATAAGGCCGGATCGGGGGTCCACTTGATCAGCCATGTAAATCTGATCCGTGATACCTCTGTCAATCTCCTTCCTCACTTCATCAAGCCGGGGCAATAAGACATTCCTAAGCCCAGGAACGGCTGCAATAGCATTGCCGAGGAGCACAGCATCAGCTTTTTTGGTCGGTCTCCGGAAATTAGGACTAGACCAGATCGACGTACCCTCTCTTCGACGGAGATTTAATTCTCCCATAGCAAGTTATTGAGTTGAAGCCGGAGGGGTCGCAAATTTACCTTTTTCAGATTGAGCTCTAGCCGAAGGTTCATTGGAGCCACTCGCTCCCCGAAGCATAGGAATCGTGGTCTGATCCGAGTTGGGAACAAAGGACTTTGAAGTTTGGCTTTCCTTGAGCCTAACTTTCTTTGAAGACATCAGTTCTCTGGTTTTCTCAGTTTTTTCGGGACTGTCCAAAACAATAGCCTCCCGGTCAGCTGTGGTCTCGCCACTCTTTTTCTTTACGAGCTCGCCAACGGCAGCATCATGATCCCGCTTCTCAGCGGCAGATGGTCAAATCACTATCCCCTTTTCATGAGTTCGGGGAGCCATCGGCTGAGCCTGAGATCCTGAGCTCGCATCTCTAGCATCAGTTTCTTCGTCTATTTTTGGTAAAGCTGTCTTTTGGACCGCTTTGAGTTCCTTCTCTCTGGCCACAGCAACAGCTCACTTTCTAGCAACATCGTCGTTCCTTTGTTTGGTAGGATTAATCATAGCTATAAGACTTAAAACCGGTCAATCCGAGAGTATAAAAATAAATAAATAAATAATGAAGGAGAAAAAGCAAAAAGAGTTAAGGATTTTACTATGGGGCCTAAGACTGGGATCTCCCCTGCAAACTCCACCAAAGAGGGAAGACATCTCCTTATATGACAGTCCCGAATCCAAGCTGGATCACAGTCAACGGGACGGACATTAACTATGGGAACTCCCATATCCGTCCCAGCTATCTCGGCAGCCCGGCAATACGTCTCGGTGACCTCATGAAGAAGCCGCCAGTTGAATGATCGCTTTTGGGTGCCACGTTTAGCGTTATAATTAACCTAAAAGTTTGTGGAGCTCTTAAATAAACTTTACTTCATCATCATCGCGCTTCCTTACATCCAGATCCTCGGTTCTCTTGGTTGTATTGGCAGCATAGTGTGGAAAGGGCCAACCCACTGATGATTCGACCCGCATACATCTTTCATTCCATGAATTTACCCGGTCAGAAAGATCGAAAATGACACTTGCCCTTTCGGGGAGAGAGCTGACCGTCGACCCCGCGCCTTGAGAAAGAGTGAAATCTTAGCAATACTGGCATGGTGGGCTCTTTACCCAGCAGTCTATATATCAAAATGAACACCGTGAAAACTCTAGCCGCTTCTAGAGTAAGACCACAGGGTGAAGAATGTTATTACAACATAAACTCCACAAAAAACCGGTCAAAGCCCGGCTACAAAATGATCGTAGTACAACCACAAATAATCTTTGGGATCGCGGCCACAAATTTGAGTCATTTTCCAGTCTTTTTACTTCTCAAACCAAGTGAACTGAAGTCCGGCGACACGTTATAAGCTGCCAATGTGGCCGAATAATCCTGATTGTCCTTGAATTTTCTCCATTGACGCTCAACCTCCTTATCGAAGGCTTTCTGCTCCACAAGTTCACGTAGGGCAGCCATTGAACGGGCCTTTGGTGGGATTTTCTCTTTTTCTTTCCCTTTCCCTTTAGCCACGGCCGTGGGCGTCTTGGCAACGGATTTACCACGATCGCTCACTCTGACCCTTTGAGCGGGTTGACCTAAGTTAGACGAACTTTCACCACCTTCGCCTCTAGATCCATATCCGTGCACCACCACACCACTTTCTGTAGACAATTCTACAGACATTCTGAAAGCATAAGGATGAGGTGGATTAGTTATCTCCTAGGCTCAGAAGCTGGGCCGAGACCAACGAGCACGTTCGTTCTGGACACCTCGCCCCTTTTGCCCTCTCCAAGAATGAAAAACAACCTAAATACTATAGGATGCTGGCACAAGGGATCTGGGAAATAACAGAATGAAGAAAAAAGATTTCGAAACAAAAATAACCCCTAAACTCTTGTAGATCAACAGAAAAATCATACATGACAAACTATGCGAGCAAACCTTGTAATAGCAACGAAAGGAATAAGGATTTTGAAGATTACCTGAAGATTGAAGGAAAATATGGATTTCTAATTGGGGAAACGGTTGGAAACTTCAAAGCTGCCGGAAAATACCCAAAATTGTAATAGAACCACCGTCACTCTCTAACTCTTCGCCGGAAAATGCAAGAACAACGCGGGAATCCTCGTGCATTTACCGGAGTTTTTCTACTGAGAAAGGAGCAGTTTTCAGAAAAGTGTGAAAATGAGGGTAGAGACCTCCTTATATAGGCAAGAGATAGAACGGGAAAGCGAACTGTCGCATCTGAAAATTTCAAAATTCAAAAGTTATTTTGAAACGTACGGTAATCAAAGCTTCACCAACCAATCAGAAACCAGCACCCATCATGTCAACCGTCACGTCCTTCACAGACTTAAGGTTAAACCTTGATAACGCCCTAAATTGTACCATTAATTATACCTTTATTCACCCCAAATTTTGCTCAAGAGATGATAGATAGGATCATTATTATGTGGAATGTGTTAAATGCTATGTGTATGTTTCCAGGATCGTAATTCTGCATCTGTGTTATTTTCTTGAAGATTTGGTACTGTTTTGTCTCGTTTTATGTATTTTATAGGATCTACTGAATCTGGAGTATTGGAGAATGGATCTGGACCAAAAGGAGCATGTTGGTCCAAGTAAACGAAGTCCAAGAAGAAATCTGTTGAAGAAAAAGAGGAAAAGTCGGCCCGGTTTACCGATGGCTAGGGCCGGTAAACCGAGGGCTTGTTGGACATGAAATCAATTCTGCCGCCTCTACTAGGTCGGTTAGTGTTGGTCCCAGAGAAGGGTAAACTATAGTCAGAGGGGGGTGAATGACTATAGTGGAGTTTCAAATACTTTTCTTGTATTTAAAAGCTTTTGGGCAGCGGACAAGTCCCTTCTTAATAAGTTGTTTCAAAGTAGTTTATGCAATCACAGATGTATGATATAATTTAGGCAATTAAATAAATGCAGTAAGGTAAATTGCTGAAAGTAAATTGACTCAAAGGTTTATAGTGCTTCAGGGTGGTGTAATCCCTTAATCCACTCTTCTCCTGTGATGATTGGAGGAATTTCACTATTGTTTTCACAGACACAATAGCCTAATTGTCCTTGACTACAAAAACTTCACAATCTTCAAGACTATCAATCCCAAACTTCAACAGCTTCAGTGACTCAGTCTCTTTCACTGCTCCTTGGGAACAAATCCTTCAGCAGCAATTACAAAACACAACTCCTTCTCAGATTTCTCTAATTCAGTTGCTTGATTGAAGTGAATTGGATTCACAAAACTTGTTGATCAAACTCAATGCCTGATATTGGAATTGTAGTTCTGAGTTTTGAGTTGATCACTAGATGTTTCTTTTTAAGCACAGATGAAGGCGTTTCAATTTGACATAGTTTCTATTTGTAAATTCTCAGACTTATTTTTTTTTTTTGTGTGTCTGTCAATGCCTTCTATTTATTGATAATCCTTGATTTGAATTTCCGTCCATTGGCTATCTTAATGAGGGGAATAATCCTTGATTTTATTCTTCATTCCCCCTTAATTATATTCCCCTTCATTTCAGTGATCGGATTTTTCTTCAAACATTTATCAGAAAATCCGTCCTTGATTGATCCTCTATTGATTGGGCATTTAATGCTTGATCCTCTGTATCTTCTTCATATTTCAAAATCTGATCAAGTAAGGTTTACTTGGCCGTTCTCTGAATAGTTAAGTGACTATCTGACTTTGCCGTTTAGATCTTCCTTCACTGTTTTGTCTTCACTTAGCCGATAGTCAGTTCACTTTGCCGATTCATTGTTTCCTTCATTCTTTTCAGTTTAGAGAATCTTTGTACTTCACTGATCCTTGATTTATGTGAGATTAGTGTACACCATATTTAAACTTTATGTTTCATCACTTGGAATGTAACTTAGACTTATCCAAGGTCATCACAGACTTCCTTGGTTATAAGTCAGACCATAATGTCTTCATGCTCTCTACTGGTACTTGGCTGGCTTCACTCTACCGAATATCCGTTCTTACTTAGCCGTACTACCAACTAGTACAATACTTGTCTGACTCAACTTATACAACATGTCAGACTCTAAGTAAAGACTTATACAGAGAATTCTAACTTATTTCAGGCTTGCTATAACAGCTAGTATGGCCATCATCAAAAGATAATAAAATGTTCCTAACAATTTCCCCCTTTTTGATGATGCCAAAACCCTCTTAAGCCTGAACATATCTATACCAAAATTTTTCACAACAAACACTGTAATAAAACTCAACAATTTTATTCATCCATTTAAGGGTAATAAGGTATTGCATTATAATTATTCAAAGGCATAATTTGAAAAATATATAGAAAGTGCTACTGCTTCTTTTCTTCAAACTTGATGCCTTTGCCCTTATCTGTTGGGCTTGCCTTCTTTCCACTGGAGTTCTCAGGCTTTGAGCTTCCTTCCCTATTATCTGTTGGGCTTGCCTTCTTTCCACTGGAGTTCTGAGGCTTTGAGCTTCCTTCCCCCTTATCTTTGAGCTACTGCTTCTTTTCTTCAAACCTGATGCCTTTGCCCTTGTCTGTTGGGCTTGCCTTCTTTTCACTGGAGTTCTCAGGATTTGAGCTTCCTTCCCCCTTTTTGGCAGCACCAAAACATGCTTCAAGAATTGCATTTGCTTCTTCAGATTCAGGGAGAGGACTATACATTTTCCCTAAAATCTAGTTGTTGGCCACAATTACATTTATTAAGGTTTTGAGTTGTTGGCCAGAATATTCCATAACCTCATCCAGATGTTGAAGGTGATGAGTGTGAGCATTTAGAGTATCCACCAAGGGTTTGAGACTGTTATCAATTATGTCAGCATGAAACTCAAGATTGGTTTTGACATGGTAGGGGATGAGGTGTTACAGATTGCAAAGCAAGTTACCCCGTGTCTCCATGACCTCATCTTGAATCTTGATGTGACTGATGAGGGCTTTAATTTTGTTGTTTAAGGAGGTTGCATCACTCCTTAAGGAAGCTTTCATGTTTTTCCTGCTGTGATACTGCTTTTCTATGTCCACAATCAAAGGTTGGATATCCAGGTTGGAAAGTCTTTCTGGATCAATTTCTTCTGGAGCCACTTCATCATCCTCAGCATCTGCATCTTCCTCCTTCTCTACATCATCCTCATTATCTGCTGTGTCTTCTTCCTTCTCTTCCTTTCTCTTCTTTCTCACATTCTTTTTCTTCCTCAGTAGTCTCATGAGCAGAGAGAGGTTGCTGAAAAGTGCTTGCTATTTCCTTTCTCTGGGATGGCATTACTTTTTCTCCATGTGCTGGAGACTTGATTTCCTCTGTTGGAGTTCCCCCTTGATCAATAGTGGGGGTGTTGACAAGTTCAGCAGAGTGAGTTTGATCAGTTGGTTCACTCTGCTGTTTGACAACTTTGCTGAGGCTCCTGAGAAGGATCTCCTGAATTGTCAGATCATCATCTGAAGTCTCCCTCTTTTCTTGATCATCTTCAAGAGGGTCTTCTTCCTTTGGTTCTTCTGCTTTTTTGTCTGCCTCGCTTTCAGTATCATCGTCTTTATTGTCAATTTCTTCCTCATCAGATGAAGTAAGATGATATTCTTCTTCACCTTCCTCCAGATATGTCACTTCTTCCTGTTTCTCTCCCTCAGCCATTGTATCGTCACTGATGACTATAGGATTATCCAGATTGTTGGTACTGACCATGGGAGTGTCCTCTTGTGCCGTTTGGGATCTGGTTCGTCTTCCCATCCATGATCTACTGCTTTCGGGCGCTTTCCTTTTTCATCTGGTAGAAGCATTTTGTTTCAGAGATGCCTTAATGTAGGTAAACATTACCTTGGACTTGTGTGGAGGCTGTAGATTGGTGGGTTTCACTTTCAATGTGTCAAACAGGTGTTGAAGAGGGAATCCATATGATTTCCTTTCCCAGAAATCATCTTGCTTCTGCAAACCCTTGCTTGCTGCCGTGATTGACAGATCGATTTCATTTTGAATATGGACTTTCAATCTATTGAAAACAAATGTTGACCAGTCAAAATGAGTACCTTGATAGATAATTGCCATTAACTTGACCCGTAACTCGGTCAAGTTTTCCATTGATCCTTTTATGCCTTCAATGTTCTTGGTGATAACTGGGTATAACTCAGCAAATGAAAGTTTGAGTACTGATCTGGGTAGATTGTAGGTTTTACTGTTCTTTTTGGGACTTTTGGTTATCTCAGCCCAGAAGTTGTTGATGTCAATCTACACAAGCTTCACATTAGCCGGACCAATCATAGGTAGGTGTAAGAATCTGTTGAGAAGACAAGGCATGATGACCACTTCTTTCCCAAAGATTGAACTTCTTAAACAGTCGTGATCATTCTTCTTAGCGCTCGGCACAAACATTTCATTTTTCCAAAATGAAATCAGGTTCTCATAGCATATTCCAGTTATTGGGGGATTTAGAAAGGTCATTAACCCTAGATTTTTACAGCCATCAACCAATCGTTGGGCTTGTACATCATTATCACAGAAAGAAAGATAATGTTCAGGCCTAAAAAATGATCCAGTGATGATCGATTTTTCAAAGAATCGTTCTGTGGGAGATATTGAAGAGGGTTGTAATTTGAGAGAAAGCTTTGATATTGCAGTGAGAGAATAGGGTTTATGATTTGCAAGAGAGTGTAAAGAGTTCTGAAAAATCTCTAAGTGTGGTTTATATAGGATGATTTGTGTAGTGTGAACGTGGTTGAATATGGAAGGATTTTGTGACTTAATGGCGTGATTTTATGTATATAAATTGCGATATTTGAGTATAGCGGGGGAGTGGATTGAGGTAAGTAATGATAGATCCCGGGAATCGAGGCGTTTGTAATTCAAAAATAATATGGTTACCTCCACGACTGTAAATTGATCTCTACGTGTATAATCTTTCACAACATAATCCTCCATAACTTCTTGATTTTCCACGTGTATAAGGTTGATTTGATTCACACTTTTAGTTTGCTGGTGACTCCAATTCATATTTCGGTGGAGTGCCTTGGCTGGTCACATAGCCGGTGTAGTGACTTATACATTGAGCTGTTGTATGTAACTGTTCCTAACAATCAGTGAAGTTAACTTCGCTGAGTACCAGTGCCTTACTTGCTACATCTCCCGTAAAGGCAAAGGTTTAATCAGCTGGTGAAGTTACTTAGTTGATTACTCCAGTTAGTTGCTCCTTAGTGCTTAGTCAATTTCTATCATTCCAAACTCAGTTCTCAACTTGCTAAATCTTTCATGACTGAGTGCTTTTGTGAAGATGTCAGCCAGTTGATCTTCAGTAGGTATGTATCTTAGTATGACATCTCCTTTCTCAACCTGATCTCTGATTAAATGATGTCTTACATCAATGTGCCTTGTTCTTGAGTGTAATACTGGATTTTCGGTAATAGAAATGGCACTTGTGTTGTCACACATAATTGGGATTGTCTTCTCCTCTATTCTATAATCCCTTAGCTGTTGTCTGATCCATAGTACTTATCCATAACAACTGTCTGCCGCTATATATTCTGCTTCAGCTGTTGATATAGATATAGAGTTTTTCTTATTACTAAACCATGATACCAGTCTGCTGCCTAGCATTTGACATGTTCCAGATGTGCTTTTTCTATCTATCTTGAATCCAGCATAGTCAGAGTCTGAATATGATATCAATTTGAGTCCTCTATCTCTTGGATACCAAATTCCAACGTTGATTGTATTCTTCAAGTATTTGATTATTATTTTGGCTACTAGTAAGCGTGATGTTGAGTTTGAAATCTTGCACATACTCCTACTGCAAATGCTATGTCGGGTCTGCTTGCAGTTAGATATAGTAGGGATCCAATGATTCCTCTATACATTTTCTGATCAACATCTTTTCCAGCTTCATCATTTCCAAGAATAACTCTTGCACACATTGGTGTATCTGCTGTGCCACTTATATCCATACCATATTTGTGTATCAAGTATTTTGTGTACTTAGCCTGACTGATGAAGATTCCATCTTTCAATTGTTTCACTTGTAGGCCAAGAAAGTAATTCAATTCTCCCATCATGCTCATCTGAAATTTGCTCTTCATTAGGTTTGTAAATTTCTCACACAACTTTTCATCCTCTGATCCAAAGATAATGTCATCAACCTAGATTTGTGCTAGCAATGTACTTGTTCCTTCTTCTAGCTTGAAAAGAGTCTTATCAATAGTTCCTTTGTTGAATCCATTATTGATCAAGAATTGTGATAAGGTTTCATACCAGGCTCTTGGTGCCTGTTTGAGTCCATAAAGAGCCTTCTTGAGCTTGTATACTTTATATTCTTTTCCTTTGAGTTGAAAACTAGGAGTTTGTTCCATATATACTTCTTCTTCCAGAAGTCCATTTAGAAATGCACTCTTGACATCCATTTGGTAGACTTTGAAGTCTTTGCGTGCAGCAAATGCTAGAAAGAGTCTGATTGCTTCCAATCTTGCTACTGGTGCAAATGTCTCATCATAATTTATTCCTTCTGCTTGAGATTAGCCTTTTGCAACTAGCCTTGCTTTATTTCTGATAACTGATCCTTGTTCATCCATCTTATTTCTGAATACCCATTTTGTTCCAATGATGTTGGCCATGTCTGGTCTGTCAACAAGTTCCCAGACCTTATTTCTTTCAAATTCATTTAGTTCTTCTTGCATAGCTATAATCCAATTAGCATCTTGGATTGCATTATCTATTGTTTTGGGCTCTACTTGAGATAGAAAACATGTTAGCATATGCTCTAGTTGTCTGCTGGTTCTGACTCTTGTGTGAATCTCTCCAATGACTTGATCTTCAGGAGGATCTCTTATCCAGTTGAGATCAGGTTGAAGTTGTTCTTGACTTGGTGCTTCCACAGCTTCAGCTTGTGCATCAGCTTCATGTTCTTGTACTGGTACCCCCTCTGTTGTGTTGACTGGTGGCTCATCTTGATTCCCAAGATTGTGATTTAGAAAGGTAGTTGGTACTGTTGCATTCATGTTGACTTGTCTTGGTCCTGCCTCTTCTTCAAGTTCTTGAAGGCTTTCACCATTTGTGTTTGACTCGTCAAAGACTACATGAATTGATTCTTCAATCACCAAGGTTCTTTTGTTGGTTACTCTGAATGCTTTGCTGGTGTCTGAGTATCCCATAAAGATTGCTTCATCAGCCTTTTCATCAAAAGTATGCAACTGATTCCTGTTCAAAAAAAAAAACATTTTGATCCAAACATATGCAAATATGAGATATTAGGTTTTCTTCCATTCCATATTTCATATGGAGTCTTTCCATGATGTTTGATGATGATTGATCTGTTTTGAGTATAGCATGCTGTATTTGATGCTTCAGCCCAAAAATCTCTTTGGTAAGCATGCTTCTGCAATCATTGTTCTGACTGCTTCTTTGAGTGTCATGTTTCTTCTTTCTGCTACACCATTCTGTTATGGAGTCCCTGCTGCAGATAGTTGATGCAGTAATCCATTTTCTTCACAGTAGGTATTTAGAAACTCTGTGCCTCTATATGATCTGATATTGATGATCTTCAGCTCCTTTTAACTTTGCATTCTTCTTAGCAAATCTGGTAGCTTTTTGAGTGTCTCTCTTTTCTTGTTCATGAATATGATCCAGGTGAATTTGGAAAAGGCATCCACCACTACTAGAGTGTATTTATTTCCACTTACACTGACTGGTGTGACTGGTCCAAATAGATCCATATGCAGTAGATGTAAGATTCTTGTAGTTGATTGATAGGGTTTTGACTTGAATGAGCTTTTGATTTGCTTCCCTTTCTGACATGAATCATAGAGGCTTTCTTTCTTGAATGTGATCTCTGGTAGGCCTTCAACTAGCTTGTTCTTTTACAATTTGTTGATGATCTTGAAGTTTAGATGGTTTAGTCTTCTATGCCAAGTCCAGCTGGTTGATTGTTTACTTTTGACTGTGAATCACTCTGCATCCTTCTTTGTTGAAGTGCACATTGTAGCCTTTGTCACAGAATTGACTAATACTCAGTAGGTTGAATTTCAGCCCTTTAACATAGGCCACATTTTGAATCTTCAAGTTGTTCTTGTGCATTATGCCTTCCCCCTTGATTTTACCAGGGTTTTCTTTGCCTCCAGAAGTAACTTTAGGTCCATCAAAATCTTTGAAGTCAGTGAGCCAACCTTTGTTCCCTATCATGTGTCTGGAACATCCATTGTCTATGTACCAGACATCCTACAAAACAAATTAATTATGTTTAGGTACCCAACACTGCTTGGGTCCATACCTGTTAGCAGTCATGCCTTCTACTCCTAGTGTGTATCCAAAGGATCTCCTTTTTGGATAATTAAAGTCATCAACTTCATATGTATAAGGCATGGCAGAATAACTTCTAATGTTTCTACTAGAGATATTATGATACTTTTCTCTGCATTTTGGTGCATTTGCATCCTTTTTCACATTCCAATATGCAGTGGGAAACCTGAGTTCATGTTGCTTCATATGTCTAGGAACATGCCTAGGTTGGCTCTTCCTAAACACATGTTGCATAGTATGAAATGGTTTCTTCCTGTATTTTGGAGGTGTAACATTCCAATCATCCTCTGAAGGGTAAAGTCTTCCCTTACCTTTCAGAAAACCTTTGCCTTTAGTTGGCTGAATTGATGTTTAGTCTGCTATTTCACTATGCTAGGTTTTGACTTCACCGGTGCAGGATGCGTGGTTGAAACTATGGTCTGTCCTCTTCTGAATTTTGGTCCATTATTGTTCCTGGATTTAGAATTGTATTGTCTATTGTTTCTATTCTCATCCTGACTGTTGTAGCCAAGACTAGATCTGCATCCAAACCTTTTTGGGGGTTTGTAAGCTGGTGCATATAGTGCTGCAGTGGTTATCTTAACTGGTAGGGAGATTTTCTCAGCTGGTCGTCAAAATCAGATGTATGATCATCTGCTGCTTATTGATCAGTTGAGTGAGTCTCCTAACTAGTTAGTTCAGCTTTTACTTTATCCAGTTCTTTCTTTAATCATTATTTTCCTTTCTTAGATTCTCACACTCCTGTTCTAGAATTTCATGATTCAACTCAATTTCATCAAATTTACTCATGAGATTTTGGATTATGTTTGCAGAATCTAGTGGTAGAATAGAAGATTGTGCAGTGTTGGAAGTGGATTCACTAGAAGATGAGCATGAGCTAGATGTTACCTCAGTTTCATTAGATTCTTTAGCCATAAGGCATAGGTAAGCTTTTTCATTTTCTGAGCTGTCATCTTCATCATCATCTGAATCATTGTCTGATGATTCTTCATTCTTTTAACTGATGGTTTCAGCATTGAGGGCCTTCTTGCTTTCCTCTTTTCAGTTTTTTGTACTTCTTCTTCTCCTCATCTTTGTCATTTTCTTCAGGGCAATCTGCCTTGAAATGACCTTTCTTTTTGCAATTGAAACATCTGAATTCATCATCCTTTTTCTTCATGTCTTTGTTTGATCTTGAATTTTTATATGATGATGAACCTCCTTTGAATTGCTTCTTCTTGGTAAACCTGTCAAAACGTTTAACCAGTAAAGCTACCTGTTCCTTCAGCTCATATGTCTCTTTGCTGTTTGCATCAGCTGTGTTACTTTGCTGAGGTACAACCAGTGCACTGGCCTTATGTGCCTCTGCTGGTGCACTGTCTTCGCCATTCGACTCAAATTAATGAGCCTTTAATTGAGACATTAGAGTTAAGGTATCAGTGGTTGTAAGATTTGTTGTCCCTCTGATTACTGATGTAATGATCTTCCATCTTTTAGGTAGGCCTATCAAGATCTTCAGGCACACTTCTTTCTGTGGATGTGTGTCCAAGTTGTTGTAGTTCACTGATGATGCTTGAGAATATGTTGTCCATTTGATCAATGGTTTCACCAGTCCTCATTTTGAAGTTCTCAAATTTCTGTTTTGCAACAGACAATTTGTTTTCTTTGACTACTTCTGATCCTTCATTGATCAGTGCCAATTTGTCCCACATCTCCTTTGCTATTTTGCAATCTTTGATCCTCATGAACATGTTATTGTCCAGAGTTTTCAAAATCATGTCTTTTGAAACAAAATCGAGATTTGCTCTTCTCCTGTCATCCTTGGTCCAATCTTTCTTGAGTTTGTCTATTACTTTTCCTTGATCTACTCCTGTGGCTACCACAGTAGTAATCTCGATTGGGCCATCATTAATTAAATCTAGCATCCCCTCATGTGTTGCTGCAAGATGAGACAACATTCTTATTTTGTATTCATCAAAATTATTAACATTAAATATAGGTACCTTAGACATAAAATTTGTGGAATCCATAAATACAAGTAAGAGATATGTATATATTTATATGTATAGAAAGCACAGATTTGAAAACTTCTTTGAAAATATGTGATCTCCTTGTTACCATAAATTAGATCTGAACAGGTTCTGATACTAGGAACACTGCTCTGTTACCAATTGTTGGTCCCAGAGAAGGGTAAAACTATAATCAGAGGGGGGGGGTGAATGACTATAGTGGAGTTTCAAAAAAATTTCTTGTATTTTAAAGCTTTTGGGCAGCGGATAAGCCCCTTCCTAATAAGTTGTTTCAAAGTAGTTTATGCAATCACAGATGTATGATATAATTTAGGCAATTAAATAAATGCAGTAAGGTAAATTGCTGAAAGTAAATTGACACAAAGGTTTATAGTGGTTGAGGGTGGTGTAATCCCTTAACCCACTCTTCTCCTGTGATGATTGGAGGAATTTCACTATTGTTTTCACAGATAGAATAGCCTGATTGTCCTTGACTACACAAGCTTCACAATCTTCAAGACTATCACTCCTTGACTTCAACAGCTTCAGTGACTCAGTCTCTTTCACTGCTCCTTGGGAACAAATCATTCAGCAGTTATTACAAAACACAACTCCTTCTTAGATGGCTCTGATTCAGTTGCTTGATTGAAGTGAATTGGATTCATAAAACTTGTTGATTAGACTCAATGCTTGATATTGGAATTGTAGTTCTAAGTTTTGAGTTGATCACTAGATGTTTCTTTTTAAGCACATATGAAGGCTTTTCAATTTGACAGAGTTTATGTTTGTAAATTCTCAGACATAATTTTTTTTTGTGTGTCAATGCCTTATATTTATAGCCTTGATAATCCTTGATTTGAATTTCCCTCCGTTGGTTATATTAATGAGGGGAATAATCCTTGATTTTTTTCTTGATTCCCCCTTAATTATATTCTCCTTGATTTTAGTGATCGGATTTTTCTTCAAACATTTATCAGAAAATCTGTCCTTGATTGATCCTCTATTGATTGTGCATTTAATACTTGATCCTCTGTATCTTCTTCATATTTCAAAATATGATCAAGTAAGGTTTACTTGGCCGTTCTCTGAACAGTTAAGTGACTATCTGACTTTTCCGTTTAGATCTTCCTTCACTGCTTTGTCTTCACTTAGCCAATAGTCAGTTCACTTTGCCGATTCACTGTTTCCTTCATTCTTTTAGATTTAGGAGAATCTTTGTACTTCCCTGATCCTTGATTTATGTGAGATCAGTGTACACCATATTTAAACTTTAAGTTTCATCACTTGGAATGTAACTTAGACTTATCCAAGGTCATCACAAACTTCCTTGGTTATAAGTCAGACCATAATGTCTTCATGCTTCTCTGCTGGTACTTGGCTGGCTTCACTTCTGCCGAATATCCGTTCTTACTTAGCCGTCCTACCAACTAGTACAATACTTGTCTGACTCAACTTATACAACATATCAGACTCTAAGTAAATAGTTATACAGAGAATTCTAACTTATTTCAGGCTTGCTATAACAGCTAGTATGGCTATCATCAAAACATAATAAAATGTTCCTAACAGTTAGGGTTTCTATGAGTCATATGTTGGTCATTGTATCTATATAAGGCCACATACTGATTATTACATAAGTTGAAAATAAATTTTTATATACATTATACGATTTGATGAAACAAAGTTATTCCAAGCTTTTGAGGAGTTATTTATGGTTTTCTCCCTTTCTCCACCATCTTTAGCTTGAGTAGATCGAGCTAGATCTCCATTATTGAAGGTATGAAGCTTTGAACGTTCCTTTTTGTCTTCAATATGGCAGATTTGTTCGTATTTATGTGTTTAGTTAATGCATGTTTTAAGACCTCATGATTTACTTAGATTAATCGTAATTGAGCAATGTAGATCCAAAAATAGGAAAAGCAGACCCCGGTAAACCGGCGGTCTATACCGGTTTACCAAGGAAATATTTAGAAAACCTAAAACTGGGATTCACAACAGCTACGTTGATCCACATGTTTAATTATCAGTAGGTTAGATCTGGTCAATCTGCTTATTGAAATCATAAAACTAGCATGAAATACGACTAGTGAAGTGTTAGTTTGGACATAGTCTTGAATGGACCCCCAGAACGTCTTTGATCGATTGTAAATTTGTTTGTCTAGGCGAGTTAGCGGTATGAGTTAGCACTCGATATCGGAAATTCTATTTCTTTATGTGTATGGGCTATTACGTACCAAGTAAGAAGGGTAGCTTGTGTATAGATTGTCTACTACCATTGTCGGAGTAGATAGGGTTAGAAGTTGCACCCGTAGCTTATAATTAAATCAAAAGATCGCTCGATTAATTTAAGGAAATTGTGTGGGGAAGTAAACGTACCGATTAACTAATCCAAGTTAGTATATCGGTGAGGAGAGGGAGAGAAATACCAAGTTTATTTTATGTTCATTGTTGGTCAATGACCGCCTATCTGTCGCTACTTAATTAGATTAGAATCGTTTATAGTTAAAGTTGCATTGTCTCTGTGGGATCGACTTTGACTCGCATTTACTATACTACGACGTACGTAGTATTCTTGCTAGAAATATCGCCGTTAGTAACTTACACACGATCAAGATTTCCGGTGCCGTTGTCGGGGACGATGGCCAATTTTAAAGACAAATGTTTTAATTCTTATTAAGAAGTCATTTTTATTTTATTTTATTTTCTGTTAAGTCTTGAAGAGATTTTAGGTCCGGTTTATCGAGCCCCCTGCCGGTTTACCGAGACCCAAAAAAATCAAATTTTGACAGCCCTTGTTATTATATGTATATCTGTATTGATTTTAGTTAATAGCTCCGCAATAGTTGGGATCATACCCAACTAAAGCGGAAGTTCCTAACCTTTTCTTTGTTTTATTTTGTCTCTTTCACAGGAAGATCAGGACACTTCAGAGATTCGATCAAACCGGAGTTGAACAAGAGCAAACAAGTCAAGCAATATGCCCCGGACAATATTGAACATCATGCCAATTTCCATGTATCCTGGACCCGCATTCAAAGAGCAATACGAAATGGATAAACAATGGGTGGAAAAAGAGAAAGAAGAAATCAAGCAAGAGCCTGAAGAGAACTTAAAGGAGTACAACACGTATCGTCCAGGTGAGTTTCCTATCGAGCTAATTGAAATATCATCTTCGGATTATGATTCTGATGATCTTGAAGAAAATCCCAACATGATGTTCTCTGAGCCTGAGGATTACCCAGACTCAGACATCGTGGGGAAGTTGGGAGACCTTGGCATGTTCCAACTCCCATCTCTGCCAATGGTGTATCAGTCGGATTAGGTCTCTGCGACTCCGGCTCGAGTTGCAACATTCTACCTTTCTCCCTCTGCCAAAAGATTAAGCTTCCGGTCGTTATAAATCAAACCCGAACCATGAATTTTGTCGGTAGGACTAGAGATATGTCTGCCGTTCTGCTGAGGAAGTGTATGATAAAGGCAGGAGGGTTCACTTTTCCAATTGATTTTACGGTTATAGCGTACCAGAGGACCCAAGTGCCCCAGTTTTAGCGACAAGCAGAGCAATCATGGACTTTGATAATTGAGAGATCACTTTGAGGTTGAATAATGACACAGTATCTTTCAAAATCTTAGAGCCCCTAGATAATAGGCCAGAAAGTTGCATGATGACTTGTGATTCATGAAAGGTGGAAATTATGGAGATAGAGAAGGAAGGGCATAGGCAACGAGAGGTTGTAGTAGAAACTGTTGAGCAGGAATTCATGAGATTAATGCTTAGAGAGAGCGAAGGGAAGGACCACAACAAGACACTCACGGAAGCTAGTCCTTCCATATTGCGTAGTGAACGATTTGAGCCCAAAGTAGGAAATATGGAATCCTTGGCATCACGGTCAAATCTCGACGCAGAGGCAGGCCTAATATGCAAGCTAAGAGAGAGAGGCGTGCTAGGAAGAGAGCTCAAAAAGGTTATGTAAAGATACAAACCTCTGGAGCAAAAGTTCGGCGAGTTAAAGCTCCAACCACCGAATGATCGAAAATCTGAAGAAAGTCGAGCTGGCGACTATAAACTCAGAACTATTCTCTTAAACCCTTAGGTAGATTAGGAATGAATAAAAGTAGCTGGATGAAAGGACGAGCTTTTTTTCATCCTACCGCACCCTTAGGCTTGAAACCGATGGTAGTTAGGAAGATATTTTTTACTCGTTGTGGATTCTATTGAAGTAGGTTAGGATTGAGTCGGAAATAGCAACAAAAGGAGTAAGAGACTAGTCAATTTGAGGTCAAAATTGAGCAGAGAGGTTGAGTAAAGTGTGCAGAAAAGGAGTACAGAGAAATCTGGGGAAAAGAAGCCCCGGTAAACCGAGGGTTACCTCCGGTTTACCGAGCTTAGGTTTTCATGTCTCTGAATGCCAGATTAATAAGCAGAATTTTTAGAGACACGTGGAAGACACACGATGCATCAGACACCACCAGTCAGCAGATACCGTCCCATTTTCCTTATTTTCAAACTTTTCATCCTTTCCCACACTCCACCATAACTCCACCTCAATTCCATAAATCACCCCCTCAAATCCCTCACCCTAATTACTCTTCTACCCACTATCCCACCAAATCCTTCCACCTTCCATCACATATCTTATTTAAACCACCTCTTCCACCACCATTATCATCATTCTCATCTACTATCATCTTCTTCAATCACCAAAATTCTTCCATTTCTTCTACCTCTGCAAAATTCGGCCACCATCACCACCCCTATCACCACCACATCTCTACCAAAATCAAACCTTACTTCTATTTTACAACCCAAAACACCAACCATATCAGTTTCTCCATCCATGTTGCCGATTAGTGCTGCTGTGCTAGGGAAGTGCTGCAGTTCTTCATCTTCTGTTATCAGAAGCACTGTCCCAGTCAGAAACCTAGAAAAATCAGGCCGCTAAATCGAGCCCCATGCCGGTTTACCGAGGGTACCTTTTCCAGAATCATCATCATCTTCAGTTCCTGTTATCATCCAGGATGGGTCATAAGCTTAGCCGATCTGTCCTTCATCCCAGTGGTTATCAGAGTGTTTATGGAGATGCTAACCCCTTGATAGACGGGGTTGAGAAATTTCATTCATTAGAGATCTATGAGTCGTTCCGAGGGAATTGGAACGGAAGATCAGTTGGTCGAAAACGGGGCGTAGAGTTGGACGATTGCGGTGAGATCTTGCCACGAGCCTTACAAGTACAAGACAGTTTGGATATGGTTGAGACACTGACACGGTTCAATGCCATGGTGGTAAGAGAGTTTTATGCTTATGTTCGTACAACCCTGGAGCCACATTTACGATGGTCCATAGGGTCAATATTGACTTTTCTATTGAGCGGATCAATGCATATTTTAGGGTTCGCAATCCACCGGTGAGCCTAGAAGAGTACGCATCCTCGAGCAATGCTGAAGATCTAAAGAGGATGGATATGATTGCTGATTACTTTGGGGTGCAATGGAAGCGCAATCCTATGGGAGGCCCCACCGTCTTCCTGGAAAACAAGTTATCCTGGGATAGGAAGGTGGTCAATAGATTTGTTTGTTCTCGACTTCTTCCAACCAAGCATACGGTACCTGTCACAGCGAAGAGGGCGGTGTTGATGTTCTACCTGGAGCAGGGATCTTCAGTCAACATTAGTCTCCTGATGCACAGCCGTATTCATGAGCTTGCCACCACATCTGAGCACGAGCAGTTGCCGTATGGACCGATGATTGACATGTTTGCTTTAGAGGATGAGGTCAAAGTTCTAGTTAGTGATGAGTGGGAAGACCCTGAGCCGATGATTAGTTCACATTCAATTTCAAATGGGCAAAGATGGATCGGACAGAGAGTAGAGAGAAAGCGTACTCCGGTCCTCGGAGCACCTCGGACTCAGAGAAGCACTCGAGGGAAATTGCGAATCTGCATCGCAAGATGGATAGAATCATAGACTTTCTAGTAGTTCCTCCTGCAACCCCACCACCTAGGACTGACCCACATCACCGAGCATCCTCTTCTTCCGCTGCTGCCTCAAGTTCTGCACCACCTCCCAGATTTGAGCCTACAGATGACTGGGAGGATAATTATGAGGAGGACTAGTTTTTCTTTCTTTTCATTGTTGTTATTTTCCATTTTCTTGTTTTAATTTTTCTTTCCTATCTAGTTGATGTAGCATAATATAATAATATAATGATTTTGTCAGCTTAATTTGTTTGGAGTTATTTATTTTCTCTTTTACTGCCGTATTTTATTATCGGTTTCTTGTCACCACCATTCTTCTTGGTTTGTTTGAGATACTTAGCACAGATTCTCCGTGGACTACTTACATGCACCCGTCGCATTACAAGACGTTCCAATTCTTCTTTGGCTCCACCCTTAACCGAAGCTAAGTTCCTTTTCATTTTTCATTTTTCATCTTACACATTGGGGACATTGTTTTGATTAGTGGGGGTTAGGAACGTCACTTAGCTTCTTAACACTATATTCCATGAATTATGTGATTATCTTGATTCTCTTGGATGCACTGTTCACCGCCTAGACTTTGATTCATTTCGATAGAATTTCAAAAAATTATGATATATTTGATCTTTTTGAGTTAATAGACTTCATCTTTGTTTCACTTTGCACAAGTAAAAGTAAGTGCCCACTTTTGAAGTAGTGGCGTATTAAGTGCATATTATGTTATGAGCCACCATTTTAAGCACGTATAACTTACTTTCCTTGGTGTGTAGTCGATAGCATATTGCTTTGACTAGAGTTGACCCTGGCTTCATCCCGAATTATGTTTCCCTGACGTTTATAAAGGCAAAAGAATTTTGGATTCGGTAGTTTATCAAGAGTGAGACCGTGAGGATAGATAAATCAATGAGAGTTCACCCACAAAGAAAGAGAAGTGCATTGAAATATATACATCTATAATCTCTTTGGAAAAATTTGAGTCGATGGAGCGTAAAACGCACGACTTTTGCATAGACCGATAAACGCGAGCCTCAGAGTAATACCTACTCGGTTCTCAATCCACCTTGCAATCTAATTTGAATAATAAATAACATGTTCGAGACTGGTTAGTTCGACTACGGGTTGACATAATGTGAGATTGTTTGCATTACTAAGCGGTTGTGAAAGTTTTTGCACACACGCATTGGCTCATAACATGAATAGTGTTTAATGCGTTACTGATGGATATGAGTGACATGATCTTGATCTTGACTTTGTGAGGCATATTTTTTTAAATTAACTTGTGTACTGATCAGGATGTTGTTTTCTTTTCGCCTTTTTTGCTCGGGACGATCAAAAGCAAAGTGGGGGGTAGTTGATAACGCCCTAAATGGTACCATTAGTTATACCTTTATTCACCTCAAATTCTGCTCAAGAGAATATATATAGGCTCGTTATTATGTGGAATATGTGTTAAATGCTATGTGTATGTTTCCAGAATCGTAATTCTGCATTTGTGTTATTTTCCTGAAGATTTGGTACTGTTTTGTCTCGTTTAGTGTGTTTTATAGGATGTACCGAATCTGGAGCATTAGAGAATGGATCTGGACCAAAAGGAGCATGTTGGGATAAGTAAAAGAAGTCCCAGAAGAAATCTGTTGATGAAAAAGAGAAAAAGTCGGCCCGGTTTACCGAGGGCTAAAGCCGGTAGACCGAGGGCTTGTTGGACACGAAATTGATTCTGCCGCCTCTACTAGGTCGGTTAGGGTTTCAATGAGTCATAAGTCGGTATTTGTATCTATATAAGGCCGCATATACGGATTATTACATAAGTTGATAATAAGTTTTTTTATAAAATATATCATTTGATGAAATAAGTTATTCCAAGCTTTTAAGGAGTTATTTCTGGTTTTTTCCTTTTCTCCACCATCTCTAGCTTGAGTAGATCGAGCTAGATCTCCATTGTTGAAGGTATGAAGCTTTGAACATCCCTTTTGTCTATAGTAGATCTGTTCTTATTTATGTGTTTTAGTTCATCTGCATGTTTAAAGACCCCATGATTTACTTAGATTAATCATAATTGAGCATGTAGATCCAGGAATAGGAAAAGCTTACCCCGGTAAACCGGCGGTCTATACCGGTTTACCGAGGCAATATTTAGAAAACCTAAAACTAGGATTCACTACAGCTACGTTGATCGACATGTTTAATTAACAGTAGGTTAGATCTGGCCTAAAACTAGCATGAAATACGAATATTGAAGTGTTAGTTTGGACATAGTATTGAATGGACCCTAGGAACGTTCTGATCAGTGTCGACAGCTGTCTAGACGGTTTAGCGGTATGAGTTAGCACTCGATATCGGCAATTCTAGTTCTTTATGCGTATGGGCTATTACAGACCAAGTAAGGAGGGTAGCTTGTGTATAGATTGTGTACTACCATTGTCGGAGTAGATAGGGTTAGGAGTTGCACCCGTAGCTTATAATTAAATCAAAAGTTCGCTCGATTAATTTAAGGAAATTATGTGTGGAAGTAAATGTAACGATTAACTAATCCAAGTTAGTAGATTGGTGAGGAGAGGGGGAGAAATACCAAGTTTCTTGTATGTTCATTGTTGGTCAATGCCCGCCTAAATGTGGCTTCTTAATTACATTAGAATCGTTTATAGTTAAAGTCGCATTGTCTCTGTAGGATAGACCTTGACTCGCATTTACTATACTATGACGTACCTAGTATTCTTGCTAGTAATATTGATGTTAGTGACTTACACGTGATCACGCCTCCCAACACTGCTATAGCCAATTTTGTCGAACTAGGCCATAAGCATGTTCGCTCCATAGCACAACACCTCATACCAAATCTGACGGATTCGATTGTAAGCCCGACAACATCTAAGGTCGGCAACAAATCCCTCTCACAGAAGCTATCGGGTCTCAAAATTCTCAAGTCACCAACAAACTCTACTCCCTATCTCACTCTTTTTTGGAATAAGTAAGGCAAGACACTGAGTAGGGGGCCATTGATAAACTGAACCCGCAAACGGTCTCATAGACCCGGGATCTGCTTCAAGTAGAGGTCACATCACAACAACTAAACAACTACATCTTCAACCCGCTTGATACCAAGTCAGGGATAAGCTACTAGCTGTTGGCCTTATCCATACCCGCAAATAGCTCACGGGCCAAGATCAATTCTAGATAGCCCGAGGCCCATCCGTATAAGCCTCCTCACAAATCAAGACTAGCCGGACTCAATTCATGCACGGCAAGAAATCAGCTCGACTAGCGATCTGAAGTCGTCTGTGGACCCGTATCAAGCATGGCTTCCGGATCAATCACCGCAGATGAGGCCGAGATAATCCTGATTATACATAAATGTACTTAACTTGGTCTAGTCGAGATAAGCTTAATCGTGATTAGTCCACCGTCTATAAATAGGAGCAGCGTGTAAATCATAAAAGGGACACATAATAATAATAAAGCAGACCAAGCTCTGCCAAATTGTCGACTTTGTACCCGCGTCCATATCATCATGAACTCGTCAACGGAGTCTTTATATTTTTCATAAGCACCACCACAAACACCGATACGTTCACCGGAGAAATCATACATCAATATCCAGATATCCACGTATTTCATCCGTTACCGCCACCATGATATTTTCGACAATATCATAGCTGAACAAAAATTTGTACCCCAAAAGGCTGCTTAGATAGTTAAACCTACTAATAAATCTTGAAGAAAGAACAATCAAAGTGCTAAAAGGTCATAAACACCTAACAACAAAGGTAGATCCAATGGTTGGTCTGATGCACCCTTTAGACCTGCTGAAGGCAGATCTATTGGACCATAGAAGGCTAATCCAAGATTAGCAAGAACAGGAATATCCCAAAAACAATAATGTGAAACCTAAGAATGTTAATCATTCAAGGGATAACTATCTTAGGGGGAAAGAAAGATTGTTCCCTGCTGATGAGGACTGTGATATTCCTGCACCTACTGTTAGAACTTCAAGGTTTAACCTTATTCATAAGGCTAGACCTTAGCAATGGACTCAGCAGAGGACTCTGTAGAGACCTCAACCAAGGGCTCAGCAAAGGACTCAGCAGAGACCTCAAGATAGGGTTGTTCATAACAGGCAGCAAACCTATGGGTACCCTGCTGAATCTAACAACGGATTTCACCATACACAACTGTATGTACCAAAAGGCCAGAAATCATATGTGAATGAATCATAGTCCAATAAAAGATATTATGGAACTGTGGCATACATATATGAAAAGAAGTGCAACTCATTTCAGAGAAGACCTTAGGAAACATTCCTAGGGTTGTACTTACCATTGGCCACCATGGACCCAAATAGGTTTGGGGACCTAAAATGTATTAATTTGTTTTGTAGGGTGTCTGGTACTTTGACAGTTGATGTTCCAGATAAATGACAAATAGCAAACATCGTCTGGTGGATTACATTGCCAAGGATTGACCGAAAGTAAACTATGGAGGCAAATAAAAACTTGGATACACAAAAGGTTACGGAACTTTGGTGAAAAATGGACTCAAGATCAAGAATGTTTCTTATGTTGAAGGTTTACAGTCAACGTACACAGCACAAGCCAATTATGTGACATGGGATACAAAGTCACATTTGACAAAGAATACTGCATTGTGTTAAGTGAGATAGCACATTGATCATGTGTCAGACAACTGACTGCTACTAGCAATAGGACTAGGTCTATCGTAGTAGAGTACTGGAAAGTCAAGGTTGAAACCCATAGAGACTCATAAAAACATAGATTAATCTAAATTGAGTTTAATTGTCATAATTACGGTCTACGACAAACAATAGAACATATAGGTACAAGTGGTGACAATAACACGCAAGACCAAATAATTATACTCCTATGAGTTTTATATGAATCAGTTCTAACTATGAGTGATTGGTTATTCCCCCCACATCATGCATCAATAATCCCATTGGTAAATTTTAGATCTTTAACAGCTACGGGTGCTAATCTCTAATGTTACGCTACTTCCATTGAAAGGATAGTAGGTGCCAATGTGCAATTAACCTCCTTCGTTGGTTGTATTAATTCATAAGAAATAAGAAATAGGACTAGCCGGTTCAAGACCGAGGACCTCCCTAAGTAGCTGTTGGAAATAAAATTTATGTTTTGATGATGATTCATCACTTAATCAGTTATTATTCTTTTTACCCCATTGAAGAAGTGTCATAACTAGCTGTTATAGTGCAAAGTAAAAAGATGTATAGAAATCATTATATAGGATTTAATAGAGTCTGATAGTTATATAAGTTAATCAGACAAGCACTGTAATAGCTCTAGGTTCATAACTGAGAAAATGAGAAATTGACTTATTGAACTGAGTTGGCCAACTAAACCTGACCAAGTGTACATCAACTGAAACTGAGGGATCAGACTCAGTTATGGTAGAAGAACAGAAGAAGGTAAGTTCGCTGAGGGACACAGACTCAGTTGTCTTATCTAAAAGACAGAAGAACTGAGGGTTCAAACTTAGTTATTAAAAACTGAAGAACTGAGGGTTCAAACTCAGTTTATGAAGACTAAGTCAAGACTATAACATTAGACTTCAGGCAAGTCTGTGATAACCTGAACTGACTTTATGGATCTTGTATGAAGGACTAAGAATCATAAGGACAATGATATCTTAGATGATCAATTGAAAAAGGTGTACTCTGAGTAAGTCAATAATAATCAGATAAAGGATAGAGTACTGAGATTTTGAAGAAGAGTAAAAACTCAGTTAATGCTCTTAAACTGACCAAGTCTTATTGAATTAGTTTTGGAACTGGATATAAGAAAAACTGATGAAGAATCAGACCGTTATAAATCAAGCAATTTTATTGGTCTGTAAATGTGTCCTTTCTGACACTGACATACAAAAGAAAAGCAGGACCACTACCGGCTATAAGGATTCAAATCCAAATAAACTAACCGTTAGAGAAACCCCTATAAATAGATCTCTTCTATAAGAGGAAGAGTGCGGAATTTTAAGAATCAATCTAGTAAAAAAAGATCAAATTAAGGGGGAAAGTAATCAAAAAGAATTCCTGCTATATACTTAATTGCAAGATCAAGAAATTTCTTCAAGTGTTCATAAGCTTTCAAAGAAGAATCAAGATCAATCATTTGAAGAAAAATAGAGCTATGCATAACTTTTATATCTAGAAGAAGAAGCTCAAATCACAATAGAATAATAGTTATTGATTCAAGTCTCAACTTTGATTTAATCAGAGGCTTAGTCTGTGAAACACCAAGAAGGTGTGAAGGACAGTTGAGTGTAGTCAGGAAGACTGTGTTTGTGATGAGATGGTGAAGAGGCAATTCAACCCTCTAATGACCAGTGTAGCAAACTTAGTTAAAACAACAATCCTACCTGTAGAAGACTGAAGGAAATAATCATGGTAAAAGAGATGAAGAAATCCTACTTTCTGGAACTGGCCAAGCAAGCAACAATGCTGGATTGGATAAAGGGAAGCAGACACTAGAAGATGAAGAAGCTAGAATTGAAAATTTATCTATCAAACATCATGAGGTAAATGCATCTACATCCATTACTCACACTGCCATGAACAATCATAGGAATGAAGATTTCAATGAAATCTTGGACGTACTCATAAACAAATTAGAGGTAATTCAAAAGAATTATGAGATTGAAAACTGAAGTTCTAAGATTGACTGCTGAGATCAATCTCATCAAGGCTAATAATAGAACTATGGAGACTTGGTCAACTGATGAACTAATAGAGGTAATAAACATCACAGAATCATCAGTTGATCCAATTCCCGACATTCAGTTCAAACCTGGAAAACCATTTGGAGACAGATCAGGTTTAGGGTTTGATAGTTAGCAAAATTATAAGTTTAGACCTAGTACAGTTGCACTTAAGTTTGTAGCTGCACAACAGTCAAGAATTCAGAAAACTGACACAATTATTAGAATTGACAATCACTCAGCACAGCCTCAAACTAAAACTGACAAAATTGTAAAATCGGTCAGTGGCAAACAGCAAACTGAAAGCTTCTACAGAAAGTATCAATGGACTGAAAAGGCAAAACTGATCAGAGATCAGTTAAAAGAACATTCAAGTCACATCCATCTAAAAATGATAATCATTCAAGGAATAAAAGATTCAGAGGGAAAGGGAGACTCTTTCCTACTGATGAAGACTAGCATGGACCTATGATCACTCAGCTTCACAAAATCCTAAAGATAAGGATGTTTGAATCTAAAAATAAGAATTTTGTGAAAGCTGACCACACACAGTCAATATATCAAGAAAGGCATAAGTATAAAACTGGCAAGTCATCAAAGACTTATAGAAATACGGAAACTAATCAAAAAGGACCCAAACAGATATGGGTACCAAAAAGTTCTTAATTTTTTTTTGTAGATAATAGCTGAATTCGAAATCAATACTAAGTTACTTGCTTAACTAAGTTTTGAAACTGATCTGAACGGATGACTGACTCAAAGTTTGGATAAGATCAAAGCTGAACCTTGACAGCTGGAGATATACCGTATCAATTAATACAAACTACTAATGAACAGTCGTACCCTACACTCATCTCAACCGTTCAACTTTTCCAATTGCCGTTTTTTTTCCGTATTTCAACGCTTGTCATGATTAATGACGAGACGTTATATTACCCACCCAGATTTTAGAACCACCAAATCTACCACTTATTACCTTTGTGTCTTACCTAAAATCATTTACACTCTATTCTCTCTTTATAATCCATCTGTGGAAAGAATTTGATCTATCTTCGATTTCTCCAACAATCTGAATTAATGGTATTCAGCAGAGTTGAACCCGGAATGATCATATCTCTAGATCAATTTGTGGCTAAATACACAGATCAATCTCTAGTCAAAGAAATCGCAGACAAAATCAGGAAAATCAAAGGTTTGGAGCAAGTATTCATCATAAACCTGAAGAATGTGTGCATGGACAGCATCGGTGATTTTTATGAATTTGGAAGCAAAAGAATTGAAGATGAAGATGTACTTACTTACACCACACATGTCAATGGAAAAGAGATCAAGGTTACAGAGAACCTTATAGCAGACATTTTCGGTTTTGAGAAATATGGATTCACCTCAGTTCTCAAAATATCTAAAGAACAGCGAGAGAAACTATGGAAAGACATTGCTATTTTAGGAGACTCTAATGTATCACTGTCTGGATCAACAGGGCTGCTCAAGCATGAATTCGGTTTCCTGACAAAGATGCTAGCAAATTGCGTAATTGAAAACGCAGGCAACTTCAATAATCTAACTGGCACAAAGATGGATTTACCTTATATGATTTGGTTCGAAGAGGATTTCAACTGGCAAATATATATTTTTGATCAATTGGTCGCTCAATCTTCTGATGTACCCAAAAAGAATAATGTTGAGAAGAAAGGGAGGTTTTATCTCAAGAAGACTCTTGCTCTCCTAGCCCAAAGGATTATTGACCATTTTGGGATTGCAAGAAGAAAGGAAACTGCAGTTGTTGATGGCAAAATTGCAGCCAAGGAAGAGAAATCAAAGAAAATGAAAGCAGGAGGTTCTGAATCTGAACCCAAGAAGAAAAGAAATAAGTCTTCCAAGAAAATTGAAACCACAGCTGAAGCACTGGAACATCTTGAAAGACTAAGAAAAATAAAAAGAAAACTGGAAGAAGACACAACCAAACAAGTTACTGAGAAACCAGTAGAGGCTTCACCAGAAAAATCAGTCACATCAGTTACTGAAAGCCAAGGAAAGAAAGTCAGAACTGGGGAAACCCCCAACAAACAAATCATTGCTGAAGTAGAACCTATTGCTGAGAAAATACCTGTTGATGAGTCAGCGAAGGACTTTCAAGAAGCTGCTCCATCACTACCAGAAATTGAAACTCAGGGGGAACAAACCCTGAGAGCTGACGTTGATGATGAAGGAACAGATAATGATGAGGAACTGATTGGACCCGGTGTGATCTAAATGCTTAATCTGATATCTTTTTCAAGATCCACACCACAAAAGTCATCCTCCAAATTGAATATGAGGAGAATATCAAAGAACTGGAAGACTCTCAGTCACAAGAAAGAGATGTTGCAGAAGTTGAATCAAGACCGGTACAAGTCATCACTCTGGATGAGCTTGTCAATGAACAAGAAGTAGTTTCAGAAGATAAGAAAGAAGAGGAATCAGTTCCTGAACTGATTATTGAACAAGTAAAAGATCAGGTTGAAGAGGAACCTGTTGCTGAACTGGAACTTGGAATAGTTGCAGAACAAGTTGCCGAAGAAGAACTTGTTAGCACTGAAGGAAAGTTGGAAACTGAAACTGCCATCTCAGTTCCTTGATTGGAACGGAAACCAGCATGATCCCAGTTGTTGCTGAAGGGGAAACCAACAAAATTGATCAGTTTGAAACTGAAGAAACAAGAAGAATCAAGGATCCTGTGGAATCCAATCTGGAGATTCCAAGGGAATGTGAAGTTATCCCAACTCCGTCTGAATCATCTATTAATATTGGAGAGCTGATTGTAGCTGACTGCAAGAGACTGCATCCTTATCAAGATTGGAAACTCAGCTCCATTTCTAATCAGAGAAGTCAGTTAGCTGAAATGGAAATCACAGAGAAATGGGTGTTCAGTCTATACAACATCAATCATCTGTCCGAGCTGATCAACACTGATGGATTTTTGGACAATGGATATGCGTTGATCGGAGATAGTCATTGGAAGAGAGCTACCACAGGAGAAAGTTCTAAAAAAAGACGACCATGATGATGATGATTCTCAGGGAGATCCTGATTAACAAAAAAGGATTCTAGCCTCTCTACAAGATAAAGAAAGAGCAAAGGATGTTGCTGAAGAAGGATCATTTGAAGACTGTTCAGATGACAGTGAAGAAACTGAAACTGACTCTGACGGTAAGTTTGAAGATCAAGAAAAACAAGGTTATCAGTCTCCAACTGACCAAACAGTGCTTGAGATTGCAAAAACTGAAGTTGATAAAGCTTGTGAAGAATCTGATGATAAGTTCAATGTGGAAATTTCACCAGTTAGGGACATTGATCATGCAAGTCTAGAAGAAGTAAAAAGACAGTCTGAGGAGAGAAGAAAATCTGTGGATTACAAAGAGAAACTTAAGTAGATTGCTTCTCCTCTTAAAGAAGCAAAAGTAGCTGAAACTGAAAAGGACAAAGTTGAAGAAAAGAAAGCTGAATCTAAAGATAATGTACCTACACAAGCTGACACCATCAAATTTTACTTCAACGAGCTTATAAAGATTCAGAAATACAACTTAAGTGTGTTCGGAAAAGTTTTGAAGGCATTGGAAGAAAGCAAAACTGAAAGAGAAAACATGGAGAAAAGGTTAAACAGTGTCAAATCTGACTGTAATGATACTCTAATTGCAATCAGAAAAACAACCATTGAATCTGAGGCAAGAAAAACTGAGACCCAAGGAAGATGGGAAGGCATCCTCAACAATGTAGTTGATAGACTGATCTTATTGGAGAATGCATCGAAAGACTCAGTTGTACCTCAAACCATTTTGGCATCAAAACAGCAGCACTTAAACTCATACATTAGGAGCCTGATCAACAAAGATGATGTGACTAAGAGGGAAAGCTTGGACTTGTTAAAAGTCAATGCAGTTGATATGCCTAAACTTCTTGATTGTATTGAAGAAAAAATGGTTGAGCTGAAGAAAGCTAGAGGAGAGTTCACTGGTGAAGAAATGGAACTAATAGCAAAGTTCTCAGAACCAGCTGAGAAAAGACTCGCTCTAGACTCTCAAATGTACAACGTCTTCAAAGATCTACCGATTCAAGAAGGAGTATCAAGGGAACAAGCCTTAGATTCTTTTCTACATATGCAAAAAGTTCTTGTTCATTATTGGAACAAACTAGGTAAATGGGAGAAAGATGGCACTTTGGATAAGGCATCAGAGGAAGTTGAAAAGACTGAACCATAGTTTGTTCAGAAATTACTGAGGACAGCCACCAGGGAAAGACTAAAAAGATCTGTTTTGGTGTTTACTGTTTTGTTTAAAAGCAAGTTTTTCAGCAAGCACAGTATGACAGATTCTTGGAATATTTGGGCAAATATTCAATGAGTGGAATGCACAGAAACTATCCTAGCCATGAAAGAAGCTGCAGAAATCTTTGATAATCAAGTTGGTGAAGGAACTGGAAAAAAGACTGGAAATTAATTTCTTTTCAAGTATTTGTATTTTATTACTCTGTAACTCAGTTATCAATAAAATCTCAGTTTCTCAGTTCTTTGTGTTTTCGTTATTTTATTTTGTCTATATATTTTTTCATTGCTTTTAAGGAGGGTATTGACATCATCAAAAAGGGGGAAATTGTTGGAAATAAAATTTATGTTTTGATGATGATTCATCACTTAATCAGTTATTATTCATTAACCCTATTGATGAAGTGTCATAACTAGCTGTTATAGTGCAAAGTAAAAAGATGTCTAGAAATCATTGTATAGGATTTAATAGAGTCTGATAGTTGTATAAGTTAATCAGACAAGCACTGTAATGGCTCTAGGTTCAGAACTGAGAAAATGAGAAACTGACTTATTGAACTGAGTTCCCAACTAAACCTGACCAAGAGTACTTCTACTAAAAGCGAGGATCGAGACTCGGTTATGGCGTAAGAAGCCAAGAAGGTAAGTAATTTGAGGACACAGACTCGGTTGGCTTATCTAAAAGATGAAGAAGCGAGGTTCAAACTCGATTATTAAAGATCAAGAAGCGAGGGTTCAAACTCAGTTTCTGAAGACTAAGTCGAGACTATAAAGTTATACTTCAGGCAAGTCTGTGATGACCTTAACTGACTTTATGGATCTTGTATGAAGGACTAAGAATCATAAGGACAATGATATCTTAGATGATCAATTGAAAAATGTGTACTCTGATTAAGTCAATAATAATCAGATAAAGTATAGAGTACTCAGATTTTGAAGAAGAGTAAAAACTCAGTTAATGCTCTTAAACTGACCAAGTCTTATTGAATCAGTTTTTGAACTGGATAAGAAAAACAGATGAAGAATCAGACCGTTATAAATCAAGCAATTTTATGGGACTGTAAATGTGTCTTTTCTGACACTGACATACAAAAGAAAAGCAGGACCACTAACGGCTATAAGGATTCAAATCCAAATAAACTAACCGTTAGAGAAACCCCTATAAATAGATCTCTTCTATAACAGGAGGAGTGCGGAATTCTAAGAATCAATCTGGTAAAGAAAGATGAAATTAAGGGGGAAAGTAATCAAAAAGAATTCCTGCTTATTGATTCAAGTCTCAACTTTGATTTAATCAAAGGTTTAAACTGTGAAACACCAAGAAGGTGTGAAGGACAGTTGAGTGCAGTCAGGAATCTGTGTTTGTGATGAGCTGGTGAAGAGGCAATTCAACCCTCTAAGGATTAGTGTAGCAAGCTTAGTTAAAACAGCAATCCTACCTGTTGAAGACTGAAGCTGGAAGATTGTGAAACTAGGGATTAGTGAAGGACAATCAAGTGTTTAGAATTTACTTTGTGTCTTGTAACTGTAAACCTCGAGAACATAGTGAATTTGGCCTCCTACATCATAGGGGAAGAGAGGATTGACAGGATTACACCACCTGGAACCTCTATAATTCTTGTTTATTTACTTTACGCATTTACTTACGGCATTGTACTTATATTCATCTAGTTCACATACTCAGCAAACACCAGAATCTAAGTTAGCATATTAACTGATAACTCATATTTTACAAAGGCTTAATTAAATCCGCTGCCGGTTAACTCAGTTAAGAATAAGTTAGTTTTGACTTATACTCAGCTCAGTTAGCTTAACTCTGCACAAGTTTTAACTAAACCGTAAAAGTCTAAAATTCAGTTTTTACAGACAAGTTTATTCACCCCCCCACCCCCTCTTTAAACTTTTGTTAGCCTTTCTAAGGGACCAACAGCAGCTGTCGCGGATTGACTAGCACGTTCCTAAGGATTGATCAAGACATCGTCCGAACTAACACTTCACCTTGCATGTCCATCATGTTAATTTACGAAAACATGCATATAGTTGATCAGTCTAACAATATGTAAATTAAATCTTCCGATCAGACGTAGCTGTCCCCGATTATCATGAATTAGGGTTTACTAGGTATTCGCAGCCACGATAAAGACCGTCGCAGGCCCCGAAGAATGCAACCTTTTATTCACGATTTCTTCACCAACGATTCAGAAACATTCATGGGGTAGAATAAACTAACTACTACATAGCAGAACTAATATAAACAATTAAACCATGATAATCAGAAGGAAAATAACGACAGATCTACATCTTGTAAGCCGGAAAATCATACCCTCAAAGACAAGTGCATATCCTCCTCTGATCGCTCCCTATGCGGTGAATCCGTCGGATCCGTGACTAGAACTCATAAAGAAAGAGAACAAAGAGAACTTTTGTTGAATATAATATATTTGTCTTGTGGAAAATTGTAAATACAAATTCGTGGCCGGTGCCACTTATTTATAATGCTATAAACCGACTTAGTAACACCTAGATCTATCCCTCGTCCAAGAAAATGCGGTTTGGAATGTTTTGGATCCCGCGGCTGCGGCGGTGCTTCACGCGGCATCCGGGGCATTTTTGTCTTTTCTGCTCTGCCGACTTAACTGAAAGTTCTGGAACACCCTAGGTCTGTTTCTTCATTTAGCTCGGCCTATAATTGCTCTCTAACACTTGGCCCAATCTTCATAACCTGAAAATAGTCCAATAATACGTGAACTAATATCGAATTGGGGATAATAAACGTTAAATGCAAATTACTCGACTCAAGAACCCGACTTATGACATTCAACTCAAATGGCTCACATAAATGGTCGAAAACTACTACTTTGAGCTTAGAATGGGTGAAATGTTGATGTCGTAAGGTGTATCATATTGAGCGCCATCACATATCAACTTCTGTTAGCTAGGAAAAGACAAGAGAATATGTACATTGTGGACTGGACAACTGTTGTACATGATATTTGTCTCATTGTACATACTATATCAGAACTCTGCTGGCTGTTGCACAATAAGCTCAAACATTTGAATTTTGATGATATCAATCTACTTGTCAAGAAGAAGGTATTTATTGGACTACCTGAGGTTACCTACAAAAAGGATAGTGTTTGTGATGCTTGCCAAAAAGGGAAACAAAACAGATCAAGTTTCAAGACCAAGACTCCGTAGTCCACAAACAGAGTTCTGGAGCTCTCTTTGGCCCTATTACACCAATAAGTATCAACAGAAAGAAGTATACTTTGGTTGTTGTGGATGATTATTCAAGATACACTTGGGTAAACTGTATGAACAAGAAAAGTGAAAATTTACAGAAGCTGCATGAACTACTAAAGAGATTGATGAATGAAAAAAGTGTTTTATTTTTGAAGATAAGATCAAATAAGGGTACATAATTCCTAAACAAAATCATCAAAGAATATTGTGAGAAAAATGGTGTGCAGCATAAACTAGCAACTATTGGAACCCCTCAGCAGAATGGGGTTGCTGAACGCATAAATAGGACTTTGAAGGAAGCATGAAGAACAATGATCAGTGAAGAAAAACTACAAGAAAGGTATTGAATTGAATCAACTAATACATATTGCTATACTCAAACAGATCTTCAATGAATAGAAATCTTAAGAAGCCCCCTATAGATTTGGAATGGTAGAAAACCCAACATCTCATATTTTCATGCTTTTGGAAGCAAGTGTTTCACACAAAACAATGGAAAATATCAGCTGAAGACTTTTAAACCTAAAGGTGATGAAGGCATCTTTTTTGGATATTCATCAGTCAACAAAGCATTCAGAGTGCTAAACTGACAACCCTAAAACATGAAGAATCTACTTATGCTGTGTTTGATGAACCCAAATTTATTGGAGACACAATTGAAGTTGTTTTAGAACTAATTCAACACAAAGAAGACAAACCTACTTATGTTGTAAATCAGTGGAGGATAGGTCTTCTAAATCTTTATGACAGTTCATCTAAAGATTTTGGACCTGCTGATGTTCCTGGTGTTGCTCCTGTTGAACCTGCTGCTGGACATGCTGAACTCCCTGCTAAACCTGCAGTAGGGCCCCTAGCAGAGCAAGTTTATGATAATGAACCTTATTTACATTGGTTAAGAGACCACCCTATTGAACAAGTTATTGGTGATGTCCAGGTGTGAAGACTAGAGGTCAACTGGATATTATGCTTACTTGTTTTCTGTCTTTGTTGGAACCTAAAGTTATTGAAGAGGCAATTGTTGATCCAGATTGGATAATTTCCATGGAAGAAGAACTGAATGAGTTTGAAAGAGACCAATTATGGTAACTGGTTGATAGGCCTGATCATGCAAATATCATTAGTACAAAATGGGTTTTCAGAGACAAGTTGGATGAATCTGGTACCATTGTTAGAAATAAGGCCAGACTAATGGCAAAAGGCTATTCACAAGCAAAAAGAATAGATTTTGATGAGACTTATGCACATGTTGCAAGATTGGAAGCAATTAGATTATTCCTTGCATCTCCTGCATTCAAGAACTTCAAAGTTTATCAAATGGATGTCAAAAGTACATTTTTGAATGGCATTTTGGAAGAGGAGGTGTATGTACAACAACCTACTATATTTGAAGTTAAAGATCATGAAAATAAAGTGTACAGACTGAAAGGCACTTTATGGTTTGAACGAAGCACCTAGAGCTTGGTATGAGACTTTATCTCAGTTTCTGGGGCAAAATGGTTTTACAAAAGGAACCATTGAAAAGACTCTTTTCAAAATCAGAGAAGGAGACAACACTTTGCTGGTACAAATCTATGTGGATGACATTATCTTTGGGTCTGAAAAAGAGTTACTATGTGAAAAGTTTGCTAATCTCATGAAAAGAAAGTTCCAGATGAGTATGATGGGAGAAATGAACTACTTTTTGGGATTACAAGTAAAGCAAATGAAAGATGAGATCTTCATTCATCAAACCAAATACACCAAGGAACTGCAGAAGAAGTTTAGTATGGAATACAGTTCCAAGATTGCAACTCCTATGAGTAATGGTGTCACCACAGTTTATTACTTTTGGCACCACAATAATATTTTTATTTTATTTTTACTTCAAACACCACAAAAATAATAACATACTTACTTCTTATACCACAATTTAAAAAAAAAAATACAATTGAGTCCTTTAATAAAAATATATCAATCACCCACATCTCCTTCATCCCTTCCACCCACACCATTCATCTCCACCACCATCTCCTCCATCCCTTCCACCACCCATAATCACCTCCCACTCTTTCCTACTATAAATCACGCCATTCTCAGATATATGCATCTCTCTGAAAAAACTTCACCATCATCCACCTTCCAATATCTTTGCTAACTACATTCAACTATATCATGCACAAAACAAATCAAACCATTTATCCATTAACACCAATCTCTATCTCCATCATCTCCACCCACTTCCCGCCACCCTCAACCCCCATAAAACTACCATTAACTTCCGAAACCAAACCACCCAAAACCAAACCCTCAACCCATCTTTTCACCTCAAACCGTAAGATGATGATGAGACGCAACATAGCTGGTTGTTAGGACCGCCGCTGGTGGCTGTTAGGACTACGAGAGAAGAAGAAAAAATACATCGATTTAGGTTGCATCGTTTGCAGCCGGAAATCAGGAAGAACTTATTCAATCTGGTCGTGTTTTTTGTGACGACAATTCTGGCACAAACAGAAGCTCCTCCGTCGGATAATTACTCCGTCGCTCTCCATAAGGCCATGTTCATCATCAACGCCCAAAAATATACATTTCGTCAACCAACAAGTCTTGCATTCTTTTCCAGTCAATTCCCCACGTTTTTTTAGACATTTGCATCAAAAACGTAGAGAGGTGGCAGCTGGAGGAGATAGAGGTGGCACTGAGGGAGAGGGATTAGGGTTTTGGCTTGAAGGAGGAGGAAAAATTGTATTTACATTAATTTTTTAGGGACTAAAGTGATTGTTTTTTAGAGGATAAAGTGTATTTGTTTAAATGTTATAATATGTGGTGTGTGAAGTGATTATGTGGTGTGTTGAAATAAATAAAAAATAATAAGAAAAAGAGTGTCAATAGAAATAACTGTGATGCCGATAGAACCACCCTATATTTAATGAGAATATATTCTCCTCATTAAAATTATTTTTAATGATGACGAATCTCCTCATTATAAGCTCATTTACCCATATCATATAAATATTCAATGACAACACATCTCCTCGTATTAGATTAATTTTCTCCTCATTATACGAATATTAAACCGTCATTAAATCATAATATAATAACGATATATCCACTCATTATAAGCATACAAATATACACAAAACAACAAGAAAACAGCTGGCGGGAAAGGGTCAATCCATAAAGCAAACAAAAAAGGCCGGTCAGGCCACAAAACGCAAATCACATCACTAGAGGACAAAAGAACTTTATACTGACGATGAAAAAACCCGTCAGGTAAAAATCTGGGCCGTATTTTGCTAGTGACAATAATTCAAGAATAAACCCTAAAAAATATACGAATGAGTGGATGATTTTGTGGTGATTTAGACTGAGCCTGAGATTTTTTCCCAAGTTGTCTACGTATCATGTAATTGTTCAAGAATCAAGCCTATTCGTAGTTCTTGGGATCGCTTATATAGAGGACATCTCATCCGGTATTCTTGTCCCCTAAGGATTAAGAATTCTTCCGTATATATCCCATTTTTTAGGAGATAATTACGGTTATCGTTAAATGACATTTAATGATAGGATCAGAGTACTTTTACATAAAGGACCCTTAGGATCTTTTCATAATTATCGTATATTTTACATGTTCGTAAATCAGATAAGGAAGGCTCTAGCCGACCTACGTCGAGCCTCTGCATACCGACTCAGCCCGTACTACATAGACCCGAGCTCCTTAGCAACCTAGCCGACCTGTGGTGGTGCTGTTCAGAAGAACGGGTAAGACCTCCCACTTGGGGTTCAAGTCTGCCCTTAGGCATAAAGTGGGGCTCATAACCCTTAATGCTGCAGTTTCTCTGTCTTCATTTATTGTTTGGTCAATGAGAGGATGACACGAGGCGAGGGCTAATTTTCCCCCATCATAAGCCCTATGATCTGACTTAACTACACGTTGTGAGGTCGGATCTGATAGAGGTGTTTTTTGGCCACTGTCATCTACACTTGTAGAATTTGTAATGACCTACTCTGCATATTCTGAAAAACTGTTCTCATCTAGACTTGTAGAATGTGCTTGCGGTTTTATAACCCCCATCAAATCAGTTGTCTGATCAGCAGCTGGCTGATGCTAGCTTTAAAGACATAAAATATGTAAGTCTCGCTTTTTCAGTCGTACTTTGTTTGCAACTTGGTAGGATTTCTCATACTTGATGACTTGTTGATGCAGGGATCCTTACTGGCCAGGAGGCCTTTCCAAGGCTTGCTGCGTCTTTGGCCAGCAAGGTGAAGATGAAGAGGAAGATTGTTGGCAAAAACTCAAGGACGTCTGCCTCACTGTTAGTGAGGAGTTGTTAATAGGTATCCGAGAGTCGGGTATCACCGTGGACGTCAATGACTTCTTCACCGAGCTGATCATCATGCTCGGTTAACAGATGTTGGGCATGACCCTTACGTGGCCGTTAGTGATGAGGAGAGAGATGTCTATAGGACTTCTTCTCTACTTTCCCTTTATGTTTTACTTATGCTTGTATTTTTCTCTGTTTTTTGTGTAACCGCATTTTTGTTTGTTGAAGTGCCAGACTTTGCTATATTACTAGATGGTACCTGTGACGATGAGGCTGAGGATAGTCAGGCCGAACAGAGCCAGGATTCAGAGAGGAATGCAAGTGTGGAGCCTCCTCTAGCCCGACCTGTGGGCACTACCCTGAATCCTGTTGGGGTCCAGATATTGTCTGGTCACGCTAATGATGCAGTGGTCCCACCCATCTCTGTTTCGAAATGGGAAACTGACCCGATCACCCTGGATGAAGCTAATCAGGAGTGAGAAGATGGCTAACTCCAAAAGATGGGTCAAGCTGGGGTTCCTGTGAACCCTTAGGAGGGAAGGCCCAAGAATAAGAGCAAATATGATACCCTTCCTGATGAAGCTCAAGAACAGTCTCATGAAAGAGAAGATGCCGCTACCGAACCGAAGTGGATTGCTATCGAGCTGGTTGGAACAGGCTTTGGTGCCATGGAATATGTAAGTTCAAATTTTCCATCTGAGTTTTGTTTTTCAACTTGATAATGTTTCTCGTGTTTGCTGCTTCGTTATGCTGGGAACCTGGATTGCCAGGAAGTTTTTAGAAGATTGGCCAAGTCTTCCGCCATCTAGATAAATCTAGAAAAGAAGGTTACCAACCCGCGTGTAGATCGGGAAAGGCTTAAGGGCTATGTTGAATCCAAAGACAAAGAGGTAGAGGCTCTCGAGGAGCAACTCAGGTCTCAGTAGGCAGAGCGATAGGCTAGGGAAGACAAGTATGCTGCTAGTCTTCAAGCCACAGACGACCATTTTTCCACAGAGAAAACTGAGTTGGAGCGAGCCGTGGCAAAGCTCCGTACTGAGAAGAACGAGCGGGAAGCTGATGTTCCAGGTCGGATAACTGGATCCATCTAGGAGTACAAGGCTTCAAATGATTTTTCTCTTGCTGCTGATTCTTGTCCTTAACCATGGCTATACATTTGGAGTTGACGAGGCTAAGAGTCGGTTTGCTGACCTTGCGGTGGATAGCCTGGCCAGCCATGATAAGCCTGGTATGGGTGAAATCTATGACAAGCATCTGAAAGATCTCAAAGAAGAGGTGTACATTGTGTCCAAATACTCTCGCTGAACTGTAGCCTCTCGTCAAACAGCTACTGGGTCAGAGCTCTCTATTTTAGCCACTTCTACTTCAGCTCCTCCTTTTTCTGAGCAACAACAAATTCTAGCTCGTAATGCATAGATCAAGTTTCTTGTCAACTTGCTATTCTTTTGTTGCTTTTGCTCTAAAAAATTGTAACTTTCGTAGAATTATTTTATAGTACATGCAAAGTTTTCTACCAAGTGTTTTTGCCTTGGCTTTACTTCTAGTACTTATTTTAAGTGCTCAATACTTTCATGAGTCTTGGGATTTAGTGAGTTTTACGTCTGTAAGCTTGCTGAGTCTGATCTGTAGATCTCATTTTGTCTATCCTGCAGACTTGAAAAGTTTGTTTTTTGCAAACATACCGAGTTTGACCTGCAGAGCTCAGAGTTGAGTCTGACCTGCAGAGCTCAACGCTTAAATGTATTGCTGAGTTCGTCCTGTGAATCTCAGTTTGACTATCATGCAGCCTTAATGATTTTAGACTGAGTCCGACCTGCAGAACTCAACTCGATGATCTTGACCTGCAAAATTTGTTGAGTCCGACCTGCGGAACTCGAGCATTCGAATCTGTCTTACAGACTTTGGAGAAAAGTTTCAAAATTGTATCATGTACAATGTTTTTAAAAAATATGCAAATTTTTGCAGGTTTCCATTGCCTTAATTTTATTTTCAGCACTTACTTGAAGTAGTTGGATCCGCAGTGGGGTGTCTTGCCACCCAGTATGTCATGCATTAACTTATAGTTTTTGGATGGCATACTTTTGTAGCGTGTGTAGATTTTTTGCCTCTGAAACTTACCTGCAGGGCTCTGCAATTCGATGTCTGCCCTATAGACTTAGGAAGTTTGGATGTTGCAACTTGCTGAATCTGACTTGCAGAGCTTAGTCTCATGTCTGCATGCAAACTTAATTTTTTGAATATGTCATGCAGACTTTATTATTTGAGTCTCACCTGCAAACTTCATTTTTTGAGTATGCCAGGCATCTTGATTTTTGAGTCCTGTCAGTGGACTTTTTTATTGAGTCGGCGCTCAGGACTTTTTTTTTGAGTCTGTCGGTGTAGATGATTTTTGAGTCATCATGCAGACTTAATTTTTTGAATCTGTCATGCATATTTTATTATTTGAGTCTGATCTGCAGACTTCATTTTTTGAGTATGTCAGGCATACTTAATTTTTTGAGTCTGACCTGCACACTTATTTTTTGAGTCTGTCAAGCAGACGGTATATATATATATATATATATTTTTTTGAGTCTGTTAGGCAGACTTTATTTTTTGAGTCTGACATGCCGACTTATTTTTTGAGTCTGTCAGGCAAACTGTATATTTTGAGTCTGACCTACAGACTTAATTTTTTGAGTCTGCCAGGCAGATTGTATTTTTTTTTTTTTTGAGTCTCGTAGGCAGACTTTATTTTTCGAGTCTGACCTGCAGACTTATTTATTGAGTCTATCAGGCTGACTGTAATTTTTTTAGTCTGTTAGTCTGACTTGCAGACTTATTTTTTTAGTCTGTCAGGAAGACTGTATTTTTTTAGTATGTTAGGCTGACTTTATTTTTTGAGTCTGACCTGCATACTTATTTTTTGAGTCTGTTAGGCAAACCGTAATTTTTTTTGGATTATGTTAGGCAGACTTTATTATTATTTTTTTTTAGTCTGACCTGCATGCTTCACTTTTTTGAGTCTGTCAGGCATACTATATTTTTTTGAGTCTGTCATGCAGACATAATTTTTTGAGTCTGACCTACAGACTTATTTTTTTGTTACAAAAAATGTACAAGTACAAACAGAAAATGTACGAGTAAAAAAATTCTAATTTATGAAGAACTCTTTTTGTGACTTACCTTACCTTTTCCGCTGTTTTCTTGCAAAAAATTGTCCACGCTTGCATTTTGAAAGTCTTAAGTTTTATCACTTGCTTGATACATTCTGCTCACCCCCCCCCGTATGCCATGCTACAAGTTATCATTTTTTGATGGCATACTTAAAGACCTTGATTTAGTTTTTCCTCAGCCCAAATCTATCTGTTGGCTCTGTCCAGCGATGCTCCAATATTGCATACTTATTCGACATTACATTGAGTCTGTCCTGCAGAGCTCAGCTTGTCCGTCCTGCGGACTTAAATAATATATGTTGATCCCGTCCTCGGGACTTAAATAATATATGCTGAGTCCATCATGCGGAGCTCAGTTTGTCCCTCATGCGGACATAAATGTATGTCCTTTGCAAACCTTATTGAGTCTGACCTACAGAACTCAGCTTGTCCGTCCTGTGGACTTAATAAATTTGGCTGAGTCCGCCTTGCGGAATTCATTTTGTCTGTCCTGCAGACTCAATAAATTTTGCTGAGTTCGTCCTACGAAGCTCAGCTTGTCCGCCCTGCGGACTTAAATAATATATGCTGAGTCCGTCCTGCGGAGGTCAGTTTGTCCGTCCTGCTGACATAAATAATAGATGCTGAGTCTGTCCTGTGGAGCTCAGTTGGACAAAAATGGTTTGTCCTTTGCAAACCTTATTGACTCTAACATGCAGAACTCAGCTTGTCCGTCCTGCGGACTTAATAAATTTGGCTGAGTCCGTCCTGCGGAACTCAGTTTGTCTGTCCTGCAAACTCAATAAATTTTGATGAGTTCGTCCTGCGAAGCTCAGTTTGTCCGTCATGTGGACTCAATGATTTTTGCTGAGTCCGTCCTGCGTCTCAGTTAGTCTGTCCTACAGACTTAATAAATTTTGCTGAGTTCTTCCTGCGAAGCTTAGTTGTCAGTCCTGCTGACTTAATGATTTTTACTGAGTCCGTCCTGCGGATCTCAGTTAGTTTATCCTGCAGACTTAATAAATTTTGCTGACATATGTCAGTCTTAGCAATTTGAGCGGAATCCATCCTGTGGAGCTCTGTTTTTCTGTCCTACTGACATAAATTTTGCTGAGTCCGACCCGCGGAGCTTAGTTTGATGTCCATCATGCGGAGTTAATGAGTTTTCCTTTGCAAGCTTGTTAAGTGTGTGTTTATCCTGTAAACTTGATCAGAGCCATTCATACGCGTAAAAGTGGAAAATCAACGTATGATTGAAATAATAATAAAATGCACACATTGAGTGCAACGTGATTTGAGCCCGATTTAATAAACTCTGTATTAAATTTGCATATGTAAATATTGAAAACGAGTCATAAGAGTCTGGAACATGTCTTCATCACGGGTTTGACCGCTTGGCTCACCAGAGATGATGTAGATCGTACCGATGGGACGATGGCATTTAGAGCTGTTTCATCCATAACTGCTCCGCTACTTCTTGTTGAGCAGGATCTAACACAACTTCGTGCCCTTGTGGATTCTGGTTGGTGGCGGGATCTATTGCCATCCCGTCTCTACTATTTTTTACCACCATCCTAGATGGTTTCCCCCTTGACCTTTATTTTCGGTCTGCTGTTGTGGAATGGTTACGGTGGATCTTGAACAAATTTTCAGAAGAAGGCCCGCCTTCTAGCGCCATTTGACGATGCAAATAATCGTCGGGTATAAATATGGGCCATATTTTCCAAGTGACAATAATTCAAGAATAAACCCTAAAAAATATATGAACGAGGGGATGATTTTGTGGTGATTTAGACTTAGCCTGTGAACTTTTCCCAAGTTGCCTAAGTATCATGTAATTGTTCAGGAATCAAGTCTCTTCATAGTTTTTGGGATCGCTTATATAGAGGACATCTCGTCCGGTATTCTTGTCCCCTAAGGATTGGGGATTCTTCCGTATATGTCCCTTATTTTTAGGAGATAATTATGGTTATCATTAAATGACATTTAATGATAGGATCAAATCGAGTCCTATTAGGAGAAGGATCCTTAGGATCTTTTCATAATTATCGTATATTTTACATGTGCGTAAATCAGATAATGAAGGCTCTGGCCGACCTGCGTCGAGTCTCTCCAGACCGTCTCGGCCCGTACTATGTAGACCCGAGCTGCCTAGCAACCTAGCCGACTTGCGGTGGTGCAGCTCGGAGAACGGGTAAGGCCTCCCACCTGGGGTTCAGGTCTGCCCTTAGGCATAAAATGAGGCTCCTGACCCTTAATGTTACAGTTTCTCTGTCTACATTTATTTTATTGTTTGGTCAATGAGAGGATGATACGTGGCGAGGGCTAATTTTTCCCTCGTCATATACATTGTTCCAAAATCATGTAAAATTAGAGTCCGGATCCTCAGCTTTTACTTTCCCAGCTTTTCCCAGCTTTTGTGACGTGTCGGTACCCGATTGGCTGAAAAACTGAGTTCCGAGCTGAGTCTCAGTTTTCATGGGCCAAACTCAGATTTTATAGCCAATCATGTGCCGCCACGTCACAAAAGCTGGGGAAAGCTGGGAAAACAAAAGCAGAGGATCCGGTTCCGTAAAATTATATCTAGTAAGAACAAAAGAAAACCATGTTCTCTTTACTTGAGAAACCAATCATACAATGTACAAGTTTCAAAGTGTATTAAATCAGCAAGATGGAAGTTTACCATAATCATCCATAACAAAAACAACAATGGAATCATCAACATAATCCACATCCTTAACCATTATTGAAGCAAACTCAGTTTCTGGTAGCATCAGAAGTGGCACTAACAAGTGGGAATATAGAGAGTTTGGTAGCTTGGTTAAATATAGAAATTTCAACTCCGGCAGTAACAAGATCTGCATGTAATGTGATATAGACTTTAACAAGCTGACTCTGACTCTTGTCCTTCTCTAATTCAGATATGTATGTTATTGTATTCTTTCTACACATGCAAACAATTCAGTTTCACATATGCAGTCAATAATGAAATTACATGAAAAGAATGTGTTGATATTAAAAAGATAGTTAGTCAAGTGAATCAACCGAAATACCAAACCAAAATGGCAATAATAAACGTGTTAATCATTTAAAAATAAAACTCAAGAATCCTGTCAAAAATACATAAATAAGTAAATAAAACCAATAAAGAGAGTCCATTTAATTAAATCCTTGATTTCCTAATGCAAGCTAAGGTACTCGTGATGTATGATTCAAGTCCATGTCTTTGTATCATTGTATGTTTTGAGGTGGCTAAACCTAAGACGCAAGAGGACAGAAAGGGCACTGGGGATTTGTTTTAGTTTTTCGATTTTTGTTTGAACATTTTAACAATGAAATAGACTTTTGGCATACAAGTTGGAGAAACAAATGCAATTAAGATACCAAACATACTGGAAATGAACATCTAAGAATGCAAGAAATACAGAGTGATCACGTACTTAACCCGAAATACAAAACCGTACAAATGCAATCCCATGTAACAAACCATACAATAAGGTATTTTCATAAGTAGTTAAAGTGCATGATCTATACATAAAAAAAACTATCTGAATAAGTACCATGAATATTGATTGTTTCATATACAAAACTCATCTCTTCACTATGAACTCTGAAGATTAAAATTCAAAAAAAGACTTATTTATTGCCCAAACAAAAGTCACAATAATCTATACCTTCATCCAAAACAGAGCCTTTTAATGTAGGAACATATTTTGTTTTTTTTCACATATCAAAAAGAAGGCAGTTCATCTTTGTAATCTTTTAACTATATAATCAACACAAGAAGATGGCAAATCAGCAGAATTCTTTTTTTTTAGGAAAATTACCCAAATGAGCCGATTACCCAAATTGGGGACATTCATGCTGATTTAATACCTACATCACAGTGATTACTGATATTTCATTTAAGAGCTGCAGTGCATGAATGTGTGGCTTCTTGAATGAGCAGAGAAGAATTGGTGTGAGATTAATTAGGGCTGCTACTGCAATTGCATCAGATGAAAATACATCAGTTTCTACGAAAGCCAAAGGAGAAGAGGGGAAGCTTAAATTGGGAAGCACTCTGAATTGGAGTTGACAATGCTTGGTCTTGGGTAGGGGATGTTCACGGATACGGTTTATCCAAAAACCGAATCAATCTGAAGTCATTCGATTCGATTCGGTTCGAATCGGTTAATACTCGTTTTCGGTTCGGTTCATTTTCGGTTAATAATATAGAGAAACCGAAAATTTCAGTCGGTTACGGTTCACACTACAAATTTTCCGTAACCAAACCGAAAACCAAACCGAATTAAAAACCGAACCGAATTAAGAACCGAACAATTAATCAAACCGAAACCGTAACCGAACCGTTTATATCCAACATGTATAATTAGTTTTTATAACCAAATTTTTTTATTTTATTTTATAAAAATTGTTTATAACCGAACCGTTATCTGAACCGTTTATAACCGAATAAAAAGTTGAATAAAAAACAAAAATCGTTTATGACCAAATAAAATTGTTAAATTTTATTTCGGTTTTCGGTTAACCGAACCGAACAGAACCATATATTTCGGTTTGGTTCGGTTCCCTAAAGCAATCGATTCGATTTCGGTTTCGGATATTTACAAACCGAAATTTTCGGTTCGATTTGATTCTGACCATTAACCGCATCGTCTGCCAAGGCCGTGAACACTTGGTCGTCATGGGTGACATCACCTATTGGAACAACTTTCAGTGGGATGGTACGTATAAAAATTGAGTCTTTTTTCGCACCACAAATCTACCGCTTGCACCACAACTAAATGAAAAAACGCAACATCTACTTGTTGTACCACACATGTTATTTCAAAATTTCAAAATCTACCTCTACACCACATCTTCTCTACAAATTTAAGAAAGAAAAAGACTATTGTCAAACATTTTTGACTACCAACAAAATTTTATAATATCATATCTTCCACCAAACTTTTAAAATTTACAAAAAAAAAAAAAAGAAATATCTTTTCACACCAATTTGTATCTTATCACACAGAAATTTATTTCCAATTTCGCCCTTACTTTTTTTGTTTTACGCGCGTTCATTCTGACCAAAGTTTGGTCAGAATGTGACACATTATCCAGACTGAAATATGGTCAGAATATATGTGTTGAGAGTCCACACTGGTTGATTCTGACTATCTTTTAGGTAGAATGTTTGAAGTTTTCCAAACTCATATATAGTCAGAGCATCATTCTGACCAATATTGAGTCCGGAATACTCTACACATTCAGACTAGAATTGGGTCAGGATAACAACAACAATATAAGAGCACCACTATTAATTCTGACTGAATTTCAGACAGAATATTAAAAGTTTTTTTCACTCAATTTTAGTCAGAATGTCTTTCTGACCGGTATTGAGTATGAAAAACATTCAAAATTCTGACTAGAATAAAATCAGTATAATGATCGTATTCTGACTCAAATTGGGTCAGTATGGTTGTTGTGTGAATTGACCATAAATTGGCCAGAATAATATATATATTCCGGACTCATTTACGGTCAGAATGGCAGGCGTGTGGAATATCCAAACGAAGCCCACTCTTGGCTCGTGGTAAGTGTAAAACAACATTGGTGTGAAAAGATAGTCCCAAAAAAAACCATCTTCATCTTCATCGTTAAACCCTTATCAATTTTACTATCACCAAACCAATATTTCTATCTTCTACATCTTCTTCATCCACTTAATCTTTTCATCTTCATCTCCAAATAAATTTTTCTATCACCAAACTCATTTTTCTATCTTCTCCATCTTCAAAACCAAACTCATTTTCCTACCACCAAACCCATTTTTCTATCTTCTTCATCCTCTTCATCGTTTCATATCCGTATCCAGCTTCAAACTCAAATCAATTTTCCTATGTTCAAACCCATTTTTCTATCTTCTTTCATCTTCATCTTCAAACCCAAACCCATTTTCCTATCACCAAACCCATATTTCTTAAGCTTCCTCATCTTCTTCATCTTCTTCATCTTTTCATCTTCATCCTCATCATTAAACCCAAACTAATTTTTCTATCACCAAACTCATTTTTATATCTTATTCATCTTCAAACCCAAACTCATTTTCATATCACCAAACCCATATTCTCATTCAATTTGCTTGAAACCCCAATTTCTACAATTGGGGTTTTTTTTTTATTCCATTGTTTGATCCATCCAAATCTTGGTTTGCAACCTCCAAAGAGGCCTTCTTTTTTTATTTATTTTGGTGAGATTTGACGTAAATGATGACGAGAATGATTATGAAGAAAAAAAAAGATGGTGGGTGATGAGGAAGATGGGGTGATGATGAAGAAAAAAAATGATGAAGATTATGTTTCTAATGAAGATCGTGAAGAAAAAAAAAAGATGATGAAAATTATGAAGATGATGAACATAATGGATTTGTGAATATTTTGTAAACGATTTGTGATGAATATGATGAATTGTAGGTGATGAATATGATGATTTAGGAAGAAGAAGATGTGGTATGTGGGTAGGGGTGTAGGATGTAAGGTATATTTAATTTAGGGACCAATATGTAATAAAAAATAATTGGTGTGGAAGTAGTATAAAAGTGTGGTGAAAAGATAGAAAATGGGGTGTAAATAAAGAATGAAAAATGTTTGAAATTCAATGTGATACAAATGTAGATTTTGCTTTTTGGTGTGGTGTAAAAGGTAGAGTGGTGCAGTGGTAGATCATAAAGGCCCCCATAAAAATTCTTTTTCATCAATCTGTCTGAGTACTTGGTCTGAACCTGTTTTGTTTGCTTGCTTGCTTTGGCGTTAAGTCCATCATTTGTTTTCACAACCTACCTGAGTTCAGTTTCTCGTTTTGTTTATCTTATATATGCAATGATGCTAAGTTTGTTCTTCTGTATTAGTCCTTCAGAGATATAGTGGAACCAAAATAAGTGGTGAGATTGGTTGAGTTTGACTATTTGCTTGATATCTATTCTAGGTTGAACAAGTGAACACAAAGAATTGTTATTGAATCTGTTATGACGGATCGATCAAGAAATGGTGGTGATTGTAAGTAAGATAAACAATTAACAATCAAACAAACACAGAAACAAGAAGAACACAGATTTAACATGTTTTCCAGAAATGTGCCGACTACTCCAAGGACAAACGAGGGTTATTTTACTATCACGAGAAAGTTACAATTTACAACGATTACAGATGGTATTTCTAGCCTTGGGAATCAAACCCTAACCGACTGAATAGCCAAACCAGATAATGACTGAAATACCTGACGTGGCCTTTTCTAGTGCTAAACCAGTCCTTAACCGACAGTGTATCGGGTCAAACTGTAGTGCTAGTGTGGTGAGTCAGAGTGTCGAATCCTCAGGGAAACTTGGTAATTCTTCTAAGTGTGGTTAAACACCAAAGAGCTGTTATTAACTCGATCTAAACCGCAATTTTATAACACAGATCACTACTATTCTACTTAACATAAAATAAATGCGTAATTTAAAAGTTATTCTAATATAATATATATAGATATATAAATATATATAGATGTACATAAATTGCAAAATATATATATAGATATAAATATATAGATACCAATATATATTTTAGATGAGATAAGTTTATAGAACTAGTCAAAGTTTATATAATTGATTTATACGATCTTTTCGATGGCGAATGTGCTCGATCTTTCCTTTTATATTAGGTCCAATTGAGTAAATGAAACGGTGCACTCTGAAGTTAACAATTCCTCCTCACGGCGTATGAAATTGTCATATGTCATTGTCATCGATTCAATCTCCACAATCGCCCCATGCTAATCTCGGTTAGTCTCGAGCAGTGCAGTACAAATCTACCCCGGATAAAAGAGGTTATTCCATTTGTCAGACGGCCGATGTTATTCAAAAGGCTCCGGTTGTCAGGCGGATCGATTTAACTTTCCGGTGTTAGTTTCAATTAAACTGTTGATTTTAACATTATTATGATCTCGAGCACAATTTTAATAAGATCCATCTCTCCCAAGACAAATCTACCCCCGGGTAGGAAATAGGATTCCGTAGTCACGCTTTCGCACGGCCAATTTTACCCTCCGGTTTTTCTATCTTTTATCTCATATCCTAACTTCTCTGATCAGTTCATCGTTAGGTTATATGGTGCGATTCATCTTGGTTAATTACGTCAATCCGAATATTATCAATACGTTACAGAATAAAAAAAGATTCAATTTACTCAATTTTAGTCAATTTTAATTAGACAACATTCCTTTACCGAAAAGATCGAAATAAAACGATTACATAACTTTTGGCTAGTTATTAGATTTAGCCTAATATTATTATAAAGACGAAAAAGATAAAAACAAACATAACAAACATAGATACTTAAGAAATTTTACCCGATTACAACTGCTGAATCAGAGGTCGTATTCTTCCGGACATTACAACGACTTCAACAACACTGATCTTCTGATAATTTCTCGAGCATTACAACGATACTACTATTTATGGCATAAGGCCTATATACATACATACTACTACTAAGAAAAAGAGGTTAAGAAAATATATTTGTACCCCCCTGCATGCTGTATGAACTGCCCCTTTTATAGGCAAAATTTCCAGGGCCGGATCGATCCGAGGTGATGCCGGATCGATCCAGGAATAAAAAATCTTATCCCCAGGATTATTCTCTGCAGGACCACATGCTGGATAATCATTATGTTTCCTCGGTTCGATCCGAGGTAAATCCGGATTGATCCGGGTAGCTTTTTATTCCATAACTTGATCTGAAACTTGATAAAATCATAACTTGAGCTCTGGATCTCCAAATGACATAATTCAAGAAGCGTTGGAAAGCTCTTGAAAAGATCTATAACTTCCATGAAGGACTCTTCTTCAGATAATGTCGTCTTGATGAGCCATTCGTTTGTCGAAGCTATTTCTCGATTACCACTTAATCGAATCGATTAGCCACTTGACCACTTCGATTGACCACTTGACCACTTAAGCAATTCGATTGACCATTTAAGCTCGTGACACTCTCTAAATCCTTCCAGAGATATGATTATACTTCAACATGTCGATTCTCGGGGTCTTGGTTTATAAATCTGCAATAAAATACCACAAATACCCACGTAAATCTGACACGACACTCCGGTTATTGAACCGGTACAAAATTTATATTTTTTTATTACTTTTACTGGATTTTTATAGTATTTAGATTTATTCATAACTATTAATATTTCATAAGATTATCGTTATAATTTCTTATATTTTATATAAAAAGAGTTAATAAAGTATATATAATATCGTAATTTTTATCATATAAATGTTATACATCAATACCCTAGAAGTAACCTTATCCAGAACGGAAAACCATGCAGACGTGTTCCCCAAGTATCACAGAGAACCAACTCAGCAAACCACGCTCAGCAGATGATCAGTCTATTGACTCCATTCAACAGAACATCAGACTTAGCAAATACCTACAGGCCCTGCTGACCACCATAGTTTCCTCACAGACTCAGCTGAGTGTCACTCAGCTGACCAAACTCAGCAACATATTTTAAGTCACTATTACAAATCTCCCCCTTGACTTCAACTTCATTCAAACTGACCAGATGCACAACCAAGTGTCAGATTTCCTCTTTGTCTTCAGATATGAATTGTTGAATAGGTGTCCTAAACCCAATCGGGTCAGACCGGATCCAACCGGGTCGGGTCATTTACAGTCTATTTAGTTCATGTAATAAGTTTATTATGATTAATAAAAGCACTTTTGTTATTATATATTTTGTTTATCTTTATGAACCAATTATGTTATTGTATATAAAGTAACGTCCTTAGTATTAAACTGTGATAGAGAAACCATGATAGTGATTATAGTCGACGAGATCTCTAATCTCTTTAATAAGTTTGATACTTAAACCTCTATAGTCGTATATACTGTCAAACAGGACATTGATAGTACGAATAGATTAGCACGTATTGGATGTCTTCTATCTTATTGAAGATAGGGATACATCTTGTCTATCTAAGTGTAGAGACACTTGGACTGCACGTGGAAGTGTATTGGAGAATGCGTACGTTAGACCGACCCACTTACATTAACTGTCGCAGTATGTGGCAGTTGTGTAGTTATCCTGAGACCGGAGTCTTCATGGCATCTCGGTGTAGATTGTCATGCTTTGACACTGTTGAGGTTTTCCATAACCATGTGGCGATCATGCGGTAGTGCTCGGGTATGATATTGAAGAATGCGTAAGATACATGTTTGTTCGTCTGGAAATCGCGTATCTTATTAGTAGGAGTGAATATCCGAAATGGCCTTCTTATAAGGACGTGAATCTTTGCAAAGTGGGAGTAAATGAGTTATTCCGAGAGAGCATGATATCTAGATTATAAGATACGATCGTTGATGTACTGACACTCTAGATACGATTGTATGGATATTGTAACAACGATAGCATTCTATTTACACAGTAACTGTTTCACATGCAAGATAGTAGTCTTTGGTTTTGACTCTTCCGATGATTGGGGGTCATGATGTGTTGCTAGACACTATCCCGTGATCGCTAGGTATGAAGAGCATTTTCATAATTTTCACTTTGTGTCTACGGCCAACATATTTTGAAGCCTATCGGGTCACACACATAGAACATCTAGCCGGATTAATATGCGGTTATAGTGATAACCAAAAAAGGAAAGTTTATCTCGACTATACATTTATAGTGATTAAATTAATATGATGGTATTTATTTACTAAGAATAAATTACAAGATATTCATTATATTGATTAATTAAAGAATATTCCGGAAGCCATTTAATGGCTATATGGGCGCCACTTTCTGGTGTACAGGATACACTTGGATTCTGCAATTTAATTAATAGTATTATCATATACTAATAATGGATATTAATAGATTTGCATAAATTGGTTTATGGTAATAAGATAAAGATAATCAATATAAGATATTGGCAATATCTTGAATTTATTTAATGTAAGGTATAAAATTAAATGAGATAAATCTAGAATATCTATTTTTCTTATTTACTAGTAAAAGTTTTTATTTCTCATTAATCTACATAGAATATTTTCCCAATCAAATTGGGGACACAAGGGGCGCACCACCTTCTATATAAGAGAGGGGTTGGCTAGCTCTTTTGTACATCACAATAGAATAGTTCTAATAAACCGAGAGCTTCTTAGAGAGAGATTTTGAGTGAGAGAAAATGTCAGTCTAGCAATTGGATTTTTCTAGTAGCTATCCGAGGAGGATTCTGGCGAGGTGCTCGTGTGGATATCGATAGAGGCCGGACACGTGGACGGTTTGCACGCACAGCTACTCTCATTTGACGGTCAAAGCGTCTATCTTATAGATCAATTGAGGTAATCACCGTCAACTACTTAACGTGTTTATTTTTTTCAACGGAGCCGATCTAGGGATCGGAAATCAATTTTTTAAATTCCGCTGCGTAAACTAGTTGATTTCCTGACAGTGGTATCAGAGCGAACTTCAAATTTAAGCAATAAGCACTAATTAAATTGCGTAGTAATTAATTAATAGACGCAAGATCTAGATTCGCGAAACGAGAAACAAAAAAATAATTAATTCGGCGGTGGGGCTGCTCGGCTCACTAGCGGCTGCGCCCCACCGTGAACACGCCGGCGGCGTCGGCTGCCCTTGTGGTGGTCGGCATCGGCTGGTGGTTCTTGGTGGACCACCAAATTTTTTTTTTTTTTTTTTTTGCTGTTTTGTGATTTTATAGTGCATCGATATCTCTTTTTTTAGTTGATGTCATGTGGCTAACTAATGGTTCAAATAGTTTGCACCATTGGGATACCACATGGCATTATTTGGTAATATGATTTGCTTTTATATAATCTAGGCCTTTACAAATTTTATTTGGAATAGTCCTAAGCCCTTTTCAAAATATTTGATTTTGGAAAAAGCCTAGGCCTAGACGCTTTTCAAAATTTGGATTTGGAAAGGGCCAAGGTTGGTGTCTTTTGGTTTTGGAAACCAAAAACATCCATTTTGATTAGGAATCAAAAGGAAAGAAACTAAGGAGACCTGATTTTAATTTTGATTTAATTTGAATAGTTCCAATTGATTAAAATTAAAATTGAAATCGACTTAAAAATTAATCATTAATTTTATTTCGATTAAAGTCGCTTAATTAATTAAATGTTAATTAAATAATCGATTTGTTAAAATAAGACTCAAGTTGGAAGAATTAAAATTTGATCTTTTTCATAAGATTTATTATTGTATGAATCAGATGTTGTAAATATAATGTGATTATATGGACCCGATTGATCATGGACTCGACCAATAGGATAGATGTGAATGATTTATTTTCTGTTAGTTTTCAAATTGTCCTAGGCCGTTATGAAGAACGTGACCTATTTTATTTTTTGCATTATCCCAATCCCGTTAGCCCCCACCCCACCCCCACCCCCGTGTGCGGCGGGTGTACTAATTTATTAGATAGATTTTATGTAACAAGCAGAAGATGGAGTCCAAAGAAAGACGAATAAAAGACCCCATTTCAGAATGGCGCATTAAAGATCCTATTCACGGTTGCAGCTACCTTTAGATTGTGACCCGCGGTTTTGTCAGTTTGTATTCGAAACCGCACCTAGGAAAAGTCCATGATCATACCGGTTATATTGTGCACGGAATGGTGTATGTTTTACTTTATATTGATAACGTAGAAATATGGACGTATTAGATGAAACCGAAATTAAATTAATTAGATGAATTAATTCGAAGTTAATTAAGTGAATTAATTTAAAATTATTCCCAAAACAAAAATCGAGCTACATTTGTCTCCCAATATTATAATGACGTTGAAGATCCCTTGTTCGGATCCAACTGATCGGCCCACGTCGGGAGTTGACCTACCTCGGGTATATCGTTATTATCGAGATATGATCGTTATGAGATCTCATGAATATTTGGGTTAAAACTCGACTAAGAATCTTGTGGTGATTGACCCACATCAGGACCGTCTGATTTTAGAGATAAGGGGTTGATTATCACATAAGGATGTGAATTGTCAAAGAGTTGACTAGTCAACCAATGGAAGCCGCATGAGATGCGACCGGTAAGTGTACCCACCTTTCAAAATTGACCCGGTCAATCAGCCCACGTCGGGGATCGAGTCAACTAGATTGGGTTTCACCCAGTTTAGAATTAATTAAAATTTTTGAAAGCCAATTGGGAATAGTTGCCTAGTGGGAGCAAAACCTAATTAAAAATTTAAAGTGCAATTTTATGGTTTTGTAAGCATGAACTTTTACTTATATTATATTTACTTTATTTGTTGTAGAAATGTCGAACAAATTGAACCTTCGTTTTATCATTGACAACAAGCTTGACGAAACAAACTTTCTCTACTGGGAAAGGAATCTCAAAATCATTTTGAGACATGAAAACATTAGCTATGTATTGGATAAACCCTTAACTAAGGACCCTGAAGATGCTACGAATGAGGAGTCGGTTAAGAAGCATGCGAAACACTGTTCTGACGGTGTGGAGGCTACTTGCATCATGCTTGCTTCTATGACACCGGAACTTTAGAAACAGCATGAGACCATGGATGCTTACACCATTATGAGACACCTGAAGGAACTCTATGCTTCCCAGTCTCGCACTGAGAGGCGCGAGGTCTCGAAGGCGCTTTTTGGTTGCAAGATGGCTCCAGGTTCCCCGGTTGGGTCGCACGTTTTTAAAGATGATCAGTTATATTGAGAGGCTTGAGAAGCTAGGCTATAGGATAGGGGTGAGTTAAGTGTTGACTTAATTCTGCAATCTCTACTGGACTCATACTCACAGTTTGTGATGAACTATCACATGAATAATATTGATTCCTCCCTCGCGGAGTTATTGAACATGCTTAAAACTGCTGAAGGCACTGTTGGCAAGGGTATGCAAGTGTTGCTCGTGACTTCTTCCAAGGGCAAAAAAAGGCCAAAAAGAAGACAAAAAGGTGAAGGAGGCTACCAAGCCAAAGCCTAAGACAGCTAAAGAAAAATCCAAGGATGTTTGCTTCCATTGTGGCTAAACCGGCCATTGGAGGAGAAGCTGCAAGGCCCTTCTTGAATGCTGATCGCGTGCAAGGCACTTACTAGCAATAGGACTAGGTCTATCGCAGTAGAGTACTGCCAAATCAAGGTCGATCCCACAGAGACTCGTAAGAACGTCTAATTATCAAGATTGAGTTGTCACGATAACGGTCTACGACCAACTATAATATAGACAGTAGTAACATTGGTAGCAATCAACTAGCAAGATTATGCAAGTTCAACGAAACAAACTAGAGTTTCTAAGGTATTAGTTCAATTATTAGTAATTAGTTATTCCCCCCATGCATGCAACAGTTGTCACGGATTTTATCTAATGAAAATAAACAAGTAATAAAATTTATAAATCCGGTATACCCCAAGTGTAGGGATCGTAGTATAGCGATTAATACCGGAGTCGATCACAGGGAATCGGGGTATCTAGTTCATCAATTTTCCTAAGGTTGTTACTACTAAAACGAAACTAAAAACGATAAAATAAACTGGACAGAGGATTGTCAGTCCAAAGCCAGGAAGGATAAAAGCGAAAACGAAATCTAAACTATAAACGAGAAAAAACAATAAAACTTATAACAGCATGATAATGACTATAGTGATTAAACATAGAACAAGCAATGATCCACCATCCCGCAACCCTTAATTTCCTCTCTAGATTATCTTATGAAGATTTAATCAAAGATGTGATTCACCTCTCAAAAGTATGAATTCTTACTCTCATAGATAATTCGCCTATCAATCTTTTATCTCTCGATCTTAAAGATTGACGTTATCAAAACAAGGTGCAAGATTTATTAGATCTAACAATCTAGATATTCTAACCTATCAACTCTCGTATTTTTAGGTTAAAAAGATCTATTCTTTCCTATGGTGATCTAGCGTTTACACCGATTCTCATCATATGGCAAACATCAATAGCAACCATCTCTCGATATAAATTGCATAACAAATAATCATGGAAAAGAAACAAACTTTTAAATTAAACTCACAAAATATCCAAAGGAAGAAATAAAACGCTGCTGGAAAGTTTCTCATGCTTGCTCAAGGTTGCACAGCTTCAAGCCATCATCAAGATCAAAAAGGAAACGAAGCAAAATAAATAACCTAATCTAACCCTCGGTCGACCAAGCACCAAGGCTTGGCCGACCGAGCCAAACTCTGCTCAGAATTTAGGGTTTTCTGTGGCTGCAATCGATATAATATGATTAGGGTTGAGAATGCACTGCTGTTTATAGAAAACTAGGTCGGCTGCTGCTTAAGTCGGCCGTGGACGCCCGTCCAAGGATTCTGGACGCCAGTCCAGCTGCTTTGGACGCTAGGGCAGACGCTCGTCCATACAACGTCCAAACTCTCTGTTCTGATTCTTCTCCTGGACGCCAGTCCACTTTTTTGGACGCCAGTGCAATCTCTTTTTCTTCCAAATTCATCTTGATCTTCATTCCAACTTCATCTCTATCTCTTTCCTTCCATACAAATCATCACTTGAACATCTTTTAAGCTCCTTTCATGTCATGCAAGCGTACCTACATCACGATAAAAACACGCAAAATGTAACATCTTACATCTAAAGATATTTATCCAATAAAATCACATAATTAGCTCGATTTTGCACTTTAATACTTCTAAAACTCATTTGCTCAATATTTCAACATAAAGCTCGATTTTTATGAGAAACATACGAATATGGAGAGAATTGTTACAAAATATATCCTTATAAAACGTATAAAATCACCCTTAACAACTGTCCTCCGTATTGGTGAATTTATTCATTGTTCAGCTACGGGTACAACTCCTAACCCTATCTACTCCGACAATGGCAGTAGACAATCTATACGCAAGCTACCCTCATTAATTGGTCCGTAATAGCCCATATGCATAAAGAACTAGAGCTGTCGATATTGAGCGCTAACTCATACCGCAAACCCGCCTAGACAGCTGTCGACATTGACCAGCACGTTCCTAGGGTCCATCAAGATAATGTCCTAATTAACACTTCACTAAAAGTCCTTCATGTTAATTTACGATAACATGCAAATAGTTGATCAGGCTACTAACATGTAAATTAAATCTATCGATCAACGAAGCTGGCGCTGATTATCATGAATTAGTAATTTACTAGGTATTCAGATCTAACGATATAGACCGTCGTAGATCTGAAGAACGCAACTACTATTTCATGATTTCTTCACCAACGAATCAGATCTATAACACATGGGGTAAAATAAACTAACTACTACATAATTAAACTAAATAAGCAATTAAAGCATACTAGTCGAATAGAACAATGATAGATATACATCTTGGAAAAGACAGAAAATCATACCCTCAAAGACGAGCGTAGATCTCCTTCGGATCTCTCCCTAGGCGGCGACTCCGTCGTCTCTCCGACCAGAACTCATAAAAAAATAAAATAAAGAACTAAGAACTTTTATTGCATAATACTTGTCTTGAAAATTGTACCCTTGTGTTCTGAGGCGAAGCCTCTTATTTATAGCTATCTAAAACGACTTAGGAACTACTAGTTCGACCCCTCGTCCAAGAAAACACGTTTCGGAAGCTTCTACGACCTCGGTAAGTCGGCACCGACCCTCGAGTTACCGAGGGTATTTTCGTCCTTTTTCTTTAGCCGACTTAACTTGGATGCTTCTAGAATACCCTAGGCCCATTCTTTTTGTTCATTCCACGTCAGATTCATCCATCATGCTCAGCCCAATATTCCGTATCCTGAAAATCATCAAATAATACACGAAATAATATCGAAACAGGGAAAATAAACGCTAAGTGCAGATTTCTCGACACACGAACCCGACATATGATATTCAACGTAAATGGTTCATATTTATAGGTCGAAACAACTATTTTTAGCTCATAATGGATAGAATATTGATGCCGTTGGATAAACTATTTTAACCGTCATCAAATGCCAGGAAGAACAAGCATAATGATGCTTCGACTTGTGTATGTTTATGATTGAGATCAATATTGCTTCTTCTAAGTCTAACCACTGGGTATTAGATACTGGTTGTGGTTCTCATATTTGTACGGATATGCAGGCACTAAGAAGGACTAGAGATCTGAGGAAAAGAGGAGTGGACCTGCGCGTTGGGGATAGAGCAATTGTTGCTGCCTTAGCCATAGGAGTTTATTTTCTTTCATTGCCCAATGGGCTAGTACTTGAATTAAATAACTGTTATTTTGTTCCTGCTCTTATGAAGTGCATTATTTCTATTTCTGCATTGGATGTTGAAGGGTTTTCTTTTATGTAAGAGAATAAATGTAGTTATTTTTCACGTGATGGAATACTTTATTGTACTGGCAAACTTGACAATGGTCTCTACGTATTTGATATGAATGTTGATATACTTAATATAAGCAACAAGAAAGCTAAAACAAATGACTTGAATGAATCCTACTTGTGGCATTGTAGACATGGCCATATAAATAAGAATCGCATTTCCAAACTCCATAAAAATGGGTTATTGGATTATTTCGATTATGAATCATTTGATACATGCGAAGCTTGTCTACTTGGCAAGATGACAAGGTCACCATTTAGTGGCAAATGGATCAGATCCAACAAATTGCTTGAGCTCATACATACAGATGTATGCGGCTCAATGTCCATTCAAGCCAAATGAGGATACTCTTATTTTATCACCTTCACTGATGACCATTCTAGATATAGTTACATATACTTAATGAAGTACAAGTCTGAAGCTTTTGAAAAGTTCAAAGAATTCAGAAGTGAAGTGAAGAAACAAATGGGTAAAGAGATCAAGACATTTTGATCTGATCGAGGTGGTGAATACCTAGATGAAGAGTTTCAAGATTACTTAAAGGAGAATGGGATTCTACCTGAATGGACTCCACCCGGAATGCCTCAGATGAATGGCGATCTCGAGAGGAGAAATCTCACTTTGCTAGATATAGTGCGATCCATGATGAGCTACGGAGTTCTTTCAAAATCATTTTGGGGTATGTTTAAGAAACAACATCCTACACACTTAACTGAGTTCCATCAAAGACAGTGGATTTTACAACATACGAGGTATGGGCCACGAAGAAGCCGAGTCTAACATATCTTAAACCTTGGGGTTTTTTGGCGTATGTGAAGCAGATGATGCCTGACAAGTTAGAAGCTAGATCTGATAGATGTCTATTTGTGGGTTATCCTAGAGAAACTAGAGGATACCAATTTTACCATCCAGGAGAGCAAAAGGTGTTTGTCTCTAGGACTGGCCACTTTCTAGAGAAATAGTTCATTCTGGAAAGAGTCAGTGGGAGTAAGATTGATCTTGATGAGATTCAAGAGCCACTTACGGACAAAAGTCAGTTGATGGAAGAAGTGCAGACACCGCATACTGATGAGGTGCAGACACCAGCTCTAAAGACACACGCACCTCAAAGATCCACTAGGGAACGCCGTGAACCCGAAAGGTACACTGGCATATATCTCATGGAAGATGAGGACCTTAAAACTTATTAAGAGGGTTGATAAGGCGTGACAAAGAGAAATGACTAGAAGCCATGAATTCAGAGATGGAATCCATGAAAGACAACCAAGTTTGGAACTTAGTTGATCCACCTGAAGGAATAGTTCCTATAAGGTGTGAATGGGTCTTTAAGAGAAAGACTGACATGGATGGTAATGTGACTACCTACAAGGCAAGGTTGGTGGCAAAAGGTTATAAGCAAAGACAAGGAGTTGACTATGATGAAACCTTTTTGCCAGTAGCTATGCTGAAGTCCATTAGATTTCTGTTTGCTATTGCAGTATACAATGATTATGAGATCTGGCAGATGGATGTGAAAACAACTTTCCTCAACGGGAATCTATCTGAGGAAGTGTACGTGACACAACTTGAGGGTTTCACAAATGATGATGCTAGGATGATGTGCAAGTTGCAAAGATCCATTTATGGATTGAAGCAAGCTTCTCAGAGTTGGAATCTTCACTTTGATGAGACAATCAAATAGTTTGATTTCATCAAGAACGAAGATGAGCCATGTGTTTACAAGAAGGTTAGTGGGAGTGCCGTAGTTTTCTTAGTACTTTATGTTGATGACATATTGCTTATAGGAAATGATATTCCTAAGTTACAGTCGGTTAAAGTTTGGTTGTTCAAGAACTTCTCTATGAAGGATTTGGGTGAAGCAGCCTATATTATAGGAATCAAGATCTATAGAGATAGATCTAAAAGGTTGTTTGGTCTGTCACGATCCACATATATAGACAATATGTTGAAGAGATTCAGCAAGGAGAAATCCAAGAGCAGATTGTTGCCCATGTCATATGGGGTCTATGTGAAAGGAAATGTGTCCTAAGACAGAGGAGGAAAGGGCACATATGAGTAAGATCCCTTATGCTTCGGCAATCGGGTCTACCATGTATGCCATGTTGTGCATAAGACCGAATGTCTCGTAACTTCTGAGTATGACTAGTAGGTACCAGTCAAATCCAGGTGATGGTCACTGGATTGCAGTCAAGAATATTCTCAAGTACATGAAGCGTACTAGGGATATGTTCCTGGTTTTCGGGAACTCTGATTTGGTATTACGAGGTTATACAGGTGCCAGTTTTCAAACTGACAATGATGACTTTAAGTCACAGTCTGGATTTGTTTTCACGCTTAACAGTGGAGTAGTGAGCTGGAAGATTTCAAAGTAGGAGACTACTATAGACTCTACAACGGAAGCCGAGTATATAGCAGCCTCGGAGGCGGAAAAAGAAGTAGTTTGGATGAAGAAGATCATTACTGAACTTGGTGTGGTTCTCTCCATTAACGGTCCTGTCCCACTGTACTGTGATAACAATGGGGCGATTTCTCAGTCAGAGGAACCAAGGTCTCATCAGAAGTCCAAACATGTGCTACGGCGCTATCACTTGATTCCAGAGATAGTTGATAGAGAAGATGTAAAGATAGAGAAAGTCCCCACAGATGGTAACATAGCTGATCCGTTAACCTAGGCGTTGTCACAAGCAAAGCATGAGAAACATGTTCATATGCATGGGCTTAGGCATATGGGTTATTGGCTTTAGGCCAAGTGGGAGATTGTTGAATAGGTGTCCTAAACCCAATCGGGTCGGACCGGATCAGACCGGGTTGGGTCATTTATAGTCTATTTAGTTCATGTAATAAGTTTATTATGATTAATAAAAGCACTTTTGTTATTATATATTTTGTTTATCTTTATGAACCAATTACGTTATTGTATATATAGTAACATCCTTAGTATTAAACTGTGATAGAAATCATGATGGTGATTATGGATGACGAGATCTCTAATCGCTTTAATAAGTTTGATACTTAAACATCTCTAGTCATATGTAAACATCTCTAGTCGTATGTACTGTCAAACAGGACATTGATAGTACGAATAGACTAGCACGTATTGGATGTCTTATATCTTATTGAAGATAGGGATAGATCTTGTCTATCTAAGTGTAGAGACACTTGGACTGTACGTGGACATGTATTTGAGAATGCGTACGTTAGACTGACCCACTTACATTAAGTGTCGCTGTATGTGGTAGTTGTGTAATTATCCTAAGACCGGAGTCTTCATGGCATCTCGGTGTGGATTGTCATGCTTTGACACTATTGAGGTTTCCCTTAACCATGGGGCGATCATACGGTAGTGCTCGGGTATGATATTGAAGAATGCGTAGGATATATGTTTGTTCATCCGGAAATCGCATATCCTATTAGTAGGAGAGAATATCCGAAATGGCTTTCTTATAAGGAATGTTAGATCTCTTGAATCTTTGCAAAGTGAGAGTAAATGAGTTATTTAGAGAGAGCATAATATCCAGATTATAAGATACGATCGTTGATGTACTGACACTCAAGATACGATTGTATGGATATTGTAACAGTGACAGGATTCTATTTACACAGTAACTGTTTCACATGAAAAGAAGTATTCTTTGGTTTTGACTCTTCCGATGATTGGGGGTCACGGTGTGTTGCTAGACTCTATCCCGTGATCGTTAGGTATGAAGGGTATTTTCATAATTTTCACTTTGTGTCTACGGCCAACATATTCGGAAGCCTATCGGGTCACACACATAAGAACATCTAGCCAATGATAACCAAATAAGGAAAGTTTATCTCGACTGTAAAGTGTTATAGTGATTAAATTAATATGATGATATTTATTTATCATGAATAAATTAAATACAAGATATTAATTATATTGATTAATTAAAGAATATTCCGGAAGCCATTTAATGGCTATATGGGGCACAACTTTCTGGTGTATAGGATACACTTGGATTGTGCAATTTAATTAATGGTATTACCATATATTAATATTGGATATTAATATATTTGCATAAATTGGTTTATGGTAATAAGATAAAGATAGCCAATATAAGATATTGGCAATATCTTGGATTTATTTAATATAAGGTATTAAATTAAATGAGATAAATCTAGAATATCTATTTTCTTTATTTTACTAGTAAAATGTTTTCCTTCTCATTAATCTACGTAGAATATTTTGATATTCAGATTGGGGACACAAGGAGCGCACCACCCTCTATATAAGAGAGGGGTTGACTAGCTCTTTTTTACATCATAATTAGAATAGTTCTAATAAACTGAGAGCTTCTTATAGAGAGATTTTGAGAGAGAGAAAAGGCCAGTCTAGCAATTGGACTTTTCTAGTAGCTTTCCAAGAAGGATTCCGGTGACGTTCTCATGTGGATATCGATAGAGGCCGGACACGTGGACGGCTTGCGCGTACAGCTACTCTACTTTGATGGTCAAAGCGCCGATCTTCTGGATCAACTAAGGTAATCACCGTCAACTACTTAACGTGTTTATTTTTTTAAACGGAGTCGATCTTGGGATCGGAAATCAATTTTTTAAATTCCGCTGCGTAAACTAGTTGATTTCCTAACATGTATACCTCAGTAGAACCCCCACATTCAGCCGAGTATTCCCAGATTCAGATTAACATCTTTGGATATTCAGCAAGTCCAGACACAACTGAAACTTTCCCATTGGAACTGGTTTAGTGGACATATCAACTAGATTAACATCAGTGCTGATCTTCTTCACTTTGACCAAACCCTCATTCCTCCAAAAATGGTACCTAACATCAATATGCTTGGTTCTTTAATGATGAACCAGATCCTTAGCCAAACATATTGCACTGAGACTGTCACAATACACCCTGGATTGATCTTGATGCAGACTCAGATTATTGACTAGCCCTTTTAGCCAAATTGCTTCCTTTGTTGTTACTGTCAGTGCCATATATTCTGCTTCAGTAGTAGATAATGTCACCGTACTCTGTAAAGTTGCCTTCCAACTTACCACTGAACCACCCAAGTAAACACATACCCAGTCATAGATCTCATGATGTCCACATCAGCAGTATAATCAGAATCACAGTACCCTATGACAAAACATTGAGTACCATCTCCATAAATGAGTCCAATATCACATGTACCCCTAAGGTACCTAAATATCCTTTTCACTGCCTTCCAGTGTTCCTTTCCAGGTTGAGCCATAAACCTGCTGACAACACTGACTGCCTGAGCCAAATGAGGCCTAGTACAGATTATGGCATACATTAAACTGACCACTGCACCAACATATGGAACCCTTGACATGTATTCTTCCTCTTCAGCCGCCTGTGGAGCAAACACACCAGACAAATGTAGATTTGGTGCCATAGGATTATCTATAGGTTTTGCTGCTGACATGCCAAACTTGGATAATATATCTTAATATACCCGTGCTGAGACAAGAACAACTTCCCTTGCTTCCTATCTCTATAGATCTCCATCCCCAGAATTTTCTTCGCATTCCCCAAATCCTTCATCTCAAATTTAGCCTTGAGCAGATTCTTCAGATCTAGAATATCAGACTTGTTCACAGCAGCTATCAGCATATCCTCCACATATAGAACCAGATAAATGATTGAACCATCCTTCAACTTGTTGTGATAAACACAACAATCATATAGACTCCTGATATAAGCCTACAGAATCATATAATTGTCAAACTTCTTGTACCACTGTCTTGGGGCCTGCTTAAGTCCATATAAGGATTTTTTCAACTTGTAAACATATCCTTCCATGCCAGGAAGTTGGAAACCCTTTGGCTGAGTCATATAAATTTCATTATCTACATCCCCATGTAAAAAAGCTGTTAATCACATCCAATTGCTCAAGTTCAAGATTCTGATGTGCCACTATTGCTAATAGCACCCCGATGGAAGTATGTCCGACCACTGGAGAAAATATCTCTTCATAGTCTACCCCCTATTTCTGACTGAACCCTCTGGCAACCAAACATGACTTATATCTTACGTCCTCAGCAGATGTCATTCCTTCATTTTTCTTGAAGATCCATTTGCAGCTGACCACCATTCTATCTTGTGGTTGTTTGACCAGATCCCAAGTCTCATTCTTCTGAAGTGACTCAATTTCTTCTCCCATGGAAACAAGCCAATGAGATGCCTCAGAACATGTCACAACTTCCCTGTAAGTGTTAGGTTCAAAACCATCCACTTCTTCAGCTACCTGTAGTGCATATCCAACCATATCCTCCTCAAACCCATATCTTCTTGGGGTCTAATATTGGTCCTTCTAGCTCTGCTGAGAGCTATACTATGCTGACCAACATCAGCTGTTTGAGTATCTGCTGACCCTTATTCTGTAGACTGGATTGGATCCAGCTCTGGATCTGCTGAGTGTTGACTATCCTCACCTGAGTCTTTCATTTCAGTAGACTCTACTTGAAGCTCCACCTATTTGTCAACCTTCTCAGTTTCAGATCCAATTTCATATTCAGATGTGGACCTCACAGATGAGTTAAACATAGAATTATCATCAAAGACTACACTTCTGCTGTGCATAACCCTATTTTCAGCTAATGACCAGATTTTATACCCTTTAACTCCATATCCATATCCAAAAAAATACTTCTTTCTTGGCTCTAGGTTCCAGTTTACCTTCATTGACATGATAGTAGACAGTGCTTCCAAAAACCCTTAGACTAGAGTAGTCTGCTGAATTTCCTGACCAAACCTCAAGTGGTGTTTTGAGCTTGATCCCAGTGTAAGCCCCCTATTGATTAGTGGCATTCTGTGCTAACAGCCTCTGCCCAAAATCTTTTTGCCAAACCAAAATTAGAGAGCACGCATCTTGCCCTCTCCAGAAGAGTTTGATTCATCCTTTCTGCAACACCATTCTGCTGTGGAGTGTTTCTGACAGTATGGTGCCTAGCAATGCCTTCATTCTTGCAGAATTCATCAAACTCAGACCAACAGAATTCCAGTCCATTATCAGTTTTTTGATCTTCTTCCCTGTCTGATTCTCAACCAAAGCCTTCCACTGATTGAAGTGGTTGAATGCTTCACTATTGTGTTTCATCATAACTACCCAAACCATCCTTGAGTAATCATCTATAAAAGACACAAAATAGCTGTGACCACCTAGTTACTCCACCCTTGAAGGTCCTCAACAATCAGAACGGACATAAACAATTGTCCCTTTTGTGATGTGGATTATTTTGTGAACTTGCTGCTATGTAGCTTCCCAAACACACAGTGTTCACAAAATTCCAACTCCTTGACATTATGTACCCCAAGTAGATCAGACATAGAAAGAATTTTCATCCCTCTTTCACTCATATGACCCAGTCTCATATGCCACAGCTTAGTCAGCTATGACTGGTGAACCTCTGATGATGCCAGCAGCATAACCTGATACAATAGACCCTTGTAAGAAGTACAATGTCCCCTGCCTAATACCCTTAGAATCAAAGTGAACCCTTATAGACATTCACCACTCGGCCTTCACCCTTGAACTTGAACCTGTCTTTGTCTAGTAGACTAAGTGATATCAAATTCTTGGTCATCTGTGGAACATGCCTAAACTCATTCAGTGTGCAAAATTTACTATCATGTGTCCTTGGCTAAACAGATCCAATCCCAACTATATTGCAGACCTTGGTGTTAGCATAGCAATATGGCCTCTATCCACATGCTGATAAGTTGAAAACCACTCCCTGTTTGGACACACATGATAAGATGCCCCAGTGTCCAGAATCCACACATCCCTGTGCCCTGTGACTCTGAAACTGCTAAGGCCAGATCTTTTTCAGAGTTGGTGTCTTGTTCTGCCATAGCAACAATACCATGCTGAGTACCCTTCTGCTTCTTTCTCTTTGGACATTCATTTTTCTAATGTCCCTGCTCTTTGGAGTAGTTACAAACATCCTTAGCTTTAGGACCCTTGGAACTTCTCTTGGATTTCTTCTTTCCAGAATTTCCTGATCCTCTACTGACTCCACTGGCCACCAATCCAGCAGACTGACTGTCTGTACCAGAACCAGATGCCTTATTACGTAGGTCTCGAGCATGGAGTGAAGATCTCACATCATCCAATGACGCTGAGTCCTTCCCAACAATAAAGGACTGCACAAAATTCTCATGATGCAGGCAATGACACAAGTAGGATCAATGCTGCTTCTTCATCTTCTCATCAATATTCCTTAGGTCAGGCAATATTGTGTTCAACTGATTTAAATGATCCATCAACTGAGTGCCCTCATGCATCCTTAAATTGAACAGACGTTGTTTCAATAACAACTTATTGGTTAGAGACTTTTTCGTGTAACGACTCTCAAGCTTGGACCACAGCTTCTCTGCTGCGTCCTCTTCAAAGAACCTCTGTGATAATATCATCATCAAGCACAACATAATTGTTGAATGTGCCTTTTCCTCCAAACTAGCTCTCTCAACAAAGACTACATTTAGGGCCAAATTATAGTGATTTTCATATATATTTTATGAATCAATTTCCCCATATATGGATTATTTTCATAGATATCGGGCCTTATAGTCAAATATTGAGTAAATGAGGTTTTTAATGATTAAATATGAAAAGCGTATCGATTTTTATGTTTATTTGGTGTTTTATATTATTTTGGAAATTATTACGTTTTGGTATGTTTTTGATATTTGTAGATACCCAATTAATGATGGAAAAGGTGATCCTAAAGAGCCAATTTCGAGTTGAGGAAGGATCAATTAAAGATATGGAAGAATAAAAGAGATAAGGAAAGAAATAAATCAAGATAAAGATGGAAAAATCAAGAAATTCGATTTCAAGTCAATATGGACGAAGCGTCCATCCAAGTGACAGCGTTCAATAGTGGACGGGCGTTTGGTTAAGTGAACGAGCGTCCTAGAAGAGATTTTACATTCAGAGTCTCCAGCCGCAAGCTGAACGAGCGTTGACTCTCCGTCCAAGGCAAATGGACGGGCGTCCATGTATTCAAACGAGCGTCCGCCGCCGCCTTTGCCTAAACCGACTCAATCTTCTATTTAAACAGCCGTCGCCCCAACCCTAAGGGCATCCATATTTTTCTGCACATAAAAAAGAGAGCACAGCCGCATCTTGGAGAGTTGAAGGCCGGTCACCCGAGCCTTGTGCTCGGATGAACCGAGGTTAGATTAGGAGTAGATTATGTAGCTTTTCTTTTCGTTTCCATGGAGTTCAACCATTGTCCAAGACTATGTGAGTTTGATTTTCAATTTATTTAATTCCAGTTTTTCTTCATGATGTTTGATTTAGTTTGTATTTTTCTATGCGTTCTTTGATGCCATGAGAATAGATTGGAAAATTAGTTCTCTATTGATGTTTATAATACGGAAGTTGCATAAACGCTAGATCACCATAGAAAGATAGGGTTTTTAGCCATTAATGATGACAAGTTAATTGGTTAGATTCCTAGGTTGTTAGGTTCTTTAAAAACGAGAGTTAATTGAATCTACACCCAAGTTTTGTTTGGTAAATCAGTCTCAACACTCGAAAGATGAGAGATAGATAATTGAATTCACCACGAAAGTAGGCTTTCATAGCTTGAGAGATAAGTTCACTAAGAGATTAGGGATTTGTGTCTCGTGAAAGGGTGAAACCACAAATCGAATTAAAATCATGAGATTAACTAGAATTGAGATCACTAGGTTTGTTCGATGTTTGACCCCATGTCTTTAGGTTAGATTGTTTGTTTTTATTTCCTAAGTTAGGTTTAGTTTCATTGTTCTTTATGCTTTTCTGTTTTTCCTTTCGTATTATCGTTTTATGAGTAGCAATTGGTAGGATTAAGGAGATTAGATTGAACATACCTTTTCCCTGAGGATCGACCCCTTACTCATTACGCTTTACTAGCAACAACCCGATGTTTTGGTCGGTTAGGAGTTAGTTTTGCATATAGGTTAGGGTTATAAATTTTCTTTTGTTATTGATGCAAAATCTCCGCAACAACTTCCTTCTGTTGATTTAAACAAAGGGATTCCATAATTCCTGTTGTTTCAACAAAGCACGCATCATGATCTGCCACATACTAAAACAGTTTCTTCCTATAAACTTGTCAATCTTGACGTTTAAAGCATACATCTTTCTCACCAGAAAAGCTTGCATAGATCCCAAATTCTAGCGTCAACTATGACCTGGGTGCCAATATACCTTGCTTAAAACAGATAAACAGATTTTTTTGATGAACCTGGACACTCTGCTACCAGTTTGTTATAACGGATCGATCAAGAAGTGATGGTGATTGTGAGTAAAGATAAACAATTAATGTGTAAACAAACACGTAAAACAAGAAGAACACAGATTTAAGGTGGTTTCTTGCAATGTGTCGACTACTCCCGCATAAACGAGGATTATTTAATTTTCGAGAAAGTTACAATTTACAACGTTTATAGATGGTATTATAGCCTTGGGAATCAAAACCTAACCGACTAAACAACCAAACCGGATAATGAGTGAAATACCCCTAAGTAACCTTATCCAGAACGGAAAATCATGCATACGTGTTCCCCAAGTATCACTGAGAACCAACTCAGTAAACCACACTCAGTAAACCACACTCAGCAGATGATCAGTCTGCCGACTCCATTCAAAGCCAGAACACCGGACTCAAGCGAGATACCTTCTTCAGCCCCTATCGACCACCATAGTTTCCACATAGACTCAGCAGCATAGTTTAAGTCACCATTACAAATCTTTCTAATAGTTCAAGATGCTAAGTAGCGCTACTAATCTGAGTTTTATATATATATATATATATATATATATATATATATATATATATATATATATATATCATAGAGTAAGCACTACAAGAAGAATATGATTTATTGACATAGAGAAACGCCGTTAAAAGTAACATATTGAGGCGTTTGAGCCTTGTAGTGACGTTTTTAAGTGCCACGAATTCTCTGCCGCTATAGCTAAAAATGGTTTTTGCATCTTTAAGAAGTGCCTCATTAGATTCAAGTGGACACATTAAAAAGCGCGTCAACAGGGGCTGAGCCGACTCATTAAAATGCGCCTCATTAGATTCATGTTGGTACCTCAATAAGGGCTGAGTCGACTCATTAAAAAGCGCCTCAATAAGGGCTGAGTCGACTCATTAAAAAGCGCCTTATGAGTTCCAGTTGATACATTTAAAAGCGCCTCATTAGATTCAAGTTGATACATTAAAAAGGGCCTCGTTAAATTCAAGTGATACATTAAAAAGCGACTCAACAGGGCCTGAGTCGACTCATTAAAAAGCACAGCGATACATATAAATAGGTGAATCCAAAATACTTTAATTCCCTTGCAATGAATCCATTGACATCAGGCACCTTCTTCAGTGCATTGCTGAGACGACGTAGATAATGAGGTACAACTTTCCAAAGTGACTGCTCAACGATATGCAAACCTTGAAATGCCAAGTGATTATTGTTAAGACATAATGCGAGGTGGGACATTATAGCATTAAGAAAGGAATGAAGAAATCGTAAAGGTGTGTGTTTAAGTTCATGTGAATCATATTTACCAGCTCTTGCTTCATCAACTGGAGTAGGTTTGTGCCGCCTTAGTTCATCCGTTTGCCAGATGGAAGTAACCTCTCTCCTGTAAAAGAATAAGAATTACGGATTACAAACGATGAATAAATATGTTTATGTATAACTGTTTTTCTAAGTGTAAGCATGCATGCAGATCTTCTAATCCCATTTCTTTATCTTCTCGTCCAAGATCTGGCCTATCTTCGTATTCCAAGAGATGCTGCAAGATTGAATCATATTAGATGCACTCTTACATTACACAAAATATTGGTGTTAATATCTTTGCCCCCACCACAAACACAAGCTATAGTTATGCTATTTACTACATAAACCAATCACCATTTTTCTGCCACAAGTAAGAAAAATGAGAACATTCAAAGCTTAAACGAATCCAATATTCAACGAACGTTACGCCCCAGATAGCTAATTTCCCTAAGATAAAACAATTAATGAGTTCAGGGAAACCGACCACACACTCTCCATGAAACCGACCGAGTCCGACGTTCAATACGCCACTCCATTGAAAAATAAAATAAAAAACATGGAGATGAATAATACAATAAAAAAGGAAAAAAAACACCTGAACAAGGGCTCTGAGTCCTTTCGACTTTCACCATGAATTTAGGACCGACTTCTTTATGAAGAACCTCATCCAAAAGGCTATGTAACAGCCTGAAATCGTCTTCATGGCCTTGAAACGACAACTCCTCTGCTATACCGTCCGTTATATCCATCATTTTCCTGCTCTATGTGAAAATGCAGATATAGATTGTTAGATTTTGATCGTGAAAAATGGCTGAGGAGCTCCAGAAGGACACTGTCGTTCAACTGGTTCTTCTCGTCGGGGTGGTGTGTGTGACTGTGTGAGTGTGAGCAAGGAAGGAGTGAATGTGAAAGTCACTCCTTCATATTGATTTCTTTATGCATCCAATAGAATATGAATCCCACAAAACCAAAAAATATATTGATCGAGTACTTACCAAATCATAATGACGGGATTATGACGAGCTTGGGTGAGACTATTTTTCCAAGAAACAAGTTGAAAGGTGTATTTGCCATAAGATAATCAAGAAGTAAGGAGTCCACCATCCCTTGTACTACTTCACATTCTGTGAGGAAAAAGAATTGGTTAGCAGCTTCAAAATATAGAAATCGTAGTAAATGACTATCATGGGAAGATCTCCATTTCCCAGCATCTCATGTTCCATTTCACCTTCATGTCGAATAATAGTAGCAAAGTGCTTTTCAATATCAGATTTCTCTTTAGACAAAGGCTTTAGCTGGTGGCCAAAAATATCTTCGAAGACAGCAGTTTGCATGGCAATATATATCCCTTAAAAGGGCTTCTGTACATGTACTTTAAGAAAAATCAGCAAGTGGTGTTTATGCATTTTAAAAAGAACACAAACTGATGTGGCACACCAAGAGGCACCCCTGAAATATTTTATGTCCTTTTCACTGGAGAATATCAGCAGGTTTTACACAGCGGAGGCCTTCGTTAAAGGGCATTTGACACCATAACCCTCACGCCAGTAAACCAAAAGACACCACACAACATAGATGATTGAAACATCAAGTTTTACATATTCTCCCTACTAATTTTGAACACACATATCCAGCAAATGGATCTTCTCATTGTCACAAACAAACATGGGACGAAAGTATAAATTAGAGAAAATTCTAATTTACATCCCGTGGTCGAAAACCAAATGAACCAATTGCATATTTTATACCTGTGGTGCATAAAAGCAACCTAAAGCACCTTCGGATATTGCCTTCGGGACAAGAGACCGGAAAAGAGATTTTGCAGAAGGAATATCAAGAGCAAGGTCGCCCAGGGACTCGGCTGTTTAATGAAGCCTTTGACCATCTGACTAGAACTTATCAACCCTTCATCAGAAGCTTCTTTTAATAACTTTACGATGAGCGGAATGAATCCTCCGAGTACGAACCCACCAACAAAAACACTGGGACTTCCAGATCTTCCACCATCACCGTTGCACAAGCATGAAATCTACACACTCATGATACAGAAAGGAAAGTAGGTAAGATGCAAAATAGCAGACAGTTAACATACATTCATGTATCAAAATATGCAAGAAAAGACACTAATGGCACAGATCAAGTGCAAGGGTATCATGAAAAAAGAGTGTCGAAAATATCTCAATTAAGAGTATACAAGGCAACATCACAGATTCATAAGACAAGTAGTAAGAAAGTAAGCAAACAGATCATCAATCTCATATATATAGTTCATAACATTAGGACAAAGTGACTTTTCATAGCACATATGAGGCAAGATGACATACGCATAGTAAATAGCTCACTTAAGGCATAATCTACGAGCTTTGTCACTTGAACATATTATTTCTCGGAAAGATTGCAGTAAGCAGTGCACTCAGCATTAAACAAGTGCAAGAAGGAAAGTTTTAAAGCATGTTATGGTATTTACAATAATTAAGGCAATTGTTCAAAGGTGATACACGTACACATAACGCTTCCCCTTGAAGAGCTCGGCCATGGACAGAAGTGGGTTTTGCAGCTTGGTTTAAACCTTATTAGACGCTTCAACAACTGATTTATCTAACCCCATGAATATTGGAACCAGATTGATAAGTTTGAGAGTCCGTCCAAGATGCATGGCATCAAATCCATTCCAGATTTCCATTCTGATCAGCCATATGCAAACCATCTCGAGCATCCTACAACATTAGACTAATGTCATATTCATATGAATAAACAAATAAAATTAAAATGAATAGGAAATTGTTTCTATAACTCGCCAAAACATGAAAATTAAAGCCGAGAGAATTCAACGATCCCTACCTTATTCAAATGTATTCCCGTCCTAATAGAGCAAACACCTGTGAAGTTTTTGCCTCCATGCATTAACAGGTTTTACTACGTCCAAGAACGAGGCATTTCCTAAGTAAAACGTGGAATACAAAAAAAAAAAAAAATTAACTAGAAATGAAAGCTGAAAGCAAAAAAGGAGTTCATGTTATTAGTGTTTCCACTCTTCATGCCATTGTACTAGAATTGCATCAGGTAAGTTTGTTTACATATTGCTTCATGTGCAAACTAGATTTTATTAAGTGAGGTTTCGATACTAATCAATCTTCATCAGCATACGGCTTCACAAACTTCTTAGCTTCCTGTCCATCAACAAAATAAAGTGAGAAGGCCCCACATAATCAATTAACAAACCACAACGGTTGCAACTTTTACAGTTTCAACTTGGCGATGTATCCTGGCAATAAAACATGGCAGGCCAAAAACCACTGTATACATGACTCAAAAAGTTCTATAAAAAGCATATGCCATACCATCCTGCATAATCAACGGATTATACATCGCGACAACCGTGATGAAAATGACAGTTAACTTGGAGTCAGTGGCATGCTCAAAGAATTAGAATCCAAATTTGCATGTTCAAGAGCGTTATAGTAGTCATCTGAATCTAAAACACATAATATGAAAAAGACATACCAAAAGTACTTGCGTGAATCCTTGCCGAAGTCTTGGCATCCAACAATTTCCTAGCAGTATGCCAAACCCACTTCTAAAAGTTAGTTGTGGATTAATGAGCAACCGATCGAGTATCTACAGATAATTGAAGATCACATTTTATTTGACCTAGACAAGCAAGTGAAGTTATAAGACAATAAGCTTGATTTAAAATGGAATTGTACCCACTTCAAACGCATCGCTGAATGCTCGATTATCCAATACATAGGGGGAAGCAATTCAAATCTTCTCTTCCACTGATTCCAATCCCCCATTACTCATCTTTAAACTACTATACAGAGAAAAAGACAAAATGCTAGATGCATAAATCTTATGATACGATCTGTACAATTTGTCAAATAAAATACTTTTGTGAAAAATATGGTTGGAAGAGAAGTCAATATTTAAGTCAGACAATAGAGTGTGTGCAACATACACCATTTCTGTTGATGCAGGCGGTGGATAATTAGTTAAGATGATCCAGATGATACATGTTTGTGAAGATCGTTACCTGACCTGTTTGAAGATTCAAGTGCCTTTTGCCTTTGTTGCCCTAGGTGAGGGACTGAAGAACCAGGGTGCACACCGAGGTCAATGAGTAATTCATTGTGAAAGCACAAGTGGCAAACACCTGATTGCATAACCAAGAGAGTTGAGTCTCCTATCCTGTTTTTTTTGTTATTTTTGTTTGCATGCATGTATCATTATGTTCTGAATTTATTTTTTTATGTAGGGTGTTGATATTCAACTTGGAATTGCAATTGAAAGTACTAAGGCAACACTTGCTGTAAAACGAAGGCTTACATGTGAAATGGTGAAGTACTGGCAGTAGGTCGGTATTGATTGATCATAGATATGCACTTTAATCTTCTTAAGCATATGACCTGTATATATAGCTTTATGCTTTCTCTATGATCATCGTGATCGCAATTGCTATATTCTTTTTGTTGTTTAGCTAGCGTTGTGCATTTTATTATTTATTATATTGAATAGAAGTTGCTAGATAAACAGGAGATGTTAATACTATATATGTCTGTTCCGGTACCAAAAGTTGTTGTTCATCCAACGGTGCAATGTTCTTTTAGTTGATATTTTGCTATTATTGTTGTGGGACAAGGTGAAAATGACATTAGAGCACTTGCAGTAGAATTTGTATATGATGTTAAATCTGTATTTTTCAGATCTATCCAAAAAATAACTTCAGTAGAATCTGTTTAAAAATCTGTATACCATAGATTGTTAAGGTGATGCGCCACTTCTCCGGCATCTGTACATCCTAATTTCGCTATAATTTTCTCCTATTTTGTTCTATCTCATTTACCAACCCTGCTACACTCTAATTTTTTGCTGGGGAATATACCCGAGACCTGATAATATATATATATATATTCACTACTACAAAATATGGATATAATGACACTAAATTAGGGGCATTTTGTCAAAAACGCCCTTTCAGGTCCTTAATATGGGGCTCAGATCCTCTGTCCAAATAGGCTGTCTAAATTTCCTGTCTAAGTTAAAACGTTCCCGTTTTTTACATTAATTTGTAATTTTTTATTTCTTTCTTCTTTCTGTCTGATCTTCCCACGTTCAGAGTTCCGACTACCCATCTCTCCCATGTTTCAAATTTCTTCATATTCATCTGTAATTGTCTTTCTTTTTTTTCTTTTTAAATCCCAGTAATTAACCACAAATCAAGGAGACACATGCGCACTCAAATCTGTTCTGGAACACTATAATTTAATGTGTAATTGTCTATCAAAAGGGCCATAACCCTTTTCTTCAATTTTTTTCCCCTGGTAATTGTCTAATTATAAGTGAAGGAAAATATTGAGAATAATTTTAGCAGTCATAAACTAGGAAACTGATCTAACTTTTAGATTTTTAATTACAGGTTTGCAATTTGAAAGAATAATAAAATTATTCATTTTATTTTATCTTTTTCCGATATAGGTTGTAAACCGGTTTGCAATGTAATCAATCTTTGTTTGCTTGAAGATATGATGGTTAAAATCTGCAGTTTATTTTGCTAAGTTAAAATAATGATATGTGTTTTTCTCGTGTTCTTGTTAGTTGAATTTGTTGAATTTTCATGGTGTTTTCAACCACAAGAGAAAAGAAGAAAGGTAGGAAGGAGGGACGGGTTGCTCACGTGGATGGGCTGCAGCAGAAAAGTGGGAAAAAGAGAAAAATACAATATATCATTAATTTTTATGTAAAACGGGGACGTTTTAACTTAGACATGAAATTTGGACAGCCTATTTGGACAGAGGATCCGAGCCCCTTAATATGGGGCGTCCTAAGTCTTGGACACTTGCAACACTTAAAATGTACATTGTTATATATTTTTAATATTTTTATTGTCTCTGTATGTTCCATAAACGCATTATAAATTATTATTATTTTTTCCCAAATTTTTTCCGCTTGCAAAACAAAAACAGCGGGTAAAGACCCGCCTCTAGCATTTTCACTTTCACTAAACCCTCCTGCCTCCCCTGCATGCAGGGCATTACACAATTCCTCCACCTCTTTCTTCTACACCTCCATCTTGCACCTCCGCGCGTCTTCCACCTCCATCTTCCATAAAATCGGACCCTTCATCTTCTGCAAGCTGTGTTCCAACATCATTACAGGTCCTTGATTTGCATCTATTCATTTCTCCTAAGGCTTACTCTCCGACCTGTATGCCTCTTCTTCTACTTTGATTCTTCCAAAACAGGGAACCTCGTTCTTCCACTCCAATCTTCAATTGTCGACACCAATTAAACTACAAGCAGCGTACCAACATCGAGCTTCACAGGTACATGTTTTATTTTTTTTTTATTTTTTTCTAGGAACAAGTTCCATAATTTACAAATTTTTTATTTGAATTTGTGTAAAAAAGTTTTAAGCTTTGTCAATTTATTCGTTTGGTTTTCAACTCTGTTTCGGATTTGATTATAAGTGTAAGTTTTGAGCCTATAGACTTTTTTTAGATTGAAGTTCTGAGCTTTGTTTATTCTGTCTTTGTTTTTGCTATTATACAGTGGTATGTGTAGTGTCATTTTATGAAATTATCCGGAAGTAAGAGGTATTCTTTAGATCCAGATAACGAGCCCAAAATTTGGAATCGAATGGAGGATTTTGAGCTGATTGTCTCGTGAATCGAGCAGAAGGATCATGGCATTACATCAAACATCTATATTGTTCGTTGCATATATTTTATGGTGTTTGCTAAATGACATTATGGCAAAAGCTTGAGTCTTGTATCTCCACTGGATTCTGCTGGTAAGATCTCCACCGCTGCAATTTCTTCTTCTTTTTTTTTTTTCCTGTTTTGATGTATGATAGTCTTTTATCAACGATATTACGAGATGACATTATTCTTGACATTTGTGTTTCACTTCGAGAGGACATTTGGATCATATCATGGGATGACTTTGAAAGCGGTAATATTTAGCTTGATGCTATTGGTTTCCGGACTGAATTAGCTTTTAAATCTGCTTGTTTTCCGTATTTATTACCTGACCAAGTTCTTAAAGCTAATCTTGCTTATGCCTGTTGTGGATATTTAAAAATGTGTCTTGACATGAGCCCTTATATATGATTAAGTTAAAGTTTAGAGTTTACTTTGAAATGTGCTTTATGAGTTTGTTCAGAGTGAAATGCATGAAATTCTCTATGTCACATAATTTGTAGAGAGACTGTGTACTTTGTGCGCTACAAGTAACCCAAGATTTAGTGATATTGCATTTTGGAGATCTGGTCTAACAATTTTACTAAGATGAATTTCTATGTGGCATGTCTTTTCACAGGGAGAGTGAGTATGCAGCTTGGACCCTTGTTAATGGTTACGCAGTGAATCATGTCACTATATCTACTCATCAGCTTAATCCCATTTAAAGCATATCAAAAACCTTAACCAATTTCTCGAGGACAATAGCTATAGACTGAATTCTGAAGGAGGTGTTCTTAAGGGTTAGTAACCTCTCATTTCTGTCATCAGCACTTCCTTCTTATGCTTTGACCCTGTTAGTGTTAAGCTATATATGTGTATGTATTGCACTTCTTAATGTCTTAATCTTTCAAGGATTTTAGGAGAATTCTCATGTTAAAAACATTCATTCTTTGTAGTTTACTGGTTTTAAAACCTGGCAACTCTCACACTCTTTTTTTCCTTATATTTCAGTAAGCCCAGATGGGCTTCTGTTGCAAAGTTCAACGGTAGCAGATGCAATGTCTTTCCAATTCTCTGATGGCGTCACAGAATCTGTTCAACGAGATGACCATGCTGGATCGGGTAGTAAGGTTGAGACTACCCTATCAAAGAGGAAGAGAGGAAAAGATGACCATGATGATGATAAGAAGGCAGACGATGAGAGACCATCTAGGTATTTGGATCAATCCCATTACTGTGATCTCATGGCTGGCCATTAAGGTTTAAGTCACCCTTTCTTTCTCTGCTTGCTTTGGGAGAACGTAGCAGTAGTAATGTTTTTTTCTTTATGTTTCATTGATGGTGCTCTAGAGAGTATATCTGCTAGTATGTTCTGTGGTTTTGCTACTTTTGTGAATTCTGCTAGTATGAATAAGGTCGATTGTTGGACAGTATTAAATATTTCCACTGAAATAATGTCATATATACATGTATTATTTGAAGTTCAGAATGCTTGATTTTATTACACTTATTTTCAGTCATCCTAACTTCATGGTAAGAAGAGATGACTCTCAGTAATTTTTTTCTTACACATATAAAGATTATTTTTTAGCTGTAGATGTTGAGAAATAGAATATTATGTGATGATGTGTCTTAATTGTATTGGTACAAGTGTGTGATGATGTGTCTAGATTATATTGGAACCCTTGTGTAGCCTTGGTGCTAGTACCTAGGTTCTGTTAGAATATGTTGATATATTCTCTGTACTGAAAACATGTAAGGATAGAATACATGATTATTCTCTATCTATTTTTCTAAGTTGGATCAGAGCCGGCGGTGGCCATGGCGAATTCCGGCCAACCTACGGAGACTATGTCGTCTCCTCCTGTTGTGTCATCTACAGACATTACTTCATCTCCTCCCGTCATAACAATTGTTCCGACGCCGTCAGATCTCAGTACTCAACCATAAATCACTGCTCCTCAATCCAGCATCACTGCTCCGCAAGCTACTTTTCCACCGGTTTCTTATTTTCCTGGTGGCGCTCCGCTTTTCTCAGTTTCTGGTGTTTCGATTCCGTACATGCAATCTCTTATTACATCGCTTTATCCACCAGGTCAGAGTTTTCCTTCATCTTTTCTGACCATCCCTAGTTTTTTACAACCGAAATCACAGTTTGGCACAAATCTGTCCCAAAGCATTACTGTAAAACTTGATCGCAATAACTATCTGCTTTGGAGGTACACCATTCTCCCTATTGGTAGAGGCCATAGATTGGAAGATCACTTGTTTGGAACAAATATTCCTCCTGCTTATCCTCATTCTACTATTGGTACCTCGTTTTTGCATCCTGGACTCAGAAATCCAGCTCATGATGAATGGATGGCTGTGGATCAACTCTTACTAGGATGGTTGCTTGGATCCATAACTGAACAGGCTCTTTAGGAAGTGGTTGGATGTAATTCGGCACATGAAGTCTGGGTGACACTAGAGACATTGTTTAATAGTCAGGCACAGTCCAAGATCCTCGAATTTAAGGATGCACTCACAAAATCTAGTAAAGGTGCTCGCTCTATGCCAGATTACATGGCACAGATGAAGGGATATTCTGATGGTCTAGCTGCTGCTGGATATCTCATTTCCAGTTCAGAACTTATACTTGCTACTCTTGGTGGTCTACCCAGAGAGTATGAGGCTGCCATTGTTAATATTACATCTAGGGTTCAATCTATGAGTTGGGCAGAGGTTCAAGCCCAGTTAACTACTCACGAGAGGCTTTTGGCCAGATTCAACACCCCAGGTTCCTTTGATTTGAGTAATCCCACTGCTAATTTAGCACAGAGTGGTCAACGGTATAATTCCAGGGGACAGTACCAGTCTAATCGTGGTAGAGGTTCTGGTGGTGGTCGTGGAAGATCAAAGGGAAACAGAGGTGGAGGAAGACACAACAACAGTTCTAATTCTGGTCCTAATTCTGGTTTGTTCCAGATTTTCTAGTTGAGCCATTGCGGTACGTTTTGGTAAGTTTTCGTTTTTAATAAGATGTTGGGACAGATTGCCCATACTCTTAATGTATAAAAAATAAAGTTGCGCCTTTACTAACACCAATTGGTTTTAGTACAACGGTAAACGTTTGATCTTAACATGGTATCGGAGCCAGGTTTCAGTTACTTGTTCGAAAAAGAAAACCTACGGCAAAGAACACATCGGCGTGAGGTCAACATGAACGAGAAGCAATCCTTCAGTAAATTTCCCATCTCAAGATCAATCCTTTTCTCGTTTCTTTGTTTGTAAGCTAAAAAATGTTTCTTTGTTTGTTGAAAAAAAAAAAGAAAGAAAGAAGGAAGAACATCAATCTTTTTTTCTCTGTGAAGGCAAGAAAATAAAAAAATAAAAGAAACAGCATGGCAAAGCAGAACGTGACTCGGTATGTGGAAATCACAATGAGAGAAGCGGACGGATTGACATTTGGGACAGGGTGAAGATCTCGGGGGCGGCGAAGTCGGGCTGAGCTGAGCTCGGTTCACGCAAACACAACCACCGTGGATTCAACGACTTCGAATTTCGGTGGGCAACGTCAATATGGAACAACTGAACAGGCCGGTCTAGAGAATCTGAGTCCGGACCATTGGCAAGGAATACTCGATATATGAATTTGGCTACGCCCAAAGATCATTTAATTGGTACGGACTCTTGGATTATTGATACGGGGGCCACCCACCACGTGACAGGTACATTGGATAATCTCAGGGATGCACGGGTAACTGAGAAGTGTCCGGTTGGGCTTCCGGATGGTCGGACGTCACATGCCACTCATGAGGAAAATGTTATATTGCGGGGAGAATTGAAACTTAAAAATGTTCTCTATGTGCCTAAGTTGGCATGCAATCTTATGTGCGGGTGCTGGGTTGAAAATCGGACAAATGTTGCCCCATTGAGCCTCAGCTCGCCGGATAGCTTGACCTTGCCGGACCCCCATGGCTAACCCCGCACTTGGACGGAAAAGTCGAGCCGATGCCCTGTTGACCGCCCGAACCAATTTTCGAACCTTTTGCTCAGTTGGGGTCCAACTTTTCCGGATTTTCCAAATTTTCAATTATTAAAATTCTTTTATGTAGTCACTACATAATTAAAATCAACGAATGATTTTTCGATCCCAAAATTAAATTTACAGAGTAAATTTTATTTTATCATGTGAATTTTTATATCCGATAAAATTCCGTTCGTTGTAATTAATTTAATTTATTACCTAAATTAATTACGTCTCATACATGCCTAATTAATATCACGATTAATTGTCTACAAGTATGCATATGCTAGGTGTGAAATTCATGAATATGATGCATGTCATGGTATGGTTATATCACATAAATAATTATACAAGAAAATAAATGCGAAAAATAAACCACTGAGATGGACCGTTGGTACTCCCGTATCTAATCTATAAAATTAAAATGAACTAAATAGATAAACCCTACGTTTAAAGGATCTTCTAACCTTTAAACAGTTCGTCCGATGCTCTGTATTTAAATTTCCTGGCCGAAACCTTCAACAATGTATCCGTAGCCGAATTGGTCAGCGCATCATACTTCCATCCTAGCGACAACGGTTCAAAAGCGGCGAGCTCGAAATTATTATTATTTTTATATATAGTCTTGATGTCATGATGACATCGGCGTTCGAAGTTCATCAACCTCCCAAAGGCGTTGAACAACAACAGTGGCGAAAAAAAAAAAAAATACAACTAGCAACTAGGAAGTTAAAATGAACAATAAATTACATAATTTCCTATACCATGAATAAAATGGTTTTATAATAGATCTAACGGTAAACAAGTACCAACTCCAATCCATCTCGTCAACCATGCAATATCTATTAAACGAATATAAAAAAATGCAACTTTTATTCAATTTCACTCCTTATTATTTAATTATGCAATCAAGATCGCAAAATCGCTTTAACCTTTCTCTGATACCACATGCTGGATATACAGAAACCCGAATCCGGATCCGATCCCTAATTGGATCATTAGATCTGATTCTCAGCACCGATCGAGACGCTCAATCATGCATAGCGGAAGCTACGAATAAATTCGAATGCGATTTTACCACGATTCGATTCGCATAAATAATTAATACAACTACGAGAAGGTTAGTAGATTTACCCAAACCGGAGAGAGATGATAAATCGACAAAAGGAGAAGCCGCAGTTTTCCGGATTGTATCTCCTAGCGACGACTGGTGGACGTCGATTCTCGCCGTAGAACCTCCTCGAATATGCACAAGAAAAACCCTTGGTTTTTCTCCTATTAATGACTAAGGCAAAAAACTAATTTTACTTTCTTTTTATTTAGTAAGTGGCGCCAATAATGAGTATGTATTGTGTTGGGAGGAACTCTCTTTATATAAGCAACTAACTAGTGAGAGAGAGTTATCCTTTTCACATTATCCTTTTCCACAAAGAAAAAGGATTTTCATCACAATTATCATTTTCCCATAAGGAAAAGATATTTGTCATAAAATAAGAGGAAATTCCCAAAAAAATCAATCTCTTATTTTTTCATTAATTATCCAACAAATAGATAATTAATTAATTACACATGTGACATAATCTAGAAAAATTTCTTTTCCTAATTTAACACATTTGGGGCGCCATATCCAGTCATTTTTTTTAATAGAAAATGTCTTTTATATTTTACATATTATTTACCAAATAAATTATATTGCATATTCATTAAATAGACCAACTATTTAATTTATTCTCGAGGTTCCATAAAACGAGAAAACACTAACGTGTTAGGAGCCAACCCGGGAACCATGGACCTATAACCAGTAGCTACAATAAATTGAATAAAATATTCATCGAATAGAATATTTCTACTCAACTCATTAATTCAGGAATTACGCCACCATAAATCCGAAACTGAACTCTATCGATTATAGATATAACTTATTCTAAAAAACGTCGAGTCGAGTCAATAAGTGTCCATTGATATAATCATTACATATAAACTAACCCTCCATAGACTATCTGTAATGAAGCGGGATTATTTCCGTAAACCTTCTTCAATACATCTTATCATTATTTACCATTAACCCACTAGTGATCAATTAGTTCATAACCAATACGAACTCCGCGGATCGATCTGTTTCTAGGATTAACAAATAAGGGGATTGTCTTCTACTTCCCGCAAGAAGGAATGGATTCCATATCTGTGAGACACACTTCTCACTCATTCCAGAATAATGCCAACGTGAAAGTGATTCGGACCGCGCCACTTAGCGATCCTTAACGAACACATCAAACCCTATCCTGAAACAAGTAGGAGTCTCACTTCAGGATTAAGGTTAATCTATATATGATCATCTTGTGATTTAATAAGATTTCTCACTCACGGAATTATATGAGAAATGCATATTAAATCGGTCCAGTCCTATATGACTCTATCATATATAAATGCCCCACTTAGATAACCGATATCGACGGTCCGGATAAGACGTCACACCATAAAGTGTTCTGGGCGCATTAATGGTGGTTTAATCAATAGACCCCATACTTTGATTAAGTTCACCTCGGACTAATAGTTCAAGTGTATCACCATAAATTTAATCCTCGCGTGTGACACACACTAAGTTAAATGACTACACTGATACGACTTAGGGTTTTCAGTAGTGTATTACTTATAAGCACGAAGCAAATAATAAGATGAGAATAAATCTGTCATTTATTAATTATAAAAACAATTACATAAATTGTCTTTTGGCGCTACTTCCAACACTTTCTATAGACTCTAAGCGCACTACGGTTGCATACAGGATTGCATGTACTGACTAGGGTAAGGTCTAAGGATCAAGACCTCTTCCCATAGGCTTTCAAGCTTTGTTTAGTAATCGGTAACACTTAAATCATTTTGTCTTATATAGTTTACCTCTTCAAGCGTGTCCGATAATCTGAAATGATCACCATACATCACCATATCTTGTAGCATTTCTCCCAAGCATGATAATCGGCATCATTGACATGAGGGTTGCCAGATTTCTGTTGATGAATCCATGACATTGAAAAAAATTCACGCTATAAAGTAATATTCATAAATAAATTGATTCTATCCCACCCGAAAAAAAATTCTGGTTCCATCCCTGACGACAACCTAATTTTCTTGTAGTGTTACCGTTCGCTAGGTCGATATATTGGAAAACAAGTACTTCCAAGCAACATAAGGTGACTGTAAAACAAAAAATCATTTAAGTAGATCACTTATACATGGAAACTTTTCTTTAACAGATCCATATACTTCATGAAGTACAGTTTCTTGTCTAGTTACTGTCTAATTTGTTTTGAAAAGAAAAGAAAGCTCATTCGTAAGCAAACATAAAGTAGACATTAGAGTTTGATTATCTGAATGATGTCATCTTACAAATAAAGTGACTAGGGATGAATTTCCCAATCAAGTATCATCATAATCGAGTATCAATATCGATTATCATCATCAAGGTGACTGGGAGCGGGAAGCATGCCGCAGTAGTCATAGGGATAATCAATATTAACGACACAAAAGCATCCATCAACACTAGGGCAGTCATCAAAACTTCCATAGTGGCAACAAACAGTAGGGTCAGGGCATAGAGGGACTGTTGGCATCCAATTTGGCATTAGTTTTCTCCCTCCCGTGGAATTGACCAGCAGTACTGCTTCCTTGCTTGGATTAGCTACAACAAAACCGCACAAAAATAACACATTTAAGTGAACAAAGGGGTACTGTCCCCCGTGAAATTAATCCGAGGCTTTAATTAAGTAAAAAAAAATTGTTTTAGGGCTTTTGATTATATATTGTACAGATAATTATGGTGCAGCTGTTAAAATATACTATGTGATAATGTGCATGAATCGTTATATAAAAGTTGGTTAAACTTTTTCTTTTGTTAAACATATATGTAATGTTTTCTTTTTTGGAGGGAATATATATGTAATGTTTTGAGTCTTACTTTTTTTTAAAAATTAATTGAAGTAAATTAAAAATATATCTAAATTCACAAGAAAGATAATAACAACATTGCCTTAAAAATGTCAGTTTTGAGGGGCCTTAAGCCTTGACATTAGGATAATGATCCATGCCCCCTCCAATATATACACATATATATATATATTTGAAAGCATAATTTAATCCAATTACCAAATTGACCCGCTCCAAACCCACTTCATTTTCAGAAGAAAAAAAAATTTTAATTTAAAAAAAACAACAAGAAGTAATGTGAATCGTACCTAATCAATGGTTTCAGTTTTGATTCGTCAACCGGAATTTGAGGCACGTGCATTTTTCCAATCAATTTAATCTCTCTCTCCATTTTTTTAAATCTTTTTTATGGGATTTTGACACTTTTAATCCCTATTTTTTTTTAAAACAACAAGAGCTAATATGAATCGTACCTGCTTAAATTGAACAAAATATCCTCTCAATTCTCTCCTAATATATGTTATGTTATTGGCTAGAGATGTGTGTGTTTTAACAAATATGTTAACAAACCCGCTTCTTTTCCATAATTGTTTTTAATCTATTTTTGTTCACAAATTTTATGTTGGACCTGGTGCAAATTCTAGTTGGTGCACCAAAACCAATAGGAATCCAACATTCTAAAATGGGCCCCTACCTGTAAAAACTTTCCACCAATGTATCATTTAAAAGTGCTGACTTGATGGTCCAAAACTTGCACCTGGACCACCCTAAAATTTCACATTTTTGTTAACAAGATCTAATATTTAATTTTCATAACAAATTTTCTACAAAATCTCCTCCTAATTCTCTCCGAAAACCTTTTCAAATCTGAATCTAACAACAGCATCATTTCCCAAAAAAAAAAAAACAAATATATCTGATCTACTAGTTTGTTTTTCTAGCACCTAGCGGTTAAGATTTAATTTTCAGAATCTCGATATGATTTCTTTTTCAATCTCAGCACCGGGTTCACTTTAAATGGAAAACACACAAAAGTTATTCTTATTAAACCTCCTAATAAATCATTAATTTTCGCTGATGATATATATTTTTTTCTAATATCAGGATTATTATTAAATTAGATTTATTTTATGCAGGCGGTTAGGTCACCCACTTTTCCCATGCGCAGATCCTGCCGTGTAAAATTTATATATATATATATATATATATATATATATATATATATATATATATATATATATATATATATATATATATATATATATCGGCCAATCCTCTTTATCTTCACTTTGAAATGTTTTTGAATTGAACAACTTTCATCTTTACAACGAGGGCAACTGCCCCCCCTTAATCTGAAAAAAATCCTACTAAATTTTTTATTTGTCACTTTAAATTTTTCTCGCCTCCTTATTCGAGATGTTAAGGTCCACCACTTATCTTCACACCCTAAATGATGTTTTAAAGGCGGCATCGGGCGGGATATAGAGTCCAGAGGATATGACGGAAGGTTAACGAAGAAACAAAGGTTAATGGGATATATCTAAGAGTTTTTGGACCGATCGACCTAGGAAAAGATCGATTCAATAACGGGAACTAATTCAAGTGTAATTTCCATGCTTCTCATATATATATTTTTTCTTTTCCTGTTACATAGTCATCGAACTTTCAATATTTGAATCGACAATTAATAATGCAGAATATCCTAAGTGATCCGTTTCCGCTTAATTTATTTTTTGCCACCTCCGGTCATTCGACAGGATAGGACTCTTTCTCAAGAGTCCGACCGCGATATGGTTGAAGGTTAACAAAGAAACGAAGGTTAATGAGATATATCAAAGAGTTTTGGGACCGACAAAAAAGATGATTTCAATGACGACAACTAAATCAGGTCTAATTTTCCTATTTCTCTTAATTGTTGTTTTTTTTTGTGTTACATAGTCCTCCAACTTTCAATGTATGCATTGCAAATCCTGCACAATATCATAAGTGATCCGTTTTTGTTCCTCTTAATTCATTTGTGTCCACCTCTTAACCCTGAATCAGAAATTTTAAAGACTGCATCCGACGGAATATGACTCTTCTCAAGAGTCCGACAGCAATATGGTGGTAGGAAGCTGAAACTAAAACGTAATTAAAGCTGAAACTAAAACGTAATTCAAATTCTAGCTTCTTCCACAAGTGTGTAAAAGGGAGAGACAGAAAAAATTCATTATCCCGGTTATTGGTTAACGGGATTTGGCTGGATGATGCTACTAGACTTAAGGAGGCTGTATTTGATCATTTCTCATCCCTTTTTAAAGAAAGGAATCCTGGTAGACCAAGTTTCAGCAATGACAAATATTCTAAGGTACCGGCTGATTTAAAAGATTGCTTAGAAAGGCCTTTTTCAGTGTCGGAGATCAAGGAAGCGGTCTGGCTATGTGAGGGATCTAAGGCTCTTGGTCCGGATGGGTTTAACTTCAAGTTCATCAAACACTTTTGGGATATTTTGCAAAATGATATCTGCAATTTCATGCTGGCTTTTGAAGAAAACGCTAAGTTAGAATGGGGATGTAACTCATCTTTCATCTCTTTCGTTCCTAAATCTTTCGATTCGGTTTCCCTTAAGAGCTTTAGGCCGATTAGCCTTATTGGATGTCTCTATAAAATTCTTACGAAGCTACTTGCAGAAAGATTAAAAAGAGTGGTTTCTTTTGTTATCAGTGAATGTCAATCGGGCTTTACTAAAGGTAGGCAAGTCCTTGATGGTGTCCTAATCTTAAACGAATCCATGGACTTTTTAAAGAAAAAACGATTGAAGTCTTTCTTATTTAAAGCAGATTTTGTGAAGGCTTTTGACAGTGTAAGTTGGGGTTTCTTGGATAACTCTCTGATGAATATGGATTTTGGTGATAAATGAAGAGCTTGGATAATGGGGTGTGTTTCATCGGCTAGGGCCTCCGTTCTTGTTGGGGGTAGTGCTACGAAAGAATTTAATTTAGAGAGGGGGTTGAGGCAGGGTGACCCGCTTTCTCCTTTTTTGTTTTTAATTATCGCCGAGGGTCTAAATATTATGATGAAGGATGCTGTAGATAAAGATATTTTCAAAAGCATTTCAGTTGGTAAGGGTAATGTGCAACTATCGCACCTCCAGTATGCGGACGATACTATCTTTGTGGGCTCTTGGAGTATTGAGAATTTAAAAGATCTCAAACGCATTCTTAAGTACTTTGAGATTGTTTTGGGTCTTAAGATTAATATTTCAAAATGCAACTTGTTTGGAGTCAATGTCACTGAAGGTGAATTGGTTCAGGCTACTTCGGTTTTGGGGTGCTCTTTTGGGGCATTTCCTTTAAAATAATTGGGATTGTGGGTTGGTCAAGCTTTAAAAAGAAAGTGTGCTTGGGTGGACGTGATTAATAAATGCAAAAAGAAACTGGCAGTGTGGAAGTCTTTTTCTCTCTCGGAAGGAGGCAAATTGATTCGTGCTAAATCTATCTTGGGCTCCATTACCTTGTTCTTCCTATCTGTCTACAGAGCCCCTGCTTGTGTGATAAATGATATTAAGAGGTTTCGTTCGTCTTTTTTCTGGGGAAGGGATGGGCACCAAAATAAGAAAATTGCTTGGGTCTCCTGGCCCGTAATCCAGGCACCTTGCTCTTTGGGGGGGTTGGAGGTTGGGTGTCTTTTGTTGCAAAATTTATCTTTACTAGGGAAATGGTGGTGGCGTTTTGTGGAGGAACCGGAGGCTCTTTGGAGGAAGGTTATTACTTCTATATATGGCGAGGAGGGTGCTTGGGATTTTGAGGGACGTAGAGCTAATTGGGTTCGAGTTTGGAAAGATATTACGGGTGCGTGTTTGTCTATTCAGATTTGGGAGTTACCTTGAGGGGTTGAAAAGGTGGGTGGTTGGTAATGGGGTAGGGTTCGCTTTTGGTTGGATGTTTGGTGTGATGAAGTGCCTTTGAAAAACATTTTCCTAGGCTTTTTATTTGGCGAATAGATAAATCGGCTCATTGTAATTTAAGAGGTTGGAGGGACGGGGTGTGTCATTGGGAGTGGGTGTGGCGGAGAGATTTTAGGGGATCGGAGGAGGAAGAATTAGAAATCTTAAATCTTTGTTGGGTTTGGTTTCCTTTGCAGGTACGACATATAAGCTTTCTTGGAGCTTAAGTGCTGATGGAAAATTCTCTGCTAAGAATCTTCGCAAGTTGCTGGAATTTCACAAATTCATGGACATCCCATGTGGATCCCTTTTCAAGTGGTGTAAGTGGTTACCCTCCAAAGTCAACATTTTTGTTTGGAAAGTAAACTTCGGTCGGATCCCAACGAAGCCCAATTTGTTGAGTAGAGGAATTTCTTTGCAAGATGATGTATGTTGTCTTTGCCATCAATTTCTGGAATCAATCAATCACCTCTTCTTTTCTTGTGACATTTCTTTCATTATTTGGAGCAAGGTGTATCGTTGGTGTAATTTTCCAGAATTTTCAGCAGTCTCTTTGGTTGACATGCTTGGATTCTCGCCTTTTCAGAAGTTCAATAGTGTGACAGGTACTCTGTGGGAAGCAATTAAAAGGGTAACTTTATGGATTGTATGGTTAAATAGAAATAAGGTGATCTTTAAGTCTCAAGTAATTGATCCTTCAATGGTGGTGTACGAAATTCAACAATTATCCTATAGCTGGCTTGCGGGTGTTGATAAGCTTGGTATTGTAAGTTGGGATCGCTGGCGTACGGATCCTTTCCACTCGGTGTAGAGCATGAGTTATCTTGGTGGGGTCTCAGAGTTTTTTTTTTTCTTTTTCTTCTGGCGATTTCCGATTTCCTTTCATATGAGTTCAAAGTTCGGATGCAGTTGGTCGCTTTGGTGCTTTCCTTGTTGAGCAGGTGGAGCAAGGTTTTATGGCATGTTTGAAGCGTTTTAATTTTTGGTTTTCGTATGCTTCTTCTTCATGTAGCTTTATTTCTACGGTTCGATTACCTACTTTTTTTTTTTCGTTGTTTTATTCTCGGTTTCCCTGTATTTCTCTAGCGTCTTGCTAGAAACACTTTTGATATATATTACTTTATTGCTGTTCAAAAAAAAAATCTCACTACCCGATGCCTGTTTACCTTAGCTTATGATTGGAATATAATTTTTTGTACTTTGTTGTGTAGTGATAATATGCCTTCCTTTCTTTCTGTATAGAATCCGGACATATCCTGAGAGAATTATTTTCAACAGGTTGCAGGGGACATGCTTCTTGCCTTTGTTTCATTTGTTTTATATTTTATAAGTAACTTTTTTATCATCATATGTTTTTGCAAACTTTGATGTCATTGTGGTTTAGGCTAATAAAAGTGTCTTCTTTGCGATGTCAGTTGGTAGTATATCATAGAATGAGAAAACAACTGTGAGCTTTGTAACCATCCCTATAGGAAACCAATTGCTTATTGTAATAATAAGGCCGGATCATATGTCATCGACCATCACCTTTGATTATTTTCTGATCTACTACTATTACGTTGTAGCATGGTGGCAGCGAATTGAGATTGATAAATTGTTTCGTTCTCATGTTCAATATGTGTTCACAGTCCCCGTGCATAATGCACGGGTTTGCAGCTAGTATATATATAGAATGTTTTACACTTTCATCATCTCACTATTCATTTTTTATTTTCAAAGAAACTTATAAAAAAATAAATAAAAACACTCACAACTACAAGATGATATTGGTGTAAACTTTATGTAAATTTATGGAGCTACATGTATCATTATTCATGACCTTATTGGCCAAGCTAGGACGCCCATGTTAATTAGTGAATGTGGAGTTAATTTGAGTAAACTATGTTTAGACGTAACTAGGAATTTTGCAGTGTCACATTATGATCAATGCTGTAAAACTACGGTAAAATAAATTCAAACAAAAAGGAATTGAAACACAATAAATTACCATGTGATTCTCCAACATTGACATCTTTTCCAGCATTAATCCAACGATTGTTATCAGCATCAAGCTTCCATTCATTTTCATTTTTTACTACAACTTCTTCAGAAATGGCATGAGACCGAGAGGCAAATGCAATAACGAATGAAAGATTTATGGGAGATCGACCTGATTACGTTTAATTATTTCCATAATCTCATTTTATATACAAATTATTCCTAGCATTGATAATGTCAATCTGGGCAAGCAGCTAGGTCTATCTAGCACCGCCAAACTAGATGACAAACAAATGACCTGGTCCCTAATTCGATTAAAAAAAGAGAAACTTGACATTATATGCCTTAAAAGTTACATATCTCATTAATATGCTCCGCATAGAATATTTTGAAAAATATGCCTTCGACCCATATGCGTGGCATATGCGTGCATGGGATAGGCAGGACCTGAGTCTTAAGCCAACGGTGTCGGAAAGCCCAACGGTAATGTTTCGTTAAAAGAAAAAAAAATTCGTGTAGATTTAATCCGATCTAACCTAATATAATATGTTAATTTTTTTTTTTGATAAAGACCCAATTTTTTTTTCCACCAATCGATAAAGGTCCCAATAAAAAACTTTACTTGGTTAAAAAAAAAAAATTAGACATACAAACAAGTTTTTTATTAATTTTTGCATTTACGGATGTTAAAAACGCGATAAGTGTTGGAAAAAATAACGTTGTCTTTTAAGAGATGTTTTGTCCCACACGATTTGTCACTAAGGGATTAAATGAAATTCTCTTTCAGGATACAATGTGGGAGTTTGATTCAAACAGTGACTTGTTTGAATCAAACCCGAGGACACTCAAACTTTTTCCGATTATGTTGTCAAATTATGAATTTTTGTCTGCACACTTATGCCTTTTATAGGTTGCAAATACCCCATAAACGAATGGATGTACTCCTTGCACGAAAGGGTAGGGTTGTCACTGTTCACAGTCTAGGTCGAACCCCGTTTCGTTGTGTATGGCAACTCGTATGCAAACGATAACCAAAATATTTATTTATGAAAAAATATCTAACAACAAGTATGTTTTTTAAAATAAAAAAAAAAACTTCAACTAAAATGCCTAATTCGGAGACTTGGTCTTAAGCCAAAAAAAGCGAGGACCGGCCCTGGGGAGAGGACGTCAACAAACAAATCATTATATTCCATTTTTCGTCTTAATTTTTTTTTAGGTAGGTTCTATCGGCACATCCATTTTTACTATTGTCACCCATTATTGATTATATTTTTTGATGAAAAAAACTTCAGTGGCACTGGCGTTGCTATTGAAAACCAACATCAGTGAAAGTCAGTGGAAAGTCGGTAGACTAACGTTTCTAAGTTGTGACACTTTTATAATGTAAACGTCGGTGCCACTGACTTTTGTTTTTGAATCCCAACGTCAGTGTCAGTTTTCAATAGCACTGACGTTCCGTTCATAAAAAATGATCGTGGTGCCAGAGTAATTTTTTGTGGTGCCGGGAGTAATATGGTGCCAGAAATAAAAATGGTGTGCCGATAAAACCCCTTTTTTATAGACAAAACTCCTTGTTATATGTAAGCCAAATCATTTCTAAAAAAAAAAAACGAAACAAAGGCCAAAAAGCTTTCATCCTTTGAAGACCGCAATACATAGACTAACAAAAAAATCCACCAATTAAAACTCCCTGCTCGTTTTTAGCTATAATAATTTCAGAGATAAAGCAAGACTCATTGCAGAAAAATAGATAATCTAAACACCTAAAGAAAAAAAATGCAATAAAAACTTCAAAACTTCCTAACTGGCGATTCAAGGCCTAAGCTATAAACTTCAAAACTTTCCACGGTTCATCACTAAGATTCCATTTAGATCCAAACTTAAGTACTACTCAACCTTACTTTTTCATTTTTGACTATACCTTCTTCAGATATGACATGAGACAGAGAGGCAAATGCAATAACGAATGCGATAATAATTATGAAAACTTTGTCTGCCATTAAATCTTGCACTACGCTTACTAGCTACATGAAAGATTTATGGGAGATCGACCTGATTACGTTTAATTATTTCCATAATCTCATTTTATATACAAATTATTCATAGCATTGATAATGTCAATCTGCCGGCAAGCAGCTAGGTCTATCTAGCACCGCCAAACTAGATGAACAAATGACCTGGTCCCTAATTCGATTTGGAAACTTGAAAAAATATGCTCGAAAAATAAGTGTTTGGGAAAAATATGCTCGAAAAGTATTTATTTGAAAAATATGCTTGCATGGGGCGCATTCGCGAGGCATGCAAAGCACGCATGCGTCGCGAATGCGCCCCATGCAAGCATATTTTTCAAATAAATATTTTTCGAGTATATTTTTCCTAAACACTTACTTTTCGAAAGATATTTATTCAAGTTTCCCATTAAAAAAAAAGAGAAACTTGACATCATATGCCTTAAAAGTAACATATCTCATTAATATGCTCCGTATAGAATATTTTGAAAAATATGCCTTCGACCCATATGCGTGGCATATGCGTGCATGGGATAGGAGGTCAACAAACAATTCATTATATTCCGTTTTTTGTCTTAATTTTTTTTTAGGTAAGTTCTATCGGCACATCCATTTTTCCTATTGTCACCTGACGATGGTGGAAATAGACCTGACTACGTGTCACTCTTATAACCTCCCAAGATTGAGAGAGAAAGATAAGAAGGAAGCATTTAGGGCCGAGAGCCCACACCAAGAAACCTTACCCCGGAGGGAAGTGCATGCATGACCTTTCCGACTACCGTGACCTTCTTGATGTACTCGGTCTAGTCTGGAGGTAGGATACGCACTCGGCCTCAGTCGAAGGCTGAGGAGCCCGTCGAAGGCCGACTGGCTCTTTCCTTAAGTGATAAATAACACATGTGCCTATATTAGAGGAGAATCCCTGGATTACCGTAAGGAAATCCCATAATTCGAATATAATCATTAATTATCTTTTGTGAGAGATAAACACGTGATGATCCTTAGGGTTTAAGGATTATACGACTTGTTTAACAAGAAAAGGGGTGAGACGCCTCCCTATATAAACAACCCTAAGGAACTACGAATGACTTGATTCCAATTTAGCTATTGGATACGTAGGCAACTTGAGAGAAGCTAACTCTCAGGCTCAGTCTTAATCACACAAAATCACCATCCCCATTATCTCTATTCTTGTTTGAATCGTCCTAGAGGTTATTTGGATCCCTAGGTGATATTCGACATCATCAATTGGCGCTAGAAGGAGGGTCTCTTTTGTTGCGATTTGATCAAGAAACAGCGATGGTACCACCAAAAAATACCGGAAAAAGGACCCAAACCGCGGCAGCTAGAATCTGGAGACATAGACCCCACGGCTCATCGCTAGCCACCGCAAACCAATCCGGAGGAAACATTGGCGAGATCCAAAGACAAAGAGCCTTCTTTGGGCGTTACGTAATTTGGGCGTACCGGCGTTCAAAAGTGTACTAGGATTGGCCTACAAAGGGGCGAAGAAGAAGCTCCACAAAGCGTGGACCCAAAAGACAACGCGGCAAATAAAGAAGGCAGAGGAGAAACTCTCTCCTCTACCTCTCAAACGCAGCAGAGCGAGTTAAGGCTCGAGGCCAGGAGGAGGCGCCTGGCGGAACTAGATGGGATCTGGGAAAGAAAATGAAGCGATCTCTCTATCGAATCACCGTTCTCAGAGCAGATTTTGAACTACCCACGCCCGGAGAGATTTAAGATCCCAAAACTAGAAGCATATGACGGAACGAAAGATCCCCAGGACCACCTCTTTCAGTATCTAACGCACATGAATTTAGATTGTGCACCCGAGGAGATGAAGTGCAAAGCCTTCCCGGCCTTACTCACGGGCAGGGCTCGTGAGTGGTTCCGGAAATTACCACCTCGGTCTATTGAGAATTTTGAAACCCTGGCAAGAAAATTTTTGCAGGCTTTTGTCACAGCTAAACCCTTCCAGAGGAATGTTACGTACCTCCTCACAATTCGTCAGAAAAAAGAAGAAACAGTGCTTGCAATACCTGAAAAGATTCAACGAGGAATCTAGGCAGGTCGGGAATGCTGATGAACACCTCCTGATTACCTCTTTCGTAGCAGGCCTGCGAGAAGGTAGATTGTATGCAAAGCTTAATGGTCGACTTCGAAAACAATGGAAGAGTGTATGGGATTGTGGCATACAAACATTGTCAGGGTGAGGAGGCCAACCGGTTAAAAAGGGAGTCGGAAGCCCCTAAGAAAGAGAGGTCAGATGACAGATCTGATAGAAAGCGTAAACCGGTATGGGACCGGGTAGCTGCGCCCATAACTGACCGACTCGGGAAGAAAGGGGCCCTTCAAGAGAGGGACTTCATCCCCTTGAACCGATCACGCGAGCGAGTCCTCGCCATAATGCGAAAAAAAGGCATTGCCCGTACTCCACCTCTATGAAGGGTCCCGGGAAAAAGGGATCAAACCAAATCTTGTAAGTTTCATGAGGACATTGGTCACGACTCGAGCAATGCGAGGATTTCTGAGAGAGAGATTGACGCTCTTTGTTATGGAAGGAAACTCGATGAAGTCATAGATAGGTCCCGCCACCCGAACCCGGGGTAGACGGGAGTACAAGAGGAGAGATTTCGGTCATGACCGAAAGGATGATTACAGACGCAGGAGGGATCCGTCCCCAGGACCGGAGGGGCAGCCAGATAATCGCCCCATCAATACCATTAATACCATCTCAGGCGGTCCGAGTACAATGTCCCGACCTGAGGAGCAGAGTGGTAACCGGGCACGTACCAGCGTTGACTCAGGAAAAAGGCAAAGATTGTCTGGGGAGGTCGTTTATGGTCCTCGCGATCCTCTCCCCCTCATCAGTAATAATGAAGGCTTGGTTATCGAGGCGGTAATCAACAAACATACGGTGAAGCGTATTTGTGTAGACACTTGGAAGTGCGATCAATGTCTTTGTACTACAATGTATTTCAATCCATGAAATTAAAGGATGCAGAGATAGCACCTGTATCATCTCCGCTATTCGGGTTCGCCGGGCCACCAGTCCACCCCATGGGTACGATCACCTTACCAACCACTTTTGGGAAAGCACCTCGGGACAGGATCCTTATGGTGAGTTATGTGGTGGTCAGGTCCCCATCACCTACAATGTTATCATGGGCGACACCGCCCTAATAGATCTACGAGCGGTGATCTCTCCGGCTCACATCGGTTTGAAATTCCCGACACAGGAAGGGACGGAGAAGTCAAAGGTGACGCGAAAGCAGCCCGGGAGCCGCATTACACGGCCACCTTGTAAATGGAAAAATGATGGTACAACAGTATCTGTGGAAGAGTTGCTCCCGGAGGAGGAAGAAAGTTGGTCATCAAATGATACGATCGAGGTAGTAAATTTGGGAAAGGAACAAGAAAGCTTGTCGAGTCAACATAGGATCATGGATCCCAGTCGGGTTTAAAAGCAGAGCTCGTTGAGATTTTAAAGGAGTTCGAGCGTGTTTGCCTGGAAGGCGGATGACATGCCAGGCTTGTCCCCAGTGGCTCTGCACGAAGTTGCACGCGGACCCAGCCCGAAACCGGTTAAACAAAAGAAAAGACAATTCGCAAAAGATCGAATGGAGGCCATTCAAAGGAAGTTGAGAAATTCTGCAGGCCGGGATCATACGTGAAGTGTTTTACCCGACTGGCTCGCCAACCCGATCTAGTAAAAAAGCAGGACGGGAGTGGCGAATGTGCGTAGATTTTACCGACCTGAACAGAGCATGTCCCAAAGATTGTTACCCCCTGCCTAAGATCGACAGGTTAGTTGACTCAACAGTTGGGTTTGAAATCTTCGCCTTTCTAGATGCATACAAAGGCTACCACCAGATTGCCATGGACCCGGACGATGCAGAGAAGACGGCATTCATCACAGAAGAAGGAACTTTCTGTTATGTCACTATGCCGTTTGGACTAAAAAACACGGGCGCCACTTATCAAAGAGCAGTGAATAAAATCTTCGAGAAACAAATTGGGAAGTGCATGGAAGTCTATGTGGATGATCTCTTGATCAAGAGCAGGTCTCTAGATCAATATATGACCGACGTCCGGGAAGTGTTTGGGGTACTCAGCGGACCCAAATGAAACTTAACCCTAAAAAAGTATACGTTTGGGGTGGTCGTAAATTCCTGGGTTACATGATTTCGAAAGAAGGGATTAAGGCTAACCCGGACAAGGTTGAAGCCTTAAGAACAATGCCACCACCCAGAAGCATCAAGGAGGTGCAAAGGTTAACCGGCCGCATGGCCGCCCTGAGTAGGTTCCTATCCAAGTCGGCGCAACGTGCTTTACCATTCTTTAAGATCTTGAGGAAAGCAAGTCCCTTCCAGTGGAATGAGGACAGTCAGAAGGCGTTCGACGATTTGAAGGAGTACTTGGCCGAGCTGCCAACCCTAACATCTCCCCAGGAGGGAGAAACTCTGCTTTTATACTTGGCAGTAGTTGATGAGGCAATCAGTGCAGTCCTGATTAGAGAAGAAGGAAACATGCAGACACCCGTGTTTTATGTAAGCCGGGCTTTACATGGACCAGAGCTCAGGTATACCAACGCAGAGAAGCTAGCTCTGGCTCTAGTCCATGCCTCTAGGAAGTTGCGACCGTACTTTCAGGCACACTCAATCATTGTGGTTACAGATCAACCCCTGCGTCAGATCTTGGCGAGACCGGACACCTCGGGAAGATTAGCCAGATGGGTTATCGAGCTGGCAGAGTATGACCTGGACTACCAACCCAGGACAGCAGTCAAAGCCCAGGCTCTAGCGGACTTCCTAGCTGAAGGGCTTCAAGTCGAGACGCATAAAGAACAACCAGCAGGTCAGATCGATACTTGGACCCTTTTTGTGGATGGAGCATCGGGAAAGGAAGGAGCCGGAGCAGGCCTTTTGCTCCTTAGTCCGAAGGGGGAAGAATTCCCATATGCGCTACGTTTCAACTTTCCTGCTACAAACAACGAGGCAGAATATGAGGCTTTAATTACTGGGCTCCGACTAGCGACAAAGTGAGGCGAGATAACTGCATGTATTCGGATGACTCGGTGGTGGTTAACCATATTAAGGGTGAATATGAAGCAAAGGAGGAATCTATGAAGAAGTACTTGGCAGCCGCTCACGATTTACTGAAGAACTTCAAGTCAGTTCATATAGAACAGGTCTCTCGATCCAGGAACAAAAAGGCTGATGCCCTCTCCAAGTTGGCATCTAATTTCTTCTCAAATAAAAAGTTCTAGTGGAGCGGCTGGCGAAAGCGAAGTTATCGCGTTGAATGAAGTTCAACCGATTTGCCATGAGCCACTGAATGGATCCCATAACGCCCTATCTAAAACACGGTGTTCTACCAACCGACAAGGTTCAATCCGGAAGGTCAAGCTACTGAGGCTAGCGGTATGCTCTCTTTGATGATATCTATCTGAGACGATCGTTTATATCACCATGGCTTAGGTGTGCTACCCAGGAGGAAGGAAATTATCTGCTCAGGGAAATCCACCTCGGCATTTGTGGAAACCACGCGGGAGCCCGGACACTGGCTCGCAAGTGCCGGTTATTCGGGTACTATTGGCCAACCATGCAAGCAGATGCAAATGATCTGGTAATGAGATGTAAGTCATGCCAGGTGCATGATAATTTGTCCCATCAGCCAACGCAGAACATGATTCCTTTGGTCTCTCCTTGGCCCTTTTATCAGTGGGGGGCAGACCTGGTTGGACCCCTTCCCCGAGCTCCAGGTAACCTACAGTACCTAGTCGTGGCCGTCGATTACTTTACTAAGTGGGTAGAGGCTGAAGCCTTGACCACCATCACGGGGAAAGCAATACAGAAATTTTTATGGAAGAATATTATCTGTCGTTTTGGAATACCTAAGATCCTAGTGTCAGACAATGGAACGCAATTTGAAGATAGGGCAGTCAAGTCATGGTGTGCCGAGATGGGCATAGTCCAACATTTCACCTCTGTCGGGTACCCTCAAGCCAATGGCCAGGTGGAGCAAACAAACAGGCAGCTCAAGGTTGGGTTGAAAAAGAGGTTGGAAGAAGAGGGACAAGCATGGGTCGAGCATTTGCCTAACGTCCTTTGGTCATATAGAACGACTCCAAATTCGGCTACTGGGGAAACTCCCTTTGCCTTAGCTTATGGTTGTGAAGCAGTCATTCCAGCTGAAGTAGGGCTTCCTTCTCGAGAGGTGAGCTCCATGCAAGTCTCGACCAGGATACCGAGCTTAGACATGCCAAGGATAACTTGGAAGAGGCTAGGAAGTAGCCTACATCCGGATGGCAAAATACAAGCAAAAGATATCCCGATATTACAACTCTAAAGTGAAGCATTCATACTTCAGGAAGGAGACTTGGTATTGAGGAAAAGCGAGGTCGACAAAGCAAATTACCAGGGAAGCTTAACCCAAAGCGGGAAGGTCCGTCTGAGGGTAGTAAAGGTTCATGGCAAAGGTGCTTATCACTAGTGGCGCCAAATGACGTAGACCATACCGAGAGAAGTGGAATGCGAGCAACCTTAGGAAGTTTTATGCCTGAGATGAATCCAGGCTTGATTCTATCTTTTCATTTTATGTTGTCTATTTCAATAAAAGTGTTATCAAACACCTTTGAGTTTTAATAAAATATATGATTCTTTCATGTTACAAAGTATTATGATGTGTCTTTGCGATTATTTTTGTTAATCGAGGCCTGAAGTCGGACCCGAAAGCTTGAATACCACAAGCTTCCCGAGTCCTCAAGCCAGGACGAGGATTTTAAGCGAAGTCGTTATACTCGGAAGGTTTGCAAAAGTCAAACCTCCTAAGTCTGCAGTCGGGCCAGAATTAATCGAGTCTGCGAAGTCGGACCCGAAAGCTTGAATACCACAAGCTTCCCGAGTCCTCAAGCCAGGGACAGATTTTAATCGAGTCGAGTTATACTCGGAAGGTTTGCAAAAGTCAAACCTCCTAAGTCTGCAGTCGGGCCGAGAAATTAATCGAGTCTGCAGTCGGACCCGAAAGCTTGAATACCACAAGCTTCCCGAGTCCTCAAGCCAGGGCGAGGATTTTAATCGAGTCGGGTTATACTCGGAAGGTTTGCAAAAGTCAAACCTCCTAAGTCTGCAGTCAGGCGAGATTAATCGAGTCTGCAGTCGGACGAGAAAGCTTGAATACCACAAGCTTCCCGAGTCCTCAAGCCAGGACGGGATTTTAACTGAGTCAGGTTATACTCAGAAGGTTTGCAAAAGTCAAACCTCCTAAGTCTGCAGGTCAGGCCAGATTTTAACTTAGTTTTAACAAGACTTAGTATGTCATCTTAAACGCTTGGTAATGCATGTCATCTTGGGGGAATAGGGGACATCTATAAGGCGAGCGAATAACTAAGCATAAAATAAACCAAGTAGTGAATTCAAAGTACAAAATATATATGGGCGGGGCACCACAAGGTATAAATAAAGTCTGAAACTTGGATAACAAAAAGTTTCAAAGTTTTGAGAAAAGCGATAACAAGGATAAACAATCAGTGCGGGTCCTTGGAGCTGCTCCGACGAAGATGAAATTTGGACCAAAGACTTTGAGAAGCGAGGCGACGTCGGCATACTTTAACCCGATGTCTTCACACGCGCCTGAACTCCTCAAGCGATCATCATAGATCGACCTGCCCCTTCTTTGTACATGGATCGATAGTGTCTAAGGTGCGAAAGAACCGGCTCGGTATTTGTTCTTTTGCCTCGTCCACACCGATCGTGTACCCATCTTTGCATGAGCGAGGGTTTAGCAAGACCTTTGAGCTCGGCTAGATGATCGGAGGACTTGTACTCATGCACAACTCGGGCATCCCGAGCTTGAAGAGAAGCTTCCGAGTAGTGAGCTCGGCCGGACCTTGGCGGCGCTTTGCCCGAGCTCGAGTTCTCCGCCACATACTGCGTCGTGTTTGGCACGGAGTTGGCGGTGCATCCGGCCATAGTCTCGACCAGTTCCTTCTTCAAGGCCGCAATCTCTCGATCTTTAGTCTTGGAGGCTTCTCTGTGCCTATCACGTGCCGCCCGGAGTTCCTCGATCGTCCCTGCAGAGAGCCTCCTTACTCATGGCGAGTCGGCAAAGCGGTCCAGAATTCACGACCGACACTGGGCACCCCTGGAAAAGACGTAGGAAAGGTGAGAAGGAAACAATATGCATAGGAATAAGCGACATATGTACACGAGCTTACGGCGGCGGCGAGGTCCTGGTCGGCGGCTCGTATAACCGGTTGTGCCTGGGGAAGTTCGCTCCGGGAGAGTCCTCAACGTTTTCTATGGTCTGTCGACCAGCCTTCCTTTTCTTAGATCGACTCTTCCGAGCCGAAGAAGAGGCTATCTTCTTCTTTCGGCTAGGCTCGATCGCATCCTCTCGGGTCTCCTGATCTTCATCCACATCTATCCTCTCCGCTTCCCCAGATGAGTCGTGCAGTTTGCTCGGATAGGAGATGGGTGAGGTGGGGTCGGGGCGGTCCCAGCGGCTCGGAGAGGCTCCGGCTGTATGTGCTCCTGCTGCTCAGGCTCCGGGATAGGCTCGTCAGTGTTAACAGAAGGAACCGCTTCATCATTCACGTCCTCCAAGAGATCATCAAAGGAAGACACTGCCAATGTAAATAACAAGAAATGTTAGAGGATGTTTTACAAATAGCAAAATACGATAAGGAACAGACTTTAAAGTCCTACACATCTTGTACTCTTCCTTGGTTAACTCCTTGTAGGGGTTAGGCCCGCATGATGAGCAAGCTGGCGGCGAGAATCAACTCGAGAAAGAATATTTCTCTCTCGATATAAACCCCACTTTTGCGAATGTCGTCTAGCGATTTTCGATCCACGTCGGTTGGTCGCGGATCATTGTCGGATCGAGAGGAGTTCCACCTGCCTAGGTTTCGAGCCACCTCCGGACATATGAAGAAGAATCTGGTCTTCCAACCTTTGTATGAGGTATCTCCCGGCTCCGTAAATTGAACGTCAGGCATGAAATCCCCCCGGCGAGGGAAGCAATAGTACCCAGCCTGCCCAGGCACTTGTTTGCGTTGAAAGAACAGTCGAAATGTTTGAACTTTGAAGGGGATGCAGGCACATCTACACCAAATGGCAAAACCCACTATTGCCCTTATCCCGTTGGGCACGATCTGGGCCAACCCTAGGTTGTAATGCTCCAGGACAGACAAAATGGCGGACGAGATAGGAACCGTAAACCACATAAAAGTGCTCCTGTACCACAGTGGTACCATCGCCGGAGCTTGATAAGCGTAAACACCGGGAGCCGGGATAATGGGTTTGAAAAGTGGATTTGTTAGGTTGTATTGTTTACAGATGCGGGTCAAATCTGTGGGAGTTATTTTGGTATCGATGCCATGGCGGGCGCGCTGTGATTTGAGCCATAAAGGCTTTAAGGAAAGGGCGAATCTGAAGATGAGGAAGAAGGGGAGGATTGAAAAAGAAAGGCGGTCTCTCGGTATCGACCCGGTAGTGGTAATTTCTTCCTCTAATTCCGGCTCCGATTCAAACAACGCCTCGATGGAACTATCAGTAAGAATTATAGGTTCGTTCATTAACAACGGAAAAGACTTAGAGAAATAAGAGAAGAAAGAAAACTTACTTGAGAAATCGAAGGAAGGGAAGAATAGAATGGCAACCGTCCCGACTTCACACTTGATTTAAAGAGTAACGTCTGAAAGGATTGATGAGACTAGGAGTTATAAAACCCCAAAAGAAGTCTTGGAATAACCGCCCCATTATTGTGTCACGACGCCGTTTCACGCACTTATCTGGCGATCTAAGCGGTAGCAAGGACACGTGTCATGGTAAGCATATTACCTTGAGGCGTCGTCCGGTGATCTCAGTCTACCCGGCTCTGCAAGCGATCCCGGCGGACACTGGGGGCTTATGGCGATGGTGGAAATAGACACGACTACGTGTCACTCTTATAACCTCCCAAGATTGAGAGAGAAAGATAAGAAGGAAGCATTTAGGGGCGAGAGCCCACACCAAGAAACCTTACCCCGGGAGGGAAGTGCATGCATGACCTTCCCGACTACCTGACTGCAGTGCGGCTCGGTCTAGTCTGGAGGTAGGATCGCGGCTTCAGTCGGTGGCTGAGGAGCCCGTCGAAGGCCGGTGGCTCTTTCCTTAAGTGATAAATAACACATGTGCCTATATTAGAGGAGAATCCCTGGATTACCGTAAGGAAATCCCATAATTCGAATATAATCATTAATTATCTTTTGTGAGAGATAAACACGTGATGATCCTTAGGGTTTAAGGATTATACGACTTGTTTAACAAGAAAAGGGGTGAGACGCCTCCCTATATAAACAACCCTAAGGAACTACGAATGACTTGATTCCAATTTAGCTATTGGATACGTAGGCAACTTGAGAGAAGCTAACTCTCAGGCTCAGTCTTAATCACACAAAATCACCATCCCCATTATCTCTATTCTTGTTTGAATCGTCCTAGAGGTTATTTGGATCCCTAGGTGATATTCGACATCATCATCACCCATTATTGATTATTTTTTCTGGTGAAAAAACGCGTCGATTGCACCGCGGCGTTGCTATTGAAAACCAACATCAGTGAAAGTCATTGGAAAGTCGGTGGACTGACGTTTCTAAATTGTGACACTTTTATAATGTAAACGTCGGTGCCGCTGACTTTTGTTTTTGAACCCCAACGTCAGCGTCAGTTTGCAATAGCAACGTTAGTGCCACTGACGTTCCGTTCATAAAAATGATGGTGCCAGAGTAATTTTTTATGGTGCCGGGAATAATATGGTGCCATTAATAAAAATGGTGTGCCGATAGAACCCTTTTTTTATAGACAAAACTCCTAGTCAATATTAGGGGTGTTCAATATTTTCAAAACCGAATCAAACCGAACCGTTTAGATGGTTTTGAAACTATGAAAACCGAACCATACCAACTTGAATTGGCTTGGTTTTGGTGTCTAAAAGTTAGGACCGAAAAACACTTTTCAGACCGACAATATATATATATATATATATATATATATATATATATATATATATATATATATATATATATATATATATATATATATATCTCTTATTATATATTTTCAAGAAAAAAACTGTCAATTGACCGGAATTGGCCAATTGACCCGCTTCGACCCGTTTACTTAACAGCTCTAACCCTTGCGTCTGCCTCCACGATCTCCTTCCGGATAACTGTCCACAAAATGTGTACAAAAACTCCCCACTACTGATTTCCGATAACCTCCCCGATTCTACTTTCCCCTAACTTCCCCGCATTCCATTCATCTCCCAACTCCTCTCTTCTGCAAATGCATATCCACTGCAGGCAAATCGGGATTCATAGTTAATCCGTTTGCAACAAACATGATAAGCCTTCATTTTATTAGGTTTCAAATAACACTTCTCAATGCTGAAATTTCAGAATCACTTCGACATCTTCATGTGCAACAAACTTCATTGCCAATTGGAGTTTCAAATATTACATCATCAGATAAGTTCACGACACTCCTAACGTCAGGCATTCAGAAAGCCACGAATGGAGCAGTTGCGATTTTCTCCAAAAACCAATTTTGAAATTGCGCTTCGCTTTGCCCTAATAGTTTCTCTGTGAATTAGTATTTTCCTCTCCCAGTTAACCAAGTTGTTTAATTTTGGCAGGGTGATTTGTGTTTCAATTACTATTTTTCCTCTCAATTAACCAAGTTTGTTTGTGTTTCTTTCCGGCAATAGTATCCCAGGTAAAATCTCTCCCATACATTCATACACCTTTATTTGATTTTTGCCTTTTGGGGAGGGAAAACATATGATGGTCGTGGATGAGAAAAAAAGTGAAAGAACTTGAAATTTGGGGTTGGAAAAAAACCATTATTTGTAGTATTTATTTTCTTATTTTTGTTCATGTGTAGTATTTTTGATGCTTTTAAGGATGCATATTTGTAGTCAGGGTTATGATGATCGGGGTCCTTTATATCGACAAATTTTATAATACAACCAGTTGTAGAAGAGTTCAGATAAAATGGCATACATTACAACCATTCATTTCTAACCTCTCATACACGATAAAAGTGTATTATGTGAAAGAGAGTAAAAATGAGAGGCTCTAATGTATGCCACTTGGTACAACCTTCTTAGGCAAAATTAGGATTTTAGTCCTCTAAGTTGGCCTATTTTGGATTTTAATCCTGCTCCTACTCCGGTGAGGAAAATAGTCCTCTAAGTTGGCTTTTTTTTTTTGGATTTTAGTCCTATCCGCCGGATATTGCTGACTGGGCACCGGAACATTTTAAAATTGATGACGTGGCAGCCACGTAGGATCCTACATGGCTTGTGGGTCCCATTTCTCCTCCATTTACTAAAAATAAAAAGTTGAGGGAAAAATGATTCGAACCAACGACCTTGTGGTAAAATACCAAGCACTTTGCCATCCAAGCTATAACTTCAATATATGTATTATGACACAAGTAATTACTTATGCACAATAACATTTCTTCCAACATTGTATGTGCCTAATTTAAATAAACTTATTTACAAAATTAATTTAACTGTAGATGATATATATATAAGAGCTCTTGCATAATGTTTTTAAATTTTTTTTTATAACCTATTATTCTTATTATTATTAATGTAAGTCGACCTTACATTACCAGAAGAGTAATAATTATAAATTTTTTTCTTATCTTACTATTAATTTGTATATATTCAGTCAACCTTTTTAATATCATAATTATTACATTAATTAATGATAATCAAATTTTATATCAAACACTATAGTCTTTTTTAGAACCAAACATTATAGTCTAAAAAATGATGTATTGTATTTTGGAGAAAATCGCGTCGGGAATGGTGAATTTGGCCGAAATTGCGACTCTTGAACCCGATCGCTCCGTCCGGCCGTCGTCCGCTTATGATTTTAGGAAATGGAAGAATAAAGGAGAAGACCACGGTCATGCTTCCCTTTTATTTAATAAATAAATATAAGATAAAAAGAATTATATTGTAATAAGGGTAGAATTGTCATTTCATTTAAAAAAGAATATTCACCGGAATATTCTTCATATATACTGAAATTGGTATTGACACTTTGTTTAAAACCGAGGGGGTGAAGTATATATTTTAAAAGCATAGGGAGTAAAGGGTTTAATTGACAAACCACGAAAGGCAAAAGGTGTTTATCCCTATATTTAATCACTGTGTTTCAAAAAAAAATTAATCACTGTGTTTCAAAAAAAATTTAATCACTTTATTAATGTATATGATAATTCTAAATCCACTTACATTTAGGGACGTAGATAGTTTTTTTTTTTTATAAAAAAGAACTACATCAAATTAACAAGGAAAATTAAACCAAAGGAAACCATATTATGCAGAAGTAATAAATCTTGTCATAGTATAAACATTAAAGTTGTGGCTTAGATGGCAAAGTATTTGATGTTTTACCACTAGGTCGCCGGTTCGAATCCTTCATGCATCAACTTTTTATTTTTAGTAAATGGGGTAGAAATGGGACCCACCGCCACGTAGATCCAACATGGCATATGCTGTGGCGTCCATATAAAGTTATTTTTATGATTAGGTGTCGGTCAAGATAAACCGGCGGATAGGACTAAAATCCAAAAAAAAAACCCAACTTAGAGGACTATTTTCCTCACCGGAATAGGAGCAGGACTAAAATCCAAAATATGCCAACTTAGAGGACTAAAATCTTAATTTTGCCACCTTTTTACAACCGTTGCACCAGAAAGTCTCTCCTTTATATCATGGTTTTTTCAGTTTTCGACTCTGACATGTTATACAATTAAAAAAAAAAAGTCTTTGTAATTATATCTCTTTTGCCCAAATTTTCTTTTACATTACTCTTGGATTTTCCATCTTTTAGAAAGATAATAATCATGCTATACTAAAGTTACAAGTACAAGCTAGCATACAAGCACAAGCCAGCATCACATTCAACTTGCAGCACAAGCTTGACAGTTAGCATGGTAGAGAATATTCCTTAGAATATTCCAATCTTGACCGGAATATTCTAAGAATATTCCTTGTTGACTAGTATATTCTTTGGAATATTCCCTTCGGGTTTTTAGTCTTCTCCCGTAGCTACCAATGTGTATATATACCCAAATGTAATAAGAAGAAGATAAGTTTTTCAGTCAATAAAAGAAAACAAAATGATTGATCATCAAATGTTTCCTTCTTAATTACTTTCTACATTTTTCTTCAGTCTCCCGAACGCGACACTCCAAGTATGCCACCCTCCATTCTTGAGTACGGCTCTGAAATAGCCCATATACTTTACCTAAACCATTTTGGTCATGCTCCAATTCAGTTTGAAAAAGGGTTAAACACTAGCAAGTTAACCAACTGTTCTATGGTTCGGGTCACGTATGGAGGTTGGCCTCGTTTTGCTCGCGCTCTTCAATGCCGTGTTAATGTAACTATTGTACGTAAGTTTTACACAGTTCTCTGGGAATCTGACCCCGTCAACGACACCCACGTGGTTACCATGCGTGGCATCCCCGTGCCTTTTCACGCCGGGATCATCGACTCAGTCTTTTCCCTTTCCTAGGACTTTGCACCACCCCAAGCCCACAATGAGGAAATGTGGAACTTGGACAGCAGCAGCAGTCTTATCTACTATCTTTCGGAGGCTACCCGCACTCTCTTTCCTGGAAATCATGGCCCTGCCGATAACCTCACTACTGCTAGGCTCTCATGCGTGGAAGCACTTAATCAACTCGCGTGTCTTTCCCGCTATTAGACGATAGTTTTATATTATTTATATTTTACGTTTATAGCCTTGTTGGCTACCTATATAAATCTATTGTACACACATTATTACCTCAATGACAATTGTTTTGTTATTCACACAAATCTATCATGGTATCAGAGCTTCTGATCCCTAAAATCTTTTTCTAGTCGTCCTCTTCATAGCCGCCGCAGCTAAGGTCTTGCTGCCACTGCAGCTAAGGTCTTGCTGCCGCCGGTCATCACACAGCCGTTATGGCTACTTCCGCTGCCTCCCCGCCACCTCCGGTGCTACTGCGGCCGCTCCTCTACCAGCCGCACCCGCTGTCATCTCTCTTAACCCTGCTGTCAACGCTCCAACCAAGCTCGATGGCAAAAACTTTACGGCTTGGAAGCTTCAATTGACCACCTTGCTCATAGGTCATGGTCTCATTGGTTATGTGACGGTGCTACACCCAAGCCGCCACCAACAATTCCAGCTGCTGCCGGTAATGTCACCCCCAATCCGGCTTATTTACAATGGATACAACAGGATGCATTGATCCATAATTTGCTTCTAGGTTCGGTTGACAAGGGCTATATGGTTACGATTCAACACACGACCGATTTGAAACAAGCTTGGGACACTCTTCTTGATACGTATAGGAAACAGAGTAAGGGTCGTATTAGACATCTCAGACTGCGTTTACATTCTATTGCTAAAGGTACAATGTCAATCTATCAATATTTCACTGCCATTAAAACTGTTGCGGATGATCTAGCGTCTCTAGATGCTAAAGTTCCTGATGATGAATTAGTTGAGATAGTTTTAAAAAATCTTGGTAGTGAATATAAGGATCTTGTGAGTGCCATTCAGGCTAGTGATGATACTATTGCTATGCCATTGTTACATGAAAAATTGCTAATGCATGAAGCGTCACTTGTACAAAGTCAGTCTGTTGCACCCCCTGCGTATACTGCTTTCCCTGCCTACCATCAAACCCGTCCTATACATGTTTCTCCCAATACATCATATTACCCCTATTCCCAAATACCTCGGCCCCTAACACCCATCATGCCGCAAGCCCCACCTATGAATCCGAGACCCCCACAGCCCTCCCCTTCCCCCAACCACTCATCCAAGAATACCACTGCTCGTAATTCGAAAGGCTATCAGGGCTTCTGCCAACTCTGTGGTGTCCAAGGTCATGTTGCTACTCGTTGCACCACTTATCCACTCTACAACAATCTCCCTCGTCCACCCCACAACCAAGCCACCACTCGGCCTTCACAGCCTCCCCACGCTCATGTTGCTCAGAATGCTTCTTCCAGCTATCCTGTGCAGTACTCTGATCCTTCTGCTCCATGGATGCTTGATAGTGGTGCCTCTCACCACATGACACAGAACTCAACACGCTCTCCCTTCACTCTCCTTACCAAGAGTGCGGATCGTATAGTCATTGGTGATGGTAGCTTTTGGCTATCACACACACCTGCTCTACCTCTCTTTCCTCTTTCAAATTAAATCAAGTGCTTTGTGTACCGCTCTTTCTCGTAATTTCTTTATCTGTCAAAAATTTTGCCAGGACAATTCTGTTTCTATTGAATTCTTACCTGATTCGTTTTTGGTGAAGGACTTGAAGACGAGCAAATGCCTCCACCAAGGACAAGTCAGTGATGGAGCCTATCTGTGGTCTTCCAAAGATCTCTTTGCCTTCTCTGCATCCAAAGCTTCACGCAGCCTACTTGGCATCTCTGCTGCGGCCATCCTGCTTTTCCAGTTATTCAAAATCTTGCAAAAAATAATTTTTTAGAGTTATCTACTGTTTCGCATTCCTATTGTGATTCTTGTCTTTGTAATAAGAGCCATAGGCTCCCCTTTTCGGATTCCACTTTATGTACTTCTCAACCCTTGGAGGTTATTTATTCCGACGTTGGGTCGTCACCCGTTTATTCAGTTGACAATTTTAAATATTATGTTCTGTTTGTCGATCATTTTACTCGATACATGTGGATATACCCGCTTGCATGTAAATCTGACGTATATAATACTTTCATAAAATTCAAGCAGTATGTTGAAAAGCTGTTAGATGCCTCTATCAAAACTCTCTATTCTGATAATGGCACCGAGTACATCAAGTTACGTCCTTTTCTTTCTGATCATGGCATCTCTCATTTCACTTCTCCCACTTACACGCCGCAAAGACAACGGCATCTCGAATCTTGGCACTTGCATATATATTTGAAACCGCCCTAACCCTTCTTGCACATGCCAAAATGCCGATTACCTATTGGTCTTATGCCATTAGTACCGCGGTTTACCTCATTAACCGAATGCCCACAAAAAATCTTGATATGCTTTCACCACATCTCAAACTTCTCTCTAAGCCCCCTAACTATTCTAAGCTTCGAGTCTTTGGTTGCCTTTGCTATCCGTGGCTTAAACCCTATACACCGCACAAGCTTGCGCCCACATCCAAGCCTTGTGTCTTCCTTGGTTACGCCCTCACACAAAGTGCTTACCTTTGTTATGACCTTCTGAGTCTCGAATGCATATTTCATGTGATGTTCGGTTTGTGAAAGATATTTTTCCCTTTGCTAGCATCGTTTCTGCTTCCTCCTTACCTCCGTTAATTGCTCTTCTACCCTCTACTTCCTATGAACCCACGGTTGTTCCAATTCCCAACCCCACCTCCTCGGCCCACACCCCGCCCGTGGGTATTTATGCGCCACCCGAGAGCTCCCTCTCCTCTCCTTCTCCTGTTTCTCCCCACTCTCGCTCTGGCAGTGATTCTAACTCTTCCCCCACTCCCACCTCATCCTCTTCCACCTCGTCCCCGCTTCCTCCACCGCCACCCTCTCCTCCACCGCCATCTCAACATCCCATGACCACCCGCTCTCAAAACCAAATCTACAAACCTCGTCAACTCTTCAACCTTCAAGCTCAACTGCACAATCGTTACCTTGACACAGAACCCTCGACCCTTAAGCAGGCCTTGCAGTGCCCGCAGTGGTGTATTGCAATGTCTGATGAGTATAGTGCGCTTCTTCGCAATGACACGTGGTCCTTGGTTCCCCCTGCTGATGGTTTGAATATAGCTGGTTGTAAGTGGGTGTTTCGAATCAAGAGGAAACCGGACGGCTCGATTGATAAATACAAAGCTCGGTTAGTTGCAAAAGGGTTTACACAACGCCTTGGTTTGGATTACTTCGAAACTTTTAGTCCTGTTGTTAAACCTGCTACGATCCGTCTTGTTCTCAGTATTATGGTTTCCTTTGGTTGGTCTCTTCGCCAGCTTGATGTCAATAACGCCTTTCTGCAAGGAACACTAGTGAAGACGATATATATGTCTCAACCACCGGGTTTGAGGATGCAACAAAACCTACTTTTTGTGTGTAAACTTTGCAAAGCGATTTATGGTCTAAAGCAGGCTCCTCGGGCCTGGTACCATGAGCTTAAGTCCTTTGTCCTTACTATGGGTTTTGTTAACTCTGTGGCTGATCCGTCTCTATTTGTTTGTCACACATCTATCAGCATTACTATTATCTTGGTATATGTCGATGACATAATTGTTACAGGTAGCTCCAGTGAGCAGGTTCAGAGTATTATTGATCAGTTGGGCTCTCGGTTCTCTATTAAGGACCTTGGTCCACTGTCGTATTTTTTGGGTGTTGAGGTCACTCATTCTACCATGGGTATGTTGCTTACATTGAGACCGGTACACACGTGAGCTACTTTCTCAGTTCACATGGAGGACTCTAAGGCGGTTTCACGCCTATGCCCGGCCGATGCTTTATCGAGGTGATCCCGTCGTTTACCGCTTATTCGAGATCCGACTCAAGATCGCCGGACTTTGGGTGCCCTGCAATGACTTATGCTTTACGAGTTGATATTACATTTTGCGATTAATAAGCTCTATGCATGCACCGACAGAGTATCATTGGATGCTTGTCAAACGCCTTTTGCGTTATTTGTCTGGCTCTCCTACTATGGGTTTGTAGTTATATAGGGATTCTCCTCTGGCATTACATGCTTTTTTAGATTCTGATTGGGCGGGTAACAAGGAAGATGGCTACCGTGATCCAGTGTCCTCTGAGTATGTGCCTGGCTACACTTCTACCTCTGCTTACATTGTCTTCTTGGGCAGGAATGCTATCTCTTGGAGTTCCAAGAAGCAGCACTCATTTTCTCGTTCTTCTATCGGCCGAATACAAAAGTGCGTTGTGATCACGCGGCCAGGTTGCATGGCTGACCTATCTACTTGTTGATCTCAGTTTTTCGGTTCGCTCCAAACCTGTCATTTTCTATGACAATTTGGGTGCGCTTCATCTCAGTGCCAACCCGGTTTTCCACTCACGCATGAAGCACGTGGCTATTGACTATCACTTTATTCGTGAGCATGTTGAGCGAGGTCTTGTTCGCGTTGCTCGTGTAGCTGCTGCAGACCAGTTAGCTGATGTTCTTACCAAGCCCTTGCTGCGGTTATCATTTTCTACTCTCGTTTCCAAGCTTGGCCTTCGCTCAGCTCCGTCCGCTTGAGGGAGCGTATTAGACGATAGTTTTATATTATTTATATTTTACGTTTATAGCCTTGTTGGGTACCTATATAAATCTATTGTACACACATTATTACCTCAATGACAATTGTTTTGTTATTCACACAAATCTATCACCCGCTCCTTGATTTTCTAAGATAATTGACGATGAGATGCTCTTGTTGTACGCCTTGAAGGTTGGCGCTATCATTGACTGGGGTGTCCTTATTCACCGGGCTGCGATTCAGTTTGCTGGTTCTAAGCATAATCCGAGCGAGCCGCTTCCCTTTGCTTGGTTGATCAATCACTTGTGCACCCATGTGGCTGGCATGCCCTCCCTGCCTGGTGATGAGTTCTTCGCAAGTCGTTCGGCTCGCTATGGTGCACTCCCCGTTGACCCGCCCGGTGGTTCTTCTACCCCTCCCTTTTCTAGTTCCGATGAAGAATGCTGATGCTGTTCGTTTGTTTGCTAATTGGTTGTGTCAATTTCCCGTTTGCAGCTTTTAATTCTGCTTGTTTGTAACAATAATGCTTTTAGCACTACTTCCTCTTGTCTGTTGGTTGTATATTATAATATTTTGTTGAGTAAATTTATTTTCTTGTGTTTTTCTTTTCCCCACTTTTGCTCATCTTTTTTATTTTTTTTTTACTATTGTTCTCCCAGCATGCATGCATTAACGTCCTTCACATTTCATGCACACGTACGGTTTACGCCGTGGCACTCCCGGTGTACGCCGTGTTGCCCACTATTTTTAGCACTTAAGCACACACTGTCACATTTTGATTTGTTCAAACATTGCTCTAATTGCCTATTGTGTTTCCCCTCCTACCTTTTCTATCCTCACTAGTCATTGAGGACAATGCTAGTTTCGTAAGTGAGGAGTGGAGCGTAGTCGGGTCAACACAGGATTAAATTCACTAAATACTTAAGAAACACTAAACTTTAGTTAACTTCGAACAACCAAGTTTGATAAAATCACTTTTGATACAAGTTAAGATATGTAGTTAAGAGAATAAATTTTCAACAAGTAAGTAACTTTAATAAATTATAAATGCATTTTAACGTGAATCCTTTATTGTAGTGTGAACCCTTTGAGTACGTACATTCCAATCTTTTGTTAACATGTAAACTTTTATGTAATCATGCAAGCATGCTTACATAGCAACTAGAACTTAGGGTTGATATCCTTTCGAGGCGAAATAGAAAGGTATTTAGAGTCGGAGTTAGGGATGACGGTTATGGCATTTCTTTGATTCAATTAGAGCCAAATCGCCCTCCTGAACATAATTTCCACCTGTACCCATCTCAGCCTTGTAGAGTGGTGAGACCCCACTCGAAAATAGCCATTCGTGATTAACCTCATTATAATCCGACCCTTAACCTAATTTTTGGTCTACATTCCCTTGGCATCCCGCAAGTATAGCATGTCTCTATGGATTGTGTGGTGACGACTTGGGGATTTGAGAGTTGGATGACGTTATTGGCACAAAGTTGAGACGGTATCTTGTCAAGTTCGGAGCCCAGTGGTGTATATAGTTAAAAAAAAGAGTTCCAAGTGAAATGTAAATAAAGATCTAATAAATATTGAAGTTCAAAGCAATTTTGAAGGATAGTCCATCAAGTTCAAGTAATACATGTTTGGGTAATTAATCAATCATTTGACACTTTTTATCTCGTGTTGTTTGCAAGGGAGACGTCTTTAGTAACTATATGAGAGCAGAAGTGCCAATTCAGTTTCATTGGAGTCGAAGGTGTAGATACTTGCTATCTTGCCCGTGTCCTTTTTGATATATCCTTATTATCCATTCGATTAGCCAATTCCCGAGCCTAACGTTAAAAGCTTGCAAGTCCACCCCGATCTATCTCCTTGACTCTGAATGCCTCGACTAGTGGAGATTGATATCATTCTTAAGCCTATGGATTACACCTAATAAGTCGTGCATGCATGATTTCATATTCTGATTGCTTGATAACAAACTTGAGGAATATTCACACACACACTCCGCTGCTCTCTTGGATCACAGTTAACATACATTTATAATTTTGATTAGTTACATTGCCTAGTTGAACATTCAATTCCCGACATTGCATTTTCTTAATTGTAACTCTAGTTATTTTGTCGCTTGTTTGCTCGAGGGCGAGCAAAAGCTAAGTGGGGAGTGGTTGATATATGTCAACCGGATGATGAAATTCCATGATATTTTACCCCCATTTCTTTAGTATATAGTGATATTTTGTATCAATTAAAGTAAATTTCGTGACAAATCAAATAACTTTTGCTTTGTGTAGACACAACCAATGCTCAAGCATTTCATCACTTTTTAGAGCTTATTAGTTATAATCTGTTGTCGGAATTACGTGTGGTATGTTCGTGTTGGTGTTTTTGCGGTGATTAAGGAAGCGTGGAGTAAGAATACAAAAGTTAGACCGAGTCTCGTATCATGATTGGAGCATTAGGAGGAAAGCGACCATGTTTTTATATGAGTGGCGGTGCAAATCTCTGAGATCCAGCGCACACCGTGATGATTTAGCGCGAAATAGAAGCATGTGCTGGCGCGACGCCGGGACATCACGTACGGCGTGAACCGAGACATTTACCCTGCAGCAGTTGAACGCATTAAATGCTGAAGTCCAATCCCCAACCACCATGTCAGGCACGGTGTGAGCCGTGCAAAATGACGGCGTGCACCGTGATGTGCGAACTCAACAATTAATTAGAATTTTGAACTCATTTTCGGAGGCATCAGATACACAACAGAGAAAAAACCCTATCTTCTTCAAAGCTTGCAGGCACCTCCACCCAAGGCTCTTCTAGCCAAAATATATCATATTTGGCACTTAAATTCCATTGTAAAACATTCTAGAATGCTTATTTAGATGTTTGAAGTACTTTGGTGGACGCAAACCACTATTTTGTGTTCTAACTCCATTGAAATCCTTTAAGTGTTGAATGTAAGTTTCCATTTTCGAGTTTATAGCTTGTTATTGGTTAATTCTTAATCTTTACTTTGATTTAACTATTCTTGTTGTTATGAATGCTAGCTTTAACATGTTGGTATCTATAATTATGAGTGGCTAGTTCTTTCTAGCTATGATGATGTAGTAATGATAGTTAATCTCCTTGGTTGCTTGGAATTGAATGTTGATGTTTTCTAGTTTCTATTGTGTTGAATCCTTCTTACTTGCATTGATTGATATTGTGTATGTTTGAGTAATTAACTTACATATACACCTACACAACTAGTAGATACCGAATGAAGGCATTAGTTGCGAGAAGAGGGTAGGAAGAACGGAAGGTAGAATCGACCCTAGCGGAATTCGGTTCCTTATCCGGGGAATATTGCATTCAAGTGTCTATCTTGTCAATTCATTAGGTTTAAGGTACTTAGACCAAGGAGGAGACAAAGAGTGGTTTCATTCACTAGTATGAGGGGAAATAACTTGTTTAGGAATGCACCGTTCACACATTAGAACACCATTGGAAGGTGGTAGTTAGATCATTTCCAAGGAATTAAGGAGGGATAACTTTAACTATGAATCATCTTGGTTAGTTTCTTTTATCATTTGAACAATCTTTTGTAGTTAATTAGTACTTTCTTAATCAAACTTGCGATTTCGATCAAGATAATAATAACTAATTGGCGTTTGACCTCACATCCTTGTGGGATACTACCTTGACCACCGTACTAGACTACAAATCACCCGATACTCTGCCGGTGAGATTGGAACCCTAGAAAAGTTGCATCACAGGCATTCGAGTAAATGATGGTCAAGAGAAGGATGCTCCGGGGAAAAAAACACCTTATAACCCCAATCAGAGCAAGCAGGACGATAAGGCATAAACCTTAAATTTGCAGAAAAAAAACCACTAGTTTCTCGAGCATTAGAAGCAGCACGAGCAAAGCTCGATGTCATACTAGGAAGAAAATCTAACAAGTTTTTGTTTGCGTCACATTTCACGTCGCAGATTGATGAATATCCCCGACCTGCGGGGTTCAAGGTTCCCAAGATGGATCCGTACGATGGATCCAAGAATCCCTCATATCATCTCTCCAGTATATAACACACATGAACCTGCACAACACTCTGGATGAGATGATGTGAAAGGCCTTAACCACCCTGCTCATGGGCAGGGCTCGTGAATAGTTCACAAAACTTCCAGCATGGTCGATCTTCAAATTTCAGGCCCTGGGCAGGACCTTTATCAATGCCTTAATTATAGCTAGGCTATTCCAGAGGAAAGCAACTCATCTCCTCACCCCGAAGCAGAAAAAAGAGGAGACCGGGCTCCAATACCATAAAAGGTTCAATGAGGAGTCCCCTACAGGTCATGGACGCAGATGATCACATTTTGATTACTTATTCGTAGCAGGACTATGAGTAGGGAGATTATACGTGAAGCTGAACAGCAAACTTCCTAGATCCATCGAAGAATGCATAGAGATGGCATATAATCATTGCCAAGGAGAGGAGGCTAACCGACTGAAAAGAGAATCGTAGAAAAGAGAAGCCAAAAAGGATAAATCTAAAGAATAGTCTATTAAGAAAAGGAAGCTGGTTTGGGACTGCATGACGGCCCGATCATAGATCGGCTGAGGAAGAAGGGAGCATTACAGGAGAAGGACTTCACCCCCTCTGAACAGATCACGTGAACAAGTTCTCACAATCATGGAAAGAAAGGGCTTGGCCTGAATACTGCCACCAATGACAGGACCTCTACGAATGAGGGATTTGAGCAATTTCTATGCTTACCACAAGGATGTTGGGCACGATTCAGAGAGCTGCATGGAATTGCAAAGGGACATCGACGCAGCGATTATAGAGGGAATGCTGGACGAGGTCATGGACCGATCTCAATTGTGCAGATCCATGGGGTTGTAGAGAGTTCGAACACTGTAACTACAATCAAGATCGAGGAAGGTAGGATGAGCTCCACAGAAGAAGGGACTGATCTCCAGACCCTGATCGGCAGCTAGATAATCGTCCCAACAACACCATTAACACTTTCATAGGTGGTCCTAGCAACGTATTTAGGGAGTGAGCGGGCAGGATGGCCAATCTACAATGACATATGCATCTAACAGAAGTCAAAGGGCAGTTGGTGAAGTAACTTATGGCCCCAGTGACTCCCTTCCTCTGGTTACAAAAAATGAAGGCCTTGTCATAAAAGCCGTGGTGAACAAACATTTGGTGAAAAGAATTTGCATGGACTCAGGAAGCGCTCTTAGTGTCCTTTACTACTAAGTTTTTCAATCTATGCAGTTGAAGGACGCAAAGCTGGTACCAATTTCAGCACCTCAATTCAGATTTGCAAGACCCTAGTTCACCCTATGGGGATGGTAAGGCTGGCAACAACATTTTGTCGAGAACCCAAGGGCAAGACATTTATGATGAACTACATGGTAGTAAAGGCCTCTTCTGCATACAACATCATTTTGGGAAAACCCGTATTGATTGAGCTCCAAGATGTGATTTCCCCGGTGCATATCAGCCTAAAGTTCCCCACCGCTGAAGGATTGGTAGAAATCAAAGGAGATCTGGAAGCTGCTAGGAGCTGCTATGCAGCTTTAATCAAAGGAACGGGCATGATTTGGACCTAAGATGCTCGGGAAAGAGGTATATTCGACAAAGAGCTAGGTCATACAGTCTAGGACATTTTTCAGATGACAGAATCAAATTTTATTTCATTCTGCAATTTTGATACGATCTTTGTTTCGTTACAATCAAGTTACACTCATTGGGTGCTTTTCATTATTTCAATTATGTGTTGAATTTCCATTTTTACGCAATATGAATGGCTCTGACTATGTTTGCAGGAAAAACATACATGTGTAAAGTTCGCAAAAGAAAAGTTCGCTAAGTCCGGGTCCTTGTCCTCTCATTTGTCCTCTCACTTTCCTGTTAAAGACCTCAGGTCCTTGTCTTTTTTTCTTGGTGTTATTTCCATTTCTACTACTGATGGACATCTTCTCAGCCAACGAATGTATATTCATACATTGTTGCAGCGACCTGGCATATAAAATGACCAGCCTTGTTTGACTTCGATGGCTTCTTCCCTTCGGCTCAGTCGATATTATGGCCAACCTTTTTCGATGGGTCACTTTATTGCAACATTGTTGGTGGACTCCAGTATCTTGGCTTTACTCGCCCTGACATTTCCTTTTCCGTTCATAAAGTCAGCAAATACATGCATGACCCTCAGGACAGTCATTGGGTTGCTTTCAAACGTATACTACGATATCTCAAACACTCTATTTCTAATGGCCTTATCTCGTCTCATTCTCTCAGTGTTTCCTTACATGCCTTTTCAGATGCTGACTGGGCCTCTAGTCCTGATGACTTTCGATACATTGGTGCTTACTGCTTTTTTCTTGGCTCAAATATAATTAGTTGGCGCTCTAAACTGTTGCCAAGACTATAACTGAAGCTGAATATAAAGCACATTCTCACGCTGCTACTGAACTTCAATGGATCATTTTTTTACTTCATGACATGTCGGTTGATATCTGGCACCCTCCTACCTTGTGGTGTGATAATATTTGTGCCCTTTATCTTACGGCTAATTATGTCCTCCATGTTAGCAAGATGCATATCGAAATTGACTCCCATCATGTTCGAGCATTGGTTGCTCTCAACAAGTTACACGTTTGCCTTCATCGCCTCCAAGGATCAATTGGCCGATCATCTCTCTAAGCCTTTTAGCCACGTTCGTTTCACCGATTGAAGACCAATCTCCATTTTCTCTCAATTCCCAGAGGATTGCGGGGGCGTATTGACTGCACTCCAAGCCTTGCACCACATGAAAGTGCCGTATAGACTAGGGCATCTTTATTGTGTTTATTTCCAGTTATATCCTTATTTTAATAGCTATAAAGACACACAATTTACTAATGATTAGTCTTGAAATACATGCCCCAAAAAAAAAAAAAAAACATATTTTACTCATATACAGAGCCGGCCTCCAACTGAGTTTTTTTTTCTTTCTTTTTAATTTTATAATTATTATCATGTGCACAAAGATAAGCAATCGTGTATTTTCTATCGTGTATTGGCTTTGTGAAAGAATATTTCTTTCAGATTAATTTTTGCATAGATTCGTATAAGTGCATCTTGTTTGTAATTAAAAACAAGGAGGGAATATATTTCATTCCTGTTGGCATATGTAGGTTTTTACATTCGCATATGTACATGTCCAATCTAACCTACATCTCATGCAGAAGATTGCAAAACCACTGAAGTTCGGCGGCGGTTTTACAAAGAGTCTTGTACTCGGCCTCAGTGCTACTCTTTGAAACCGTCAAGTGTTGCTTACTAAGCCAACTAATGAGATTCTCACCAAGGAAAACACAGTATGCCCCAATAGATCGGCGATTATCACTGTCAACGGCCTAATCAGAGTCAGAATAAACTTAGAACAAAACAGAGGACCGGCGGGAGAAGAAGAGACCATATGATATGGTATGCTTAAGATTACGAATGATACGTTTAACGGCTACCTAGTGAGTTTCGGTAGGCGAATGCATCTACTTATTAACCTTGTGGGTCGCGAAGGCAACATTAGGCCGAGTAAAACTAAGATACTGTAGACCGCCAACAATAGTACGGTAACGTGATGTGTCGGCATAGGGAGGGCCGTCGTCAAGAGTAAGACGGGCAGAGGCCGACATAGGTGTCTGATAAGGTTTGGTCATGTCCAGAGAGGCATGCTGCATAAGATGAAAGATACACTTACGCTGAGTGAGGAACATCCCGTCGGAGGTAGGAAGCACCACAATGCCCAAAAAATATGACAGAGATCCAAGGTCCTTAACCAGATAGTGCTGACAAAGATAAGACATAACCTGCTCAACAAGAGAAGACAATGAGCCAGTGATAGTAACATCATCCACATAAATCAGAATATAAACACGAGCACCATTACGAGAATAAATATATAAGGAGGTTTTGGCTTTGGAACCGACAAAGCCCAACTGAGTCAAGACAGCGGTAAAACGAGAGAACGAAGCATGGGGAACCTGACAAAAGCCATAAAGGCTGCAGAAAAGATGGAAAACATAATCCGGATAATCAGGGTGAACAAATCCATGGGGTTGCTGCAGATTAACGGGCTCAGATAAATGCCCATGGAGAAAGGCATTATGAATATCTACCCGGCGAAGCGACCAACCCTACGAAACGGCAAGGGACAGAAGAAGATGAATAGTGACCGGTTTGACAAACAAACTAAATGTTTCAGTGAAATCAACCCGTTCGGCCTGATGAAAACCTTTGGCCACAAGGCGAGCCTTGTGACGCTCAAAACACCCAACATGTTTAGTGCAATATACCCATTTATTTCCGACAATATTAATATGAGGATGCGGAGGAACAAGATCTCAGGTCTGGTTGCTCAAGAATGCGTCAATTTTCTCTCACATATCATTATGCCAATTCAGGTGTTTGGAGGCTTCAGTATAAGAAGTAGGGTCCAGGGAGTCTGTAGAAGCAACAAGGGCTTTAGGAAGCGGGTAGCAGATAATGTCAGGCTGAGAGATAAGTTTGAGGGAGTTGGTTTTGGTTCGAGTTACCATTGTATGAGTGAGAGCAGGTGGGGAAAGAGACGAGTCTGGAGAGGCCGAGGCCGAAGTGGACGCAAGGTCTGTTGAAGCAACAAGGGCTTTAGGAAGCGGGTAGCAGATAATGTCAGGCTGAGAGATAAGTTTGAGGGAGTTGGTTTTGGTTCGAGTTACCATTGTATGAGTGAGAGCAGGTGGGGAAAGAGACGAGTCTGGAGAGGCCGAGGCCGAAGTGGACGCAAAGGAGGTTGGTGAAAAGGTTCGAGAGCAGGAGCAAGATCCGGAGGGGATGGGGCCGGGTTGGAGGGAGCCAGCATGGTAGGTTGATTTGGCGGAGGTGGTGGAAGACAGGAAGAGGGACAATGAAATTATCATGAGTGGTTTGGTGGGCGAAGGTGTATAAGGGAAGGCGGATTCATCGAAAAGCACATGGCGAGCAATAAAAATACGGCCAGAGGCAAGGTCCAGGCATTTGTAACCATGGTGGGAAGGACTATAGCCGAGAAAGATGCATGTTTTGGAGTGGAAATCAGTTTTATGATGGTTGTAGGGACGGAGATAGAGCCAGCATACACAGCCAAAGACACGAAAGAATGTATAGTCAGGGGACCGATGGTGAACCATTTCAAAGGGAGACTTATCCTTGAGGACTTTGGGAAGTCGGTTGATGATATAAGTGGCGGTGATGAAAGAATCCTCCTAATATGGGAGTGGAAGGTTAGATTGGGCAAGAAGGGAGATGCCGACCTCAACAATTTGGCGGTGTCGGTGCTCAATGGCACAACTTGTTCATGGGTGTGGGGATAGGAAAGGCTATACCGGATGCCAAGAGAGTTAAGAAGAGTAGAAACGCGACGGTACTCACCACCCCAATCAGTTTTGATGGATTTCAGTCTGGTATTAAACTGGCGTTCAATCATAGCAAGAAAATCAGGAAAGATAGTTTCAACGTCAGATTTATGTTTCAGGGGATTTAGCCATAGGTACTTTGTGAAGTCATCTAGAAAGCTGAAATAATAACGGGAACCGTAAATCGATGGTTCAGAACTGGGGCCCCAAACATCAAAGTAGATCAGGTCCGAAGGAGCAGTAGAGGTGAACTTAGAAGTGTATAACGGGAAGCAGTGACTTTTAGCCAACTGACACGGGGCACAGACAGAAGGCGACGGCTTAGTAGGAGTGAATGTAGGAATACATTTTAAGGCTTGACAGAGTGCGAAATAAGAACAATGACCAAGACGCTGATGCCATGTTGTGGAGGCCAGGTCTTTAGCAAGAGCAGGGGAAGGGTGAACTGGGGTGGAGAAGTGATATAGACCATCTTTTACCAATTCTCTAAGGTGGGTGTGACCGCAGTAATCTTTGACAAGGAAGTAAGACCCATGAAATTCAAAATATACAGTATTTTCGAAGAAAATTTATGTGCAGATAGAAGGTTTCTGGTGATGGAAGGCGTAACACGAATATTAGATAAATGAAATGACTGGGAAGGGGAATTTAGAGAAGAAGAAGCGTAATGAGTAATAAGTAAACCTGAACCATCGCCTACATGAACATGGTTGGGCCCGGCATACGGTGTAGACAAAAGTGTGAGATGGCGATGATCCCGATTGAGATGATGAGTGGCCCCTATATCCACAATCCAATCAGGGTCAGTAGGTGGGGAAGCCTCATGTAGCTAAGGCGACCAAGGTGGAGAAAGACAAGAGACCGGTGGGTGGGAGTACGCATATCGAAGATAAGTTGGGGCCGTATGGCCTGTTTCGGCACAAATTTTGCACGTGGGGAACTGTTGACCGTAAGGGACGCCAGAATATTGGGGATGAGGGTTGCCACAACCATGACCGTAAGGGTTGCCACGGTTTGGAAAGTAGAAGCCGACATATTTAAAAAAGAAGGGGCTGCAGAACGTTTTTTTGGGGTTTGAAGAGAAGTAATATATTGTGATGCAAAGTGAAGTAGAAGAGCGAGGGAACTGCAGAGGGCAGATAATAATGTATTTTTTTAATTTTTTTTTTTTGAGATCAGGAAGAGCCGATTGTGAGAAGGAAGAATTTTTTTTTTTTTTTTTTTTTGGTTTGTTTCAAGCAGCCGATCAGGAAGCTTTGATGGCCTGATTCAAGGATTGTCTTTCCAACTCCGATTTTACAAACACAGTTGGGGCGAGGGCTTGTTGGGAAGGTTGATCGGACTTTAGGTGCAAGTGTACAGGCCGGCCGGAGGAGACAAGGCTGCCGGAGAAGGAGACCCACATATGAACTTTTTTTCGAATTTTTTATTTTTTTTTCTTTTAATTTTTGGGTGAAGGGTTAGGGTTAGGGTTTAGGGAGAAATTGACATAACGAGAGAGAAAATTGAGTCGCTCTGATACACACCCAAAAAATAAGAAGAAAAAAACATATTTTACTCTTATACAGAGCCGGACTCCATCTGAGGTTTTTTTTTTCTTTTTTTTATATATAATTATTATCATATGCACAAAGATAAGCAATCGTTTATTTTCTATCTTGTATTGGCTTTGTGAAAGAATATTTCTTTCAGAATAATTTTTGCATAGATGCGTACAAGTGCATCTTGTTTGTCATTAAAAACAAGGAGGGAATATTTGTCATTCCTGTTGGCATATGTAGGTTTTTACATTCGCATATGTACATGTCCAGTCTAACATTGCATTGTTTGGCATGTGACGATGCTGAAAATCGTCGGGTATCAATCTGGATCGTTTAATCTAGGGTAATATGAACGAGGGATGGATTTTTGGGTGGATTTAAACTGAGATTGAGAGTTCATCTCTCAATTTGCCTACGTTACCTATTGATTATTCTGGAATCAAGTCTCCGTAGTTCCTTTGGGATCGTTTATATAGAGGACGTCTCATCCAAAGCCTTATCCTGCAAGGATTCTAATTCTTAGTCCCTAAGGATTATTACGTGTATATCTCTATAATTTTGGAGATAATTATGGATATTTTGATTAATGGATCATAGTCTTAATGACTTGAGAATCTTTCCATGTTTATCCCATTATATAGGAACATGTTCACATATCACATAAAGGAAGCTATCAACCGTCCTGCGGCAAGCACGTGGTCGTCTCGACCCTCTCGGCTCTACCATTCTTACACATGACCGACCCGCCCCTGCGGAAGTCACGCTCGAAGCGGTTTAGACCCGCATTATAACTTATTGCATGGCACCTGGCCGACCTACGTCGAGCCCCTCCAGGCCGACTCGGCCCTTACGACGTAGACCCAAGCTTCCCAGCAACCTATCCGACCTGTGGTGATGTTTGTTCGGAAGAGCGGGTAAGACCTCCCACCTAGGGTTCATGTCTACCCTTAGGCATAAAATGGGGCTCCTGGCCCTTAATGTTACAGTTTCTTTGTCTTCATTTATTATTTGATCAATCAGAAGATGACACGTGGTGAGGCTGGGTTCGACCCTCGTCATAAGCCCCCCAATCTGGCTGAACTACTCGTTGTGAGGTCGGATCTGTTAGAGGTGCTGCTCGGCTACTGTCATCTAGATTTGTATAATTGGTAATGACCCACTTTGCAAGGTGGCGAGTTACTATTATGACGTGAGTACGAAGTGGAACGATTTTTAGAACGTGTTTGGGGCTTTATAACTCCCGATTTAATTAGTTGTCCGATCAACGGTTGGTTGATCTTTGGATTTAAGGCCATGGCTATGTAAGTTCATATTTTCCATCTGAGTTTTGTATTTCAACTTGATAATGATTCTCATGTTTGCTGCTTCGTTATGCATGGAAACTGGATTGGCTAGGAAGTTTTTAGAAGATTGGCTAAGTCTTCTGCCTTCCAAATGAATCTGGAAAAGAAGGTTGCCGACCTGTGTACAGATCGAGAAAGGTTAAGGGCTCTGTTAAGTCGAAAGACAAAGGTAGAGGCTCTCAAGGAGCAACTCAGGGCTCTGGAGGCTGAGCAAAAGGCTAGAGAAGACAAGTATGATGCTAGTCTTTAAGCTGTTGAGGACCAGCTTTTTGCAGAGAAAACTGAGTTGGACCAAGCCATGGCGAAGGTCCGTACTGAGAAGAATGAGCCGGAAGCTGTTGTTCCAGGTCGGATTACTGGAGCCATCCAGGAATACAAGGCTTCATATAAGTCTACGAGTCAGTTTGCTGACCTTGCTATGGATGGCCTGTCCAGCCATGCTTTCTATAAGCCTGGGATGGGTACAATCTCTGACAAGTGTTTGAAAGAGTTCAAAGAAGGGGTGGACATTGCGTCCAAATGCCCTCGCTAAGCTGCAAACCTCTCATCAATATTTTTGCAATATCTTATTAAGTTCTCTTGGTTGTTGCAAACTTGCTGTGTCTTTCTTACAGTGCTCATTTCATTATATTGTCTCTCTGAGACTTAATTAATTCGGTCTGACTTGTAGACTAAATTTTTTGGAGTATGCTTAGACAGACTTAATTTTCTGGAGTCTGCTCAGGCAGACGTAATTTTTGGAAGTTGGATCGGGCAGACTTAATTTTCTGGAGTCTGCTTAGGCACACATAATTTCTTGGAGTCTGCTCAGGCAAACTTAAATTTTTATTTCTTTTTTTGAGTCTGACCTGCAGTGTTAGTATTTTTTAGTCTCAGGTAGATTTAATTTTTTGAGTCTGACTTGCAGACTTAATAAATTTGACCGAGTCCGATCCGTGGAGCTATGTTGGTGCATCTGCGAGACAATTTTGACTGAGTCAGACCTACAAATCTCATGTTTCTGTCCGTCCCGCGGACTTAAATGAGTTGGTCCTTTACCAATGTTTGAGCCTGGCTTGCGGAGCTCAGTTCGATGAGTCGACCGGCCAAACATTATGGAGTCCAACATGCGGAACTCAATCTTTGGAGTCGACTGTGGACTTAATAGGTTTGTCCTTGCAAAATTACCGAGTCTGACCTGCAGAGCTCATGTGGTGAGTCTGACCTGCAGATCTCAGTTTGTCCGTCCTGCAGACTTAATAAAATTTGCTGACATATGTTTGCTGAGTCCGGCTGGCGGAGCTCAGATATCAGTTTTATTGATTTGAGCGGAGTCCGTTCTTTAGAGCTCGGCTTGTCATCTTGCATACTTAATGTTTTTGCTGACATATGTTTGCCGAGTCTGACCGGCGGATCTCAGATGCCAGTTTTAATGATTTGAGCAGAGACCGTTCTTCGGAGCTTGGTTGTCTGTCTTGCAGACTTAATGTTTTTGCTGACATATGTTTGATGAGTCCGACTGGCGGAGATCAGATGTCAGTTTTAATGATTTGAGCGGAGTCCGTTCTTTGGAGCTCGGGTTGTCTGTCTTGCAGACTTAATTTTTAGAGTCCTTTCAGCAGACTTATTTTTAAAGTCTTTCTGGCAAACTTAATTTCTTGGGGTTTGCTCAGGAAGACTCAATTTTTTGGAGTCTGCTCAGGCAGACTTAATTTTTTGGGTCTGCTTAGGCAGACTTAATTTCTTGGGGTCTGCTCAGCTAGACTCAAGTTTTTGGAGTCTGACCTGCAGACTTAATTTTTTGTGACTGTCAAGTAGACATCGTTTTCTTTTGGGTCTGTCCTGCAGACTTTATTATTTGGAGTCTGTTCAGGCCGACTTGATTATTTGGGGACTACTCAGGCAGACTTTATTATTTGGGGTCTGCTTAGGCAGACCTTATTTTTTGAACTCTGACCAGCAGACTTAGTTTTTTTGTCATATAAAAAATTGTATAAGTACAAAAATTATAGAATATGATTTTTTTTGCAACTTACCTTGCTTTTCCGGTTATTTTCCTTGCAAATTTTTTGGCTTTCTGCTCATTTGATCTGCTCTTCCAGCCCTCCACTATGCCATGCAATAACTTAATAGTTTTTGGATGGCATACTCATTTTAAAGCATTTGCCTTAGCTTTATTTTTCTTTGATGCTCCGATGTCCATCCTGCGGATTTAACTAGTTTATCCTTTTTAAACTTTATAGAGTCTGACCTGCAGAGCTCGGTTGGTCCGTCCTGCGGACTTAATTATTTCATTCTTTGTGAACTTAGAGCCTAACTGCAGAGCTCGGTTGGTCCGTCCTACTGAGACTTAATTAGTTCATCATTTGTGAACTTAGAGAGCGACCTATAGAACTCGGTTGCTCCTTCTTGCGGACTTAATTAGTTCATCATTTGTGAACTTAGAGCGACTGCAGAGCTCGGTTGGTCCATCATTCGGACTTAATTAGTTCATCCATTGTGAACATAGAACCCGACTGCGCAGAGCTCGGTTGGTTCATCTTGCGGACTTAATTAGTTCATCCTTGTGAACTTAGAGCGACACTGCGAGCTCGGTTGGTCCGTTCTGCGGACTTAATTAGTTCATCCTTTATGAACTTAGAGCCTGAACTGCAGAGCTCGGTTGGTCCGTCCTATGGACTTAATTAGTTCATCCTTTGTGAACTTAGAGCCGACTGCGCAGAGCTCGGTTGGTCCGTCTACGGACTTAATTAGTTCATCCTTTGTGAACTTTGAGCACGACTGCAGAGCTCGGTTGGTCCGTCCTGCGGACTTAATTAGTTCATCCTTTATGAACTTAAAGTCTGACCTGCAGAGCTCAGAAGTTATGTTGAGTCTGAAGATGATGCTGAGATGAGCTCGGTCTTATAGAATATGATGCCGAGCCGAGCTCGGTCATATAGAAGATTTGCTCAAAGGAGAGCTCCAAATATGTTGGAAATAAAATTTTAGTTTTGATGATGATTCATCTTATTTAGTTACTTGTTTACACCCTATTGATGAAGTGCTGAAACTAGTTGTTATAGTGGAAATCTAAAAGATGTCTAGAACTGAATGTATGGGTTTTACTAGAGTCTGATAATTGTATAGGTTATATCAGACAAGCACTGTAATAGATAGAAGTGTCGTAAAACTAAAAACTGGAGATCATCTAGAAAACTGGATATTCACTAAAACTGAAAAGAGTCACCAGAACTTGGAGCTGAAGTTCACTCAGAATTGAAGAAGGTAAGTTCACTGAGGGACACAGACTCGGTTGACTTATTTGGCCCAAGGCTATAAGAACAGACTCGAGTAAATGAAGAACTGAGGGACACAGACTCAGTTGTAGAAGATTAAAGAACTGAGGGCTCAAACTCAGGAATGAAGACTTAAGCCGAGACTATAAAGTTAGAATTCAGGTAAGTCTGTGATGGCCTGAACTGACTTTATGGATCTTGAAGAAAACCTAAGAATCATAAGGACAATGATATCTTAGATGATTTGTATAAGGAATGGTGTACTTTGATTAAGTGATATAAAATCGGATAAATAGAAGTAATCGAGATTTTTGAAGAAGAGTAAAACTCGATTAATGGTCTAAGTCGGTTAACAAAGCGATAATCGACACACTCGATATAAAAGCGTCACGGATACTCATTTTTATAGTCACCATCCAAGCAAATCGAAAGTACATTCGAACGTTATAAATCAAGGATTTTTATTGGATGAAGAAATGACATGTCAGAACGGTCACTGACACCTGACATCTTAAAATGTAGACGTTGATACAATTCAAATTCAAGCAAGATGAACGTTGGACCTGACACTATAAATAGAGGACTTGGCATCAAGGATCAAACATAGAATTAACAAGATTACAAGCATTTTTGTGCACAAGTCTAGTTCATCTGAATTGCCATCAATATTTTCGCTCAATAAGATCACATCCAGATTTCTTCAAGTGTTCAAGCTACATCGATCAATCCAGATTTTGACACTTAGAAGAACCACAAGAAATTGATTCTGAGCCCAACTTTGATTTTTAGTCAAAGGTTTAGCCTGTGAAGCAATCCGGTTTATGATTAGCCAAGGACAGTTGTCATTAGCAGTTGGGTAGACTGTGTTTGTGGTGGTAGCTGGAGAAGAGGCAATAACAACCCTCTAAGGACCAGTGTTCAAGAAGTTGAAGAGCAACAATGCTACCTGTTCTTTAGTTTTTTAGATAGTGAAGCTAGGGATTAGTCAAGGACTATCGTTTAGGACTGTTTGTAACAGCGTATCTTAAAGAGTTCTAGTGGAATTTTCCTCCTACATCAAAGGGGAAGAGTGGACTGACATGATTACACCATCTAGAACCACTATAATTCTTGCTCTACTTACCTTACGCATTTACATTCTGTTATTTATTTACTCAGCATTTATTATTGTTTATCAAGCATACTGAAATTGATTGTTACACTCACTCACAGCTCACAAACTGAAATTCACCAGAATTCAGTTTTGCATACTCAGCTTTTTCATAGAAACAACAAGATCCAGATATAGGCTAAAACTTATATCCGATGCCGGTTTTACTCGGTTTCGTTATAAGTCGAGTCTTGAATCGGACTCACTTAGTCGACTTCACTCCACACAAGTTAAAATTGAACCTTAATCGTTTTAGATCTCGTTTTTGGTGACAAGTTTATTCACCCCCTCTAAACTTGTGTCAGCCTTTCCAAAGGACAAACAATTGGTATCGGAGCAGTGTTCTTTAACAAGCCATTGTGGAAAACTCACTTTCTCTAGTTGTTCTCCTGAAAAAGCTCAGTTTTTTAGTTTCCAGTCTTTACATAATCCAGTTCTCATTCACTCACACAATGGATAACAATCAGTATGCCAGACAAATGCTGATGTGCAACATGGACAGATTTCATGAATACTGGCGTCGTTTGCAAGCCTTTCTAGCAGCCACTCATGATGAAATGATGGACGTGCTAACTGACGAACCTATCCAAATCACTCACATGCAAAATGTTAATGGTGACCAAGTTAGAGTCCAAAAGCCCAAGTGCGAATGGACCAACGATATAATCGAAAAAGAACAATCTGAATAATGTTACCATGGACATAATCCTCAAAACTCTCGACAACAACATGTATTTGAAGGTCAAGGATTGCACTACTGCAAAAGAAATATGGGATAAACTCCAACTGGTTTGTGAAGGAACTGACTCCATCAAAGAGAACAAGATCTCAGTTGCCACACTGAAGTTTGAAAACTTCAAGATGAAGTCAGGCAAAAATATTGATCCGATGAAAACAAGATTCAGTGCCATAATGGATGAATTAGCATTACTCCAGATTGAGTACACCAAGAAAGAAATCAACACTAGAATCTTAAAGGCTTTACCCATGTGCTGGAAGATGAAGGTCACAATAATGGAAGAATCAAGAAGACTTGACATAGAAGATTCATTCAAAATCTTCTCTGACCTGAAGGCTTATGAATTCAACAAGGATTTCACAAGCACAGATGCAATAATCAAGGCTCTGGAGGAACCTAAAACAATATCTCTCGCAGCAACCTCAAATGATAATCAAGAAACCTCATCTAGCAATCTTCAGCAATTGGATGAGATGGAAGAGCAGATGGCTCAATGATGAATAGAATTTGAAGAATGAAGAGTGGGCATCCAGTCACTCAGAAGTATATCAAGAAGACTCCTGAAAATGGAAAAGACGATGAATACCTCTGCTTTACTTGCAAGAAGCCTAGACACTACAAAGCTGAATGTCCAGAGCTAACCGGTAAGAAGACTCAGCAATGAAGAACTGGCAGAAGAGCTCTCTTAGCCGGAGATGAGTCAGACTATGAAGTTGGCACTGAAATATTATCAAATGATACAGCTCTAATGGTTCATATGGAGGATCCAAATGAAGTATGTGAATCTAACTCTAAGTATAGCTCAGCACAGATTCCATGAAAAATGCTTGTTCTTCGACTGCTAACTCAAATCAAAGAAATCTAGAATTAAAAGAGACACTTGGTGAATTGATGAATCAGTTGGTAACCATCCAAGCTGGTTATGAATCAATTAAAGCTAAGAAAGAAGCTCTAATTATTGAAGTTGAAAGATTGAAGTGCGAGCAGAACATGATGAAACCGACTAGAAGCGATAAAGAGAAGAGTCGATGTCGACCCTCTTTGCATCGCCAGACGAAAGAACTAAATCTTTTGCTCAATCAAGTTTAGCTACTGGGTTCAAATCCGGAAAGCCATATAGAGACAGAACTGGCTTAGGATTTGACACACAGCAATCTTCTAAGGAGGGCACTAGCAAGACTGCTGAGCCTAATATCAAAACGGGTATTAAGTTTGTAGCCGAGCAACTTCCAAAAACTAAGAAAATTGCTGAACCAATAAATTCAGCCTTATATAAGTCAACTCAGTTTTCTAAGAAAACAGCTGCACCTACCAATAAAGGTAAATCAAAAGGAAGGAGAATTCAAACTACTCAGACTCGGACTATGCTGGCTGCAAGGTCGATAGAAAAACTACTTCAGGCACATGTCAGTTACTAGGAAATAGACATGTGTCATGGTTCAGCAAGAAGCAAAACTCAATTTCAACATCAACAGCTGAAGCTGAATATATAGCAGCTGGAAGCTGTTGTGCTCAAGTTTTATGGATAAGACAATAGTTAAGAGATTATGGGATAAAAGAAAGATTGATTCCTATAATGTGTGATAATACAAGTGCAATAGCCATAACTGACAATCCATTTTTGCACTCAAGGACTAAGCACATTGATGTGAGACATCACTTTATAAGGGATCATGTGGAGAAAAGAAGCGTTCTGATTCTCTAAGTCCCAACTGAAGATCATTTGGCTGACATTCTTACCATACCACTAGACAACAAAGAAAGGTTTGCTAAACTGAGAACTGAATTGGGAGTTATCAAAGTCAGTTTAAGCTCAAAGATTCGTCAAAGGATTGATCTTTATCATCTTTGGGCGCGCTCTTAATGAATCGAGTCATTGACATCAACAATCTCAAATCGACCTCATGAATGAAGATTTGACGGGCCGAACTCGGTTTGAAATTTATCTCAGGCAGCTTTTTATCCACTCAAAGCAAGTCAAAAGTCGAAAGAATAAAACCGAAACTTGATTTACATCACAATTAATTATCGCTGTTTATGTCAGAAAATTTTGCGTGTATACCCCCAAAAATTGTCTGATAGTACATGCATTGGTTATACAAACCATCATGGAATTTGAAAAGTTTGTACAATCTCTCAGAAGATCGTGTGATCAAATCACCAACCGCCCTCCACACTATATAACTAACCATTTTCATATCTCCTCCTTACACAAAAGAAAAATCCAATATGTATCTCTCTCTCAAAGGCCAAATTTTTTTTCCAATTATATTTTTTTAAACTCAGAATGTTTCTACAAACGGCAGCCTCCAAACAGACTCAAGAAGAAAGGTTAGTCACTGAGTTGGACAGCCTCTCTTTTGAAGATTATGTAGAGATGTGCAACACTCTCCTCGCAAGCTATATTTGCAAAAAGGTGTAGAAACTTCAAGGGTTGAACAACTTCCTGGAAGTAAAATCTCAAAAAGATCATGACTTGGAAGGGACTTTGCAGTTCTGGGAGAATATGAGGTTAATTAAGCACTCCCTGGTGACTAAGGTTCGTGGAGAAAGGGTAATCGTCACTGAAGAAGTCATTAGGCAGCTATTTGATTTCAAACAACCACTTGTGAAATCAATAGACTTGGCTTGTTTGCCACTCAAAAGGGAAGCCTTTCTCAGGCAAATCTCAGCCACAAAGGAACCAGCAGACGTTGACACACATCTGAGCAATCTCAAGCCTGAATTTTCACTCCTCAGCAGGTGGCTAAGCAAAAATGTTATTGGTCGTTACAAAGGGCAAAGTAAGTTATCCAAAGATGGGATATATCTAATGAACATCATATGGGATGGACTAGAGTTCAATTGGGCTGGATATGTGTTCAATCAGATCAAGCAGCAACACTTAGCTGAAGTAGCGAGTACCAGCAAAGCCCAAGCTGAAGGAAGATTTCGAATGAAGAACCACTTAGAAAACTGTGGCAGTTGTAAGTTCAAGGATGAAGACTTCCCAACCTGAAGCCAATAGAAAACTGTGTCTCAGCAGATCGTTCAACAAAAAGGGATTAAGAGGAAAGCTGAAACACAGAAGGGAAAGTCAGTTGAAAGGTGTTTGTTCCCATGTACTTCAAATCAGTTAGCATCAACTGAGGGGGAAAAACAACTGACAACTAAAGTCAGTTAGAAGAAGAGTTTTGTTACTGAAGTTGTTTCTCACATAAAGCAGAAAATATCAGAGAAACAAGTTTCTACTATGCGTGTTGAGCAAGAGGAACAGGTAACTCAGCAACCATAAGATTGAAGATTATCGTGAAGCTATCTTAGTGAGGATTATCAACCTGATGAAGATGAAGCTCAAGACTGAAGATTATCGTGAAGCTATCTTAATGAAGAAAAGATCTTGTTGGAGAAACTTGAAATACATGACTTGTATGCATTATTCACTATGAATGAGTTTCTCACCAACTGCTACAACAAATTCAAAAAGATAGCTCAGAGAACTGAATCGATCACATCATCTATACTGAAGGATGTTTTAAAGAAGAAAGATGATGATAAGATGGTGATTCAAGGAAGAAAGCTAAAAAGAGTACAGTTTTGCAGACAGATACTCTACCTGAATGACAAGCATCGCAAACTGATACTCAGCAGGAAGGATTGCTAATTGAGAATCAAAAAATTGACAATCAGCAAGCAGCAGAAGGAACTGATAATCAGCAATTGATGATAATTGAAGATGATACTCAGTCTAAAATCCTAGAAGAAGAAGAAGATCCAACTGAGAAGGTGAGAAAAGAGGAATTAAGCAGAGTCCTAGAGAATTTGAAGATTATGATCAACCAAAAAGATGAATACAATGGCCTTTTGTCACACATCTCCGGGTACTTGGATTACAGGAAGAAGACTGATGTCTCAGTTCATACTAAGTTGGATGTTATCAATAAATCCACTTCAAATTCAGTTTCAGAAACTCTCAGTCTAAAGGAGAAACTTGAAACTACAACTATGGAAGATTGAGAAATTCATGCTCAAGCAGAATGGCACCTCAATCAGCGAATCTATGGATTAGAAACTCAGCTCAAAGAAGTTCTCACTTCTCAGAAAGATATTTCAGCAGACCAAAAGGCAACTCAACAGTTGATCACTCAGTTGTATGATGCCAAAAAGGGGGAAGTTGAATTAGAAAAGCTGAGATTACAAGAAGAAAAGCTGAAGCTTGAAGCTGAATTGATGAAATGCAAATCAGCAACAGATCCTTATATTAGGGATGTGAAACAACTAACTGACGAGCAGCTCATTTCAAAGTACAGTCAACCTGGAGAAAGAGGAGCTACTCTCACACAAGATCTGTGGATGAAGTCAAGGATCACAACAATGTCAAGGCAAAATACAAACACAAAACTTATGAAGACTCCCTTGTCTATTTCTTCTCTGATCTCTATCATAATCAGAAGATGGCTACTTACAAGAAAGTAAAGAGAACTGAAGAGAAGCATCAAATCAGAGATAAGAGAGAACAGATGAAGGCTGATGTTGCAGAGTTTGAAGATTATTACAAGGATGAAACTCACCTTCCAAAGTTAGCTCTATAGAGAAAGTGGAAGCTACAAGCCAAGTGGATTATCTCAGAACATTTCACAAGGAAGATTCAAAGTTAGAAAATGATTACTATCTTCATGATAAGTAAAAGAAATTCATCTTAGTTACACAAAGAGCTACTTAGATTTTATTTCATTCATAATCAAATGTGTAACTTGATCCTGTTTTTGAAAATTCTTAATGAAATCCAATTTCCAGTTTACTTTGTTTGGTATTGTTTTTTTATCTTTAAGCTTTTCTTTTAAAGAGGGTTTTGGCCTCATCAAAAAGGGAGAAATTGTTGGAAATAAAATTGTAGTTTTGATGATGATTCATCTTATTTAGTAACTTGTTTACACCCCATTGATGAAGTGCTGAAACTAGCTGTTATAGTGGAAAGCTAAAAGATGTCTAGAACTGAATGTATAGGTTTTACTAAAGTCTGATAATTGTATAGGTTATATCAAACAAGCACTATAATAGATAGAAGTGCCGTAAAACTGAAAACTGAAGATAATCTAGAAAACTGGATATTCACAAAATCTGAAAAAAGTCACCAGAACTTCGAACTGAAGTTCACTCAGAATTGAAGAAGGTAAGTTTGATGAGAGACACAGACTCGGTTGACTTATCTAGAATTGAAGGCTGAGGGATGTGATTGACATACTGTATTTAATAGTTAAAGATAGTCTTGGTGATGTAATAGTTGCAGCCTGTGTTACTTTCGATTGTTTATTAGTCGTTTCAGTTGCCCGAGTCAGTCGTTTTGTCTTCCGCTTGTTCTCTGATTTCTGCTTACGTAAGGCTTACGTGTATAATTAGATTAAATTTTTAATTATATGCGTGCCGGGCGTTCTTATTCGGATAAGGACTCGGTATCCGGGACAATGGCATCACAGTTGGTATCAGAGAGGACAAGTAACACCGCTGCATAGGAATTAAACTCTTAAGATGTGTTCTAGTTGTACTTAGAATCGAAGATGAGAATCCTGCAGTTAGATCTTTTAGGCGTAGACCCTTAAGGTAGTCCGTTGAGTAATGAAACCCTTAAGGTGAAGTCTCTAAACCAAACCATGCCACACAGGATTAAGTGAAACCCTTTTAAGCTATGCTTTGGGATCGGAGTCTTATGCATGCGCCAATAAGTTCAGGTCCTCTTGGTTGAATTTTTTTTCTTTACACTCTCTATTGTAATCTTGCCATTTACTCTTACACATCGATATCAAAGTCCATTTTTTGACTTGGCCAATATTTATAGATAATGATATTTGACTCAACTCTACGAACTTACTCATTTCAATAATTAGTGTTAAAGGTTTCTCCCTTTGGCACATAGTTTTATCATCCTTATGGTTGGCTCCATCCAACACGAGTGAATGCTTAACATTTCCGTGTTTTCCGTTCATGAGAAAACCATTTTTTCCCAGCTCCAAAAATTCTGAAAATTTTCAGCATGATAGATCGCTGTTTGGTCTACAATTTCTCTTTTTGCATCAACTCGATAATTATTATGGATTGTCCAGAAAATCCATGTTAATTCCAGACACTCTGTCCAGAAAATCTGCAGCAGTACCTTCACTTATTCTTCTGTTTTGAATAGGTTAAACATCTTCAAACGACATGAATTTTTGATATGTTTCAGACAACATTTTTATCTATAACTTTACTTTTGGTATCAAGTTCGAATTCCTTTTCGTTTGATCACAAACTGCAATCTGAGTCAGTGTTTAATAATCTTGAAATTCTGACAGCTTCTGCACTTTCAACAATAATTGTTTTTGACTGACTTTTGGAGATTCAGAAAATTCTAATCTCTTACTATCATCTGGGAAACTCCAGTACCTAAGTCTTTTCTCTTTTGATCGTGCTCAAATTCCTTTTCTTTTGGGCTGCACGAGTCGATAAAGACAGATCCGGAGTAAATATCAACCCAACCGCCTAAAATGAACCTTCACCTCCTGACTTAAGCCCAAGGCTAAGAGAGTGATAAGTAATGAATGTTATGTTCTGGAAGTTGATTCCTGGAGTTTGATCTCCTCCCGGCTCAATTCTTTTAGAAGGGTGTTTGTGAGGCTAAAGTAATGGCTTCTTTTGCAGGTATAAACAAGCACCAAGACGTTACCTTCCGGTATGCCGTGCTTGAAGTTCAAATCATTTTATGACTTTATTCAATCATGTTTTTTCTAGTAAACTACTTCCCATTTGATTCCTTACTCGAGATCCTTGAATTCAGCAACTACTCACCATCTTTTGCCATGAGTTACCTCATAAGCATATCTTCTTAAGCCTTTATTCTGAACAAGTTCACACATTTTTACTTTAAAATTAATTAAGCAAGTCCCATCTGACTTTGTTTTGTTGCACTCCTACCCTTCCTTTCAAATCCATAATTGATTAAACTTTCTAATGTCAGAACATTCTTCATACTTGTGTTCATTCTCAGCTTCCCTCCTAAGGGTAGTGTCGATGTTGTAACTTTTTCATTTAATTTTACCTTTCTTTTAGGGTATGCATATCTTCTTTTTGCTAGTCAAAATTTTAAGCCTTCCATGACATCCATTTTCAATTACTTATCCTTAACCTTCTAGAAACCAACGCTAAACCAGTTTCAGGCAGATGGTAGTTTACCAAGATGTTTTCCGAGCCTTTCTTGCCGGTCAGCATTTGAACTCCCAAAATTTTATTAATTTTAAATCAGGGGAAGGCACCTTGTATCTTTTCAGCTTTAAATCCCTTTCAGACCATTTAGAGCCATGAACCACAAAACACACCTTTTGACATTTCTTCTTTTGTCTAGGTGTTTCTATAACAATTTGGTTACACCAGTTGAACTGGCTTTTTTGTTTTAACCTTTTCATTCCCTCATAAGGAATAACCTTGAGCACTTATTATTTGGTATTGTACTATTCTTCTAAAAGCAGTGCAACCTTGAACCTTTAAATTAGATCATCAATGATCTTTTTCACCTCTTTTGAAAGTTTGAACTAATTCGACAAAATCAAAATTTATCCGACATTTCTTAAGTGTCTTTCATCCTTCACACAAAAACTTGGTTATCGCATACTCTTCTTTTCAAAACTTTTGATTTTCTTTTACATTACCTTGAGGAAATTTCTATCCCCTTTGAATCTTGAAATAACATCTTTTAGACTAATACAAACTTGGACACTTCTTAACAACTATTTAAATCATTCTGAGACCTTTTGGGTGTTCTCGTTTTGTCTCCATAGCTTATTCATGTTGAGATCCTTGCTCTCTTCTTGATTTCAAAATTTTTTAATCTTTTTGGTGCTTGACCTTGCACCTTCCTTTTGTTTTTCTGTAGTGGGATGCTTACTCTACAACATTAATGCGAATTGAGAACCCTTCTAATTCGCCAACACCCATTTTGTTGATCAAGACAATTAACAGTTAAGGTCACTTTCCTATTGTTCTCGAGATTGAAATTAGTTCCCATTGTGTTAAATGTTTCCAAGTTCAACCTTCTTTTCTTTTTTACATTAGATGTTCCCAAGACCATCATGTGATGTTTCTCCTAACGTATCCACATTCTAAAGGCTTATGTGAAAAGCTCATTACCTTCCTACCAAGCGATCTGAGTTCTTTTGAAGACCACCGTATCATGAAGAATTCCACTCTCTCAAAAGAATCTTATCTACAAGATGTCCCTTTTTTTTCCTTCTGGTGGCTACTTTTTGTATTATGACACAATTCCTCATCCTTCAATTTTGAACCAATTTCAAACTTCCTTCATCCCGGAATCACTATGTTTTGTTTATAACCCTTGAAACCTCTCTTGTTTTGAGGACTTATTGCCTCTTTTATGGCTTACCAAGTTGACATGTCATCTTGATGCTAAACTTGTCAATTTTCAACTTTATATGTTTTCCAAGATAACCCTTATTGGTATAATGATTGGATCAGACCGTCAGAGAGAAAGTATAGAAAATGTGTGTTTCTTCCTTCCTAAGAAGTCTAAAAAACCCTACAGCCGGAATCCTTACAGTTCAATAGCAAGCTTGTGCCGCAGTGTTGGAAGTTGAGATCAAAAGGAGTCAATTGTGTCAAGAGTTGCAGATCAGTTGGAAAGTTCAAGCAATCTTGTTTCATTTAGCATACGGAAGTAAAATGTGTTGTACCATTGATTGCAAGATTCGAGGCAGTTGATGAGATTGCGAAGAAACAAGACGTAGATCAGTTGTTTTCGATAACAATTGAATGACCAGAACCAATCCAGCCAGTGGTCACAAGTTAGCTGAAGATGGAAGCCGTTGGCATCAAAGTCGGCTATGTGTTCTGAATGTGGAAGGGTTGAGGAAGACAGTGATGGATGAAGCCCACAAGGTAGCATTTTCAGTCCGTCCCGGAGCAACCAAGGCACATAGAGAGCTGAAACAACACTCATGATGGCCTTCCTTAAAGATAGAGATAGTAGAGTTTACCTACAACAATATTTACCATGCCAGTATATATCCAGATGCCACTTTTGGAGCTCTGCATGGGAGAAAGCATGGAAAGCCAGTTTTCTGGGATGAAGTGGAATAGTGGCAGAATACAAGACCAGAGTTGTTACAACAAGCCAATGAGAAGATTTTAGTGGACCGTCGCAACCTTGAGACGGCACAAGACAGGCACAAAAGTTGGGAAAATGGAAGAAGACGACTGTTAGAGTTTGAAATTGAAGATAAAGTGTATCTAAGCACGTTTCAAATGAGGAGAGTAAGACAGTTTGTGCAGACATGCAAACTAAGCCCCAGTTATGAAGGCCCTTATGTGATCTTAGCTAGAGTCGGACCCAACTTATCCGTTTGGAGTTACCAGAACCCCTTTCATGGGTGCATGACGTCCTTCATGTGTCAACGATAAGCGAATGCTTAACCGACATTGATGTGGAAGCAATGTTCGACCTTGAAATGGTTGAAATCATCTTGACCAACACAGAAGAATCAAGTGCACCCTAGAACAGAAGATGAAGAAAGTTGAGAAGGAAGGCGTACATCCAGTCTTAGTTCAATGAAACAGTCACACATCGGCAGAGGCGAAATGGGAGTTAGAAGACTACACGTTTTGTGAAGTTCCAGAGTTCAAGAACCCTCAGATATGTTCAGTTTATTTAAGAAGGTAAAAGCGGGGAGGGATGTAACACCCCGGATATTTAAGAGGGGAGGGATGTAACACCCCGGATATTTAAGAAGGGTAAAAGCGTAATGAGAATTCAGTTTATTTATTTCCCATTTACATTTAACCTAATTAATTAATTAATTCAGTTTAGGGGTATTTTTGTAATATTATTCGACATTACCATTTGACATTGTTATACAATACGATACTACTATTTGACACTACCATTTGACATTGTACTATTTAACACTACTATTTGACACTACCATTTGATATTGTTATAATATCCGACACTACTATTTGACACTTCTATTTAATATCGTGATATTGTTTGACACTACTATTCGACACTACTATTGAGAGATGTTTTAATTTTATTTTATTTTTTGGTTTAAGAAAACGTGGGTCACTGACGGACCTTTTCTATGCTATCAATCCTTACCGGCAGTGTACCGGGTCAAATTGTAGTGATAGAGTGATGAGTCAGGTGTCGATCCTCAGGGAAAACTTGGTAATTCACCGTGTGATTAAACACCAAGAAACTGTTATTATCTCAATCTAAGTCGCAATTTTATCATCCAACCAAACTCTAAACTAACAAACAATAAATAAAAGCATAAAACTAAAACAGATATATATAAGTATAAAAATATATATATAATCATATATATATAGATATAAGTATATATAGGTACCAAAACAATATCTAAGGGAGGAGATAGATATTATAATTATAGACTAGCCAAGAATATGTTATTGAATCATTATATCTTTTAGTGAAATTGGATGTGCTCGATCTTTATTTTAAGTTAAATCAATTATACGCTAAACGGTGCACTCTAAACTAAACAATTCATTCTCACACGAGCATCCGAAATTGTCATATGTCCAATCATTTGTCCAAGGTCATCCTCAAGCATGTGTCACTCCCGTTTTGTCATTCGGCCAATTTTAAGGTATGTCAATTAAACAAACGAATTAAACGTAATAATCTCTCGAGTACATATTTCAATAAGAGTTTGTTTCTCCCGAAACAAATCTACCCCGGTTTAGAAATCGGATTCCGTTGTCACGTTTTCACTCGGCCAATTTTACCCTCCGGTCTTTCTATTAACGAGTTCATAACCTAACTACGAGGCGTCAATTCATAATTAGATTATGAATTATTTCATATCAAGTAGCTAATTCAATACGAATATAGAAAGAGATTCATTATAACCGATTTTTATCCAATTTTAGTATAGTCATCATCCATTTCCTAAAAAGATAATACTAATCCAATTTCATATCTTGGCTAGATACTAAGTTTAGCCTAACAACATAATAACTAAAATATAGATACTATAATTAATACATAAACATAAATACATTAGAAAAGTTACCAGGTTACAATTGAAGCATTGAGTTGTTTCATCCGGAAATAGCAACTCCTTGACATCAATGAGCCTTGATACATCCTCTAAGCATTATAACGAGACTTTATACTACAAGACATTATTCGGCAGAGTGCCGTTTGACTTTTATTTAACTAAAAACAACAAAACGAAACTATAGAGATATATAGAAGAGAGATATATGCATTGGTACACTTCAAAATGGTTGCACTTGAGGTCTATTTATAGGCCATATCACAAGGCGGGCGCGCGTGCGGACCACCACCGGCGCGTGCGGCTACACGATATATATTCCCTTGTCGAGAGATTTGTGGGCCCGGTTTGAGATTTTTACGCAATATTCGGCCTTCTCAGGCCCGTGCGGACATACAACATATCGATGTTTGTAAAAACCTATCTCGAGCTGTAGACCTCAGATTGACATGATTTGATATTCGTTGGAAAGCTCTTTTGAAGGTCTACAACTTTCATCAAGGACTTTTTCTCTGAAAATGCCTCTAAGTTAGATCAAATGTCCGTTGAAGATGAATCACGGTAGAAACACTAAGGGACAGTTGATCTGTTTCAAAGTTGTTAGATTTTGGCATAATCTTTTATCCCACAAAAACTCATGATTTATGCTTCAAAGTATGTCATATTTTGGAATCTCGGTACACATTTGATTACGCAACAAACTCAACGAAACACCAAACGTAAATCGACAAAAAACCATCATTTTTATCGTTTTATAACTTATGCATCTAATTATAACTAACTATGATTTTTATAAGTTTTTAATGCATTTATATGAAATTATACTAAAATATCATAAATATAATAATAAAAAGTCTTATAATTTGATCATATATTTTTCATACATCACAACTCCCCACTTAGCTTTTGATGTCCTCGAGCAAAATAGCGATGATATAATTCTTCTAGAATAAATTCCTAACTTAGTAACATTATCTTTGTCAATATTATAATTATATTAATTTCATCTATCTAAGATATTAAGAAGATAAAAAAATGTATATAACTTAATAAACTAGTTATAAAATATTATTTAAATGAAATTTTCATGAATTACTTTATAAGTATAAATAAAATATTTAGAACAACTTTTTAATCTCCAATTGTATGATTTATCGGAATCAATGACTAAGTCAAGTAGTTGGCAAATTGGCTTGTAACGTTCGTGCTCAGGGTAGTTGGCTAATCGAAAAAGGATAACAAAGGAAATCAAAAGAGATAGAAGCAAGTAAATGCGTACTTACACCTTCATCTTACGATCAAAAATTTCTCAATCATTAACACTCACATTAATCGTTTTCAATTTTCAACTTTAATAACTTCCAAATTATGGTTTTTTTTTATTTTTTTTTTATTTTTAATACATAAACAAGAACTTAAGAACATAGGCATTGCTTTATCAAGATTGATCGGAGTACTACTCTTTCGATCGAAAATCACGAATCCGGTTTCCTTAAACTCGTGATAATTCTTGATAGTTTTGATTCGACTTTTTCTTTTTCATCAGATTTATAGCATATCCTTCATTCCCAGCAATAGGACATTTCGTGATAATACCCTAGCTGGACTACTATCATCAGGCAGCTTTATCTGATATTTTATTTTTGGTTTGTCGATCAAAAACAGAAAAGATACCTATAATACTCTGTTCTTAGATTTTTTTTTTTTCTTTTCGAGAATAACCATATTTGATAATAAACTGCCTTCCGAATAACATTCATTTCAATCTCAGCATATACCAAATTTCGATGTCATCACCGCTATCCATAAATACATACTAAACTTGCGGGATTTTCAAAGAAATGTAGACCATTATTAAGTTAGGGTTGGTAATTTCTAGTTAATAATAATGGCTATTTCGAGTGAGGTCTTGATCACTCTACAAGGCTGAGGTGGGGACAAAAATTGGAAATTATGTTCGGGTAGGCTTATTTGGCTCTGGTTTATCAAAGTTATGCCAAAAATCTCATCATCCCTAATCCGAATCCAATTTCATACTTTGTCTTGAAAAGAAAATTATTCTAAAATTTCATTATAATTATAAGTAACTTTTGTCTAATTTCATAAAAAAAATATTTCATAATATTTATCAAGATATATATACTTAAAATCTTATTAAAAATCTAAAATAGACATAATTAATATAAGAATAATATATCAAGATTACTTTACTTAATTAAAAATTTATTCTATCCAAATATATCATTTTTATCAAATAATTATATATTATTGCTTATTAAACTAAGTGTGTAAGTATTTGATGTATTAAATTCAATTTATTTACTAACCAATCTCTACTCCCCACTTATTTAATTGGCATCGTCCGATGGCTAATGAGTAGTAAAAATTTGGATTAGAAAATAAAATGAATTCTATCATGGTAGATTATTTTAAGTGTCAAATAGAGCAGCGTTTATATAATATAAAAGAAAGACATTTAAAAACATAAATTAAAAACATGCAAATATATTACAATACTAAAACACAACTTAAAACTACTAGGAGTGTTAAACTAGAAAACCATAAATTAAGTTAAACTAATTTAAACTAATTTTTTTAAACTAAGTTATTTTAATTTATTGTGACTTATACTAACGTGCCCGTACTACTCTTATTATTTTTATTCCTTCTTTTCTACCAACATAGTTATCTAATTTTCACCACTTGACGATCCTCCCGAATATCGATGGTAAAAGCCCAACACGAGGAATACGAGTGAAAAATATTCATCCGTCGCTCTTTTCCGAACCGCCTTGCCAAGCGAACACATAACCTAGAAATCAACCATCCAAATGGTAAAGGATGATAATTCGGTCTTTCTCGAGCATAAAACTCACGGTGATTTACGAATCGGCACCCCAATCAATCTATAATGACTCGAGTAGTAATCGCATATAGAAGCATCAATTCATCATCACTAACTTCCGAGAAATTATGATTGGATAAACACGTGAATTGATGAATCGCTCGCCCACGTTCTAAGATGATGGGAAGCAAAGCGATCGTAGAGACATTTTGATCAAAATCATAATTGTAGAACAAGAGTGGACAAGCTTCCGAATATTTTGTAATAAAACCGCTAGCGGTATCCAATCTCCATTGGTACTCAAAATGACTAGGTGAAGTTTGGATTTGGTGGAATCAAGAAAATTTGATTTATGTTGGTGGAGGTGAAAGGAACAACAACTCCTCTCACTGTAACATACCACCCTGTCCTATGGATGACGGCGTATAGTCCTGATAAATAACAGGTGGCGGAATCGGCGGAATCCAATCTGGCATAGTATACGGGTCAGGCTGACTATAGGGGTGTCTAGCAGATATCTCAGCAAATCTAGGATCAAACTCACTCATAGTATCCCGAAATCCTCTCTGACCAACTCTAATGTCCTCAGCCCAATATCTATTCTTCTCACATGCTAAAGCTATATTAGCATCGATTCTAGCCTGAGCTTGAACTAAATCTTTCAAACATAGCCTCAACTTGGCTCTCTTGTGGGTGATGTATTTGTCTCAGGTGGTCTAGGTACTTGAGTGTGAATAGGAGGTGGAGGTGGTGGTTGTTGTTGCTGACGATTAGGATTATTGTAATTTATTACTCCAGTAGGTAAGGCTCTCAGTTTAAGACCAATGGGAGGAATGTAGCGAGACACAGTTCTATCCGAGGGTAAGGCAGAACTGCAAGCTCACACAAGGCAAAAATGAGACTAGGGAACGGGAGACGTCCCCCTCGATAACGAGTCCTTGCAAACTCACAAGCCTTAGAAAAGATCAATTTCCCCAGATTTATAGGAATATCATTAACCATGGCCCAAGCAATAACCACTTCCTCTCGACCAAATGCACAAACATGTGTGGAAGGACATACATTATGGCCTAAGAGGCTGTTTTATTGCCCGTATGTCCCTAATACAATTCCCATAAGCAAACCTATTTTCTATCCATTCAAGAGTAGGGTCAAAGGCTTGCTTTGGGCTTGAAGCTTTGGTTTGTAGAGCCATAGGATGTTCTAAACCCCATACATTGTGATAATCCTCCTCTTACGGTATATCGGTTAAGCCATAGAATACATTAATCATAGCAGGGTAAAAGTAACATTAACACTTCTTAGAGGATATAGGTCATCTCTCAACCGTATCAACATCATAAGTAGATAATCTTGAATAAAACTCGATACCATAGAAGCGTTAATCTTATCTTTCCTATCCATAGCTACATCCAACCATCCTCTACCCTTGAAAATTTCTTTCACTTCTTTACCAATCTTTGAAAAATCAATCCCTCGTTCTAACCAAACCTTACTTTTACTAAAGTACTCATCATATGCCCGCTTAGCTTCTGCACTAGCGGTTTTCTCAAAGGTTAAAGCTTTCTCCTTTTTGGTTAAAGGTCTAGTTTGAACTACGGTACTACGATTGGTACTTGAGTCTCTTTTCCTCTTTGGATTACTTCTAGATGATGAGGCCATCTACGATAGTGATATGACAAAACAACAACACAAACAAACAACACCAACAACAAGAACAAACAATTACTTAGGTTATAAAATCAAAATAAATTCAAAATAATTTCAGAAATTTAACTAAAATTTGAAATATATATATATATTATTACCTTAAGAAGCTAGAATGAAAAGCTAGGTCGCCGGAATTAATGGGGGTCGCCGGAATGAGAGAAAAGAGAGCCTTGAGCTTGCCAAGCTTCAACTTTTTCCAATGGGTATCTTCTTTTATGATTAAGTTGAAGAGAGGAAGAGAGATTAACACTTATGTGATGTTTGAGTGAAGAAAATTGATGGAAAATTGTTGATTTTTTAAGAAGAAGAGAGGAGAATTGGAACATTCTTCAATTCGAAATGAGGTGTGAGAAATGAGGAAAAGGCGCATTTTTAGGGTTAAGTGTGTACACACGGTAGCGTGTGCGGTCAAATAGTCCCCAAAAAACGGAATTTTTGTCATTTTTTGTGTAATAAGCTCTAATTATATCACATAAAAATCATTTGATGTTAATCCTATGATTTATGTTATATAATCTAAGTTTAATACGATTTTTCTATATAAAACTTGATAAAATATAAAAACTAATATAATATTGAAATCACATATTTTTGATATAATATACCTACTTTACATGATAAAATAGGTTTATTATAAATTTTTCATAAAAATATTTTTCTTTTTAAGTTTAGAAAAATAACTTTAAAAATCTAAATTTAATTAAAATTTGAAAAATTAAAAACACACTTTGAAATTCTTAGGATTTTTGCTAACTCCCTCAATCTCAGATCCTCAAGATTGTTATCATAACGGTCCCTTAACCTTTCTCCTAGGAGTGATGCGTTTGAATTATCTCTTTGTATTCCCTCGGGATTTTCGGATAACCACCTAATCGTTCCCTTCTTAATAACATTCAAACACTCATCCTGGGATATGGTTGTATTTCTTCCACACTGTCCAGCATGTTCCATTTTTCCACAGATTCTACACTTCATTAAAAACCTTGCTCTTCTTTTTATTGCACTCCTTGAATTTCCATTACAAAGTTCTCTTTCTCGACTTGATTAATAATTCCTTATTTAATTTAGAAACTAAGGCTTCTATCTTAAAGGCGACATCCTTATTTAGACCTAATCTTAAAAGTAAAATAAAAACTTTTATTCTATCTATGAAAGGCATCCAGTTCTTTTACGTCTATCTGGTAAAAGACGAAACTACTTTAAAATGCATATTAAAAGGTGAATTAGAAAGATAGTACTGTAATCGGTGAGTTTAAAATTACGCTTCCTCAATTCGTTGGAGAGGGTCGATAAGTAATAATACTTCTTACGTTTGAGGTATCCCTTCGACTTCCACGAACAATTTCACCTGTGTCCATTGGCTATAAAAGTTGTTTTTCCATCGCTTAGTTAGTTCAATGACTCGGACTTATAGATTTTTGTTACGTCATATGGACTGTCCATCTAGATTTAAGCTTTCACGAAACAACTTCAAGCGTGAATTATATAAAAGTACTCGATCACCTATATGGAACTCACGACTATAGATTTTCTTATCATGAAAAGCTTTTGTGCGTTCTTGTAGATTCGAGCATTTTCATAAGAATCGAAGTCGAAATTCTTCTAGTTACATTAATCGAAGTAATCTATGATCACCGGCGACTTTAAGATCAAAGTTTAGAAATTTAATAGCCCATAAAGCTCGGTGTTCTAATTCAACAGGAGATGACAAGATTTTCCAAATACTAATTTGTAAGGAGAAACACCAATCGGTGTTTTAAAGGATGTTCGTATGCCCATAATGCATCATCAAGTCTTTTCGCTTGATTTTTACGATTCGAGTCCACTGTCTTCTCCACGATTCTTTTAATTTCTCTATTAGACACCTCTACCTGTCCACTAGTTTGTGGATGATAGGGTGTTCCAAGTTTATGAGTTACACCATATTTCTCAATTATCTTAGTAAATGGTCGGTTACAAAAATGTGAACCTCTATCACTAATGATAGCCCTCGAATGCCATATCGTGTGAATATATTCTTTTAAGGAACCTTAGCACTACTCTCTGGTATCATTAGTGGGAGAGCTTGACTTCTACCCATTTAGAAACATAATCTACCATTACTAGAATAAATCTTTTCCAAAAGATATAGGAAAGGTCCCATGAAATCTATGCCCCAAACATCAAATAGCTCACATTCTAAAATCGGTTGCATAGGCATTTCATGTTTTTTCGATATATTTCCCCATTTTTGACATGATTCACAAGATTTTGCATATTTATATGCATCTCTATATAGTGTAGGCCAATAGAAACCACATTGTAAAACTTTGAAAGCAGTTTTCCATCCTCCATGATGACCTCCTGCCTCACGATCATGACAAAATGATAATACACTTAAAATTTCACTATCAGAATACATTTCCTAATTATTCCATCTGAGCATCTTCGGAAAAGATCCGGTTTATCCCAATAATAAAACTTTAAGTCGTAAAAGAACTTCTTTTTACATTTGCCAAGTCCAATGAGGTGGGATGTACTTACAGGTAATGTAGTTAACAATATCCCCAAACCATGGCGAATCTTCCTTTGATGGTATTCTAGTTTTTAATAATCGCATGGTTGAAGGAGTATCTATCTTAAACAGTTTCTCATCTGGAAACGAATCCTGAATTTCTTTTCCTTTTCCTTCATCATTATCCATCTGCTTAGATGATCGCTACTACATTTTCACTTCCTTTTTATCCTTAATTTCAATATCAATTCACAAGTAATGAATCCACCTAAGAAGACGCGGTTTGGCATCTTTCTTACTTAAAAGATACTTGAGTGAATGGTGCGTGTAGACTATTACCTTAGAACCAACAATATATGATCGAAACTTATCTAAGGAAAATATTACACCAATAGTTCTTTCTCGGTAGTTGCATAATTAAGTCGAAATTTGCGTTTAATGTGTGAGAAGCATAGTAGATAGCTTTGAGAATTTTGTTATACCGTTGACCTAAAACAGCTCCTACAAACTAAATCACTTGCATCACACATAATTTCAAATGGCAAATCCCAACGGGTGCTACTAATCTTGGTGCGATGAGTTAATTTCGCTTTTAGGGTCTTAAAGGCTTCCATACATTTATCATCAAAATTAAAAGGTACTTTTTTTCTAGCAAATGACTCGGGGCTTTGCTATTTTTGAGAAATCTGCAATAAACCTTCTATAAAATCCTCGCATGTCCAAGAAATCCTCTTAACGTTTTCAAATTAATTGGTGGAGGTAATTTTTCAATTACTTCGATTTTAGCTTTATCAACTTCAATTCCTACTTGAGAGATTCTATGACCTAGTACAATTCCTTAGATACCATCAAATGACATTTTTCCCGATTTAGAACCAAGTTGGTATCTTCACGGCGTTGTAAGCGCGTTCTAAGTGTGATAAGCATTTATCAAAAGAATCTCCATAAACACTAAAGTCGTCCATAAAAATTTCTAAGAATTTCTCGACCATATCGAGAAAATATTGCCATCATACATCATTTGAAATGTAGCGGTGCATTACATAATCAAACGGCATTCTTTTATAAGCAAAAGTTCCATAGGGACAAGTGAAAGTAGTTTTTCTCTATCTCCTGCTTTGCAATGAATATCGTAAATAACCTGAATAACCATCTAAAAGCGATAATACTTATGTCCACTCAAACTTTCCAACATACGCACGATGAATGGAAGTGGATGATGATCCTTTTTAGTATGATCATTCAGTTTCCGAAAGTCAATACACATTCGATATCCTGTAATTTCCCTTGTCGGAATCCATTCATTTTTATCATTTTCTTTTATTGTGAAACCTCCTTTCTTTGGAACTACTTGAGTCGGACTTACCCATTCACTATCGATATGGAAAGATTATTCCCATTTCTAATAGCTTAATGACCTCTTTCTTAACGATTGTTTGCAAATTTGGGTTGAGGCGGCGTTGTGGCTGAATACAAGGTTTAGCTTCTTCATTCAAAATAATCTTGTGAACACAAATCTAGTGGCTAATTCCTTTGATATACGCCTTTTGTCCATCCAAAAGCTTTCTTATGTTCTCTTAACATTCTTAGTAATTGATCCTCTTGTTCTTTTGTTAAGGTTGATGAAATGATAATAGGTAACAGATTATCATTTTCAAGAAAAGCATATTTCAAATTCGAAGGAAGTGGTTTCAACTCAGCATTCCTTGGTGGATCTTCTCTTGATGGTTTTAAAACTGGTCCTTCCATTTCCAATTTCAAATTTTGATGCCATGGATGTTTAACAAACCCTCCTTTATCTAAATAAAGGATTACTTCTTTCATTTCAGTATCATCTTCATCTTCTTTATAGATAGAAAATGCCAAACATTCTTCTAATGTATTTTCATAATCTTTAGATTTGGCATCCCAGATAGTAGAATATTCATCTATAAAAGAACATGATTCAGGTTCTTTGTATGGATGGTTTATAGCTTTGAAGATATTGAACGAAACTTTATCCTCATTAACTCTCAGTATTAGTTCACCTTTTTGAACATCTATCAAAGTCCTTCCTGTAGCTAGAAATGGTCGACCTAGAATAATTGGCGCTGAATATCCTTCTTCCATTTCCATTATTACAAAGTCTACTGGGAAGTAAAATTTATCAATTTTAACCAACACGTCCTCGATTATTCCCTTAGGATGTTTAATTGATCTATCTCGCCATCCGAAGGGTCATTTGATGATTCGTAAGCTCTCCTATTCCTAGTTTCTTATAATCCTCATAAGACATGAGATTGATACTTGCTCTAGATCACACAATACTTTCTTAAAGTAAATCCTCCAATTTCACATGGGATAGTGAAACTACCGGGATCTTTAAGTTTAGGAGGTAGTCGATCTTTGAAGTATTGCGAGAACATTCTTCATTAAGGCATATATTCTCATATTCTTCTAATCGCTTTTTATTAGATAGGATATCTTTAAGAAACTTTCCATAGGCAGGCATGTTGACTAAAGCTTCTATAACAGGGATATTGACATGAATATGACGAAAAGTGTCAAGGAAACGAGCATATTTCTTATCAGTTTTTATCTTTTTAATTTGATCTTTCGGTGGATAAGGCAAAGATTCTAGATTTATAGCCTTTGGTTCTGAAGTCATTTTCTCTTTTCCTTTCTCCTTGAATCTTTGAGCATTACTTGATCGCCAAGTTTCATTATCTTGAGATTTTTCCTTTAAAACATCCCCTGTATCAACTTTATCCTTCTCAGTTACTTTTAAATCTTCCTGTTTTTCTCCCTGATTTTACTGACATGTTCCTTAAATAGGGTTCTCAGGTCTTTATTCATAGGATCTTTCAGAATTCTAGGGACTTTTACCCATTTTTCACCTTCAATTTCGAGTTCAACATTATTCTGTTTTAAGAATTCTTGATAATTTCTTCCTCTTCATGGTAAATTCAAGTTCGTCCTTTTCCTTTATGATATTACCATTTAAATCATTTTCTACCTCATTGTTTCCTGCGTTTTACTGCTCTAGTATCTTCACAATATTTCTACTACTCGTAATCACGACATTTACCTCTCTCGGGTTTCTTTCAGATTACTTGGTAATCCTCCGAGGTCACTGTTATTACGTTCTCCTTCTCTACTCAAATGATCTTCCATATTCATAACGATGCTTCTATAGTTCTCATTCTCGTATCATGTCCACCCATAGGCGTTTTCAACATAGTCATATCCTTAGAGACCGAACCTATAGAAGTTATCATAGTTTCTATATTCTCGAGCTTGAGTAGATACTACACCCATCATATTTTCCATTAATTTATCCCATTTATCAACTCCTTCAAAGTTGGGTTGAACTTTGGGTGGTGGTATAGTTTGAGTAGTATGTTGTGGATAAGATTTGAGTAACGATTGTAGGTTACGATTTGATGTATTTCCTTGATGAACTTGATTACTATATGGATTCTTATCTTGAATCGGATATGGCGGTTGTCCTGGCTTATTAGGGTTTTCGGACCATCTAAAAGTTGGGTGCTCTCTTCTAATAGCATTAAAGGAGTTTGAATACGCGTTGTTCAAATTCTATCTTTGTTTAAAAACTCACCTCTTCCCTTGAGTATCCTTACGGTTCTTCTATCCCTAATGACACATTATCATGACTTGAGTAGTCATTTGATATGATAGTTTCGGTTTCTGATCCTACTAGCTTTGTAGGTTGTCAAATTTCCTACTCAAATTCTCCAAGTGTGCTAGAACTTCCATATTCGATGTGCATTCTCCGCAAATGCTACTTTCACGGTGCTAGAACCGGTTTCCCACATTCTGTTATTTTTGGAAATCTTTTCTATAGCATCGTAAACTATTTGGGCTTCACTCATCATTAATGAACCACCACATGCATGATCTACATCGCACGTGAATCTTTCCTTAATTTACTGACGAGAAAAGTTGGATTTGCATATCTAAGGAATAACCATGATCGGGACAAGATCTTAGCAACTTTTTAAATCTCTCCCACGCATTCCCCAGCGTTTCTTGAGATCCTTGTCTAAAGTTGGCAATTTCGACCTTTAATTCCAAATTTCTACCCGGAGTAAAAATCGCTTTAAAAACTCGGTTTGAATTTCCTCCCAACTAGTCAATGAATGATGTGGGAGTGACATAAACCAATCCCGTGCTCTTCCTTTTAAAGAAAAGGAAACATAGACATCCTTGTTAATTCACGATGAGCACCTTGACTTTTGGGTGTATTGCACAATTCTTGAAAAGATAGAGATGGTGATGTGGATCCTCATCATCCTCTCCTAGAAATTGGGCTCTTGCGTCAATTAGACCAAAAGATGAGATTTTATTTCAAAATTATTTGCTCCTTCATTGGGTAAGCGAATTGGATTATTAGTCCGGTTTATTCTTAAGGTCGATCACAAATAGGTCTCGGATTTGGTGGGTTATTATTACGATTGTTTCGGTTCGATTTTGATTATTTCTATTACGGTTATTTGGTATTGGTAGATCTGATTAAGATTTTGGCCATGCCCTTGAGCATGATCTAGCCCTTGTTCAGGTGTTTCATCACTGTTTTCAGCCATTTTCGTATTTTGATTTGATGATGATTCTCCGTCAGGATTTCCCTGACTAGTATGACCTTGTTTTCTTTTCTCGCTCTTAACCGCCTTTCGTAAGTATCTATATCGGGCTTATAAGGAGTAAGTGGGGCCTTACTCTTTCTGGTCATCAACTAACGAAAACCGAAAATAGTTGAAATCGATAAAAGTAAAGATTGGTAACTTACTTATTAGGTAAGTACCAACGAAAAGAAAAATAGAAATGGGGTAAGAAGAGTGTTGACTTATCCTCGAGACTTTTGAGTTAATATAAGTAGAAATCATTCGAACACAATGAATTAGCGTCGTTCTCGGCAACGGCGCCAAAAAGTCGACGGACCTTTTCTATGCTATCAATCCTTACCGCGGTGTACCGGGTCAAATTGTAGTGATAGAGTGATGAGTCAGTGTCGATCCTCGAGGAAAACTTGGTAATTCACCGTGTGATTAAAACCAAGAAGCTCATTATTATCTCAATCTAAGTCTTAATTTTATCATCCAACCAAACTCTAAACTAACAAACAATAAATAAAAGCATAAAACTAAAACAGATATATATAAGTATAAAAATATATATATAATCATATATATATAGATATAAGTATATATAGGTACCAAAACAATATCTAAGGGAGGGAGATAGATATTATAATTATAGACTAGCCAAGAATATGTTATTGAATCATTATATCTTTTTAGTGAAATTGGATGTGCTCGATCTTTATTTTAAGTTAAATCAATTATACGAAACGGTGCACTCCTAAACTAAACAATTCATTCTCACACGAGCATCTGAAATTGTCATATGTCCAATCATTTGTCCAAGGTCATCCTCAAGCATGGGTCACTCCCGTTTTGTCATTCGGCCAATTTTAAGGTATGTCAATTAAACAAACGAATTAAACGTAATAATCTCTCGAGTACATATTTCAATAAGAGTTTGTTTCTCCCGAAACAAATCTACCCCCGGTTTAGGAAATCGGATTCCGTTGTCACGTTTTCACTCGGCCAATTTTACCCTCCGGTCTTTCTATTAACGAGTTCATAACCTAACTACGAGGCGTCAATTCATAATTAGATTATGAATTCTTTCATATCAAGTAGCTAATTCAATACGAATATAGAAAGAGATTCATTATAACCGATTTTTATCCAATTTTAGTATAGTCATCATCCATTTCCCTAAAAAGATAATACTAATCCAATTTCATATCTTGGCTAGATACTAAGTTTAGCCTAACAACATAATAACTAAAATATAGATACTATAATTAATACATAAACATAAATACATTAGAAAAGTTACCAGGTTACAATTGAAGCATTGAGTTGTTTCATCCGGAAATAACAACTCCTTGACATCAATGAGCCTTGATACATCCTCTAAGCATTATAACGAGACTTTATACTACTGAGCATTATTCGGCAGAGTGCCGTTTCTGACTTTTATTTAACTAAAAACAACAAAACGAAACTATAGAGATATATAGAAGAGAGATATATGCATTGGTACACTTCAAAATGGTTGCACTTGAGGTCTATTTATAGGCCATATCACAAGGCCGGCGCGTGCCGGACCACCACCGGCGCGTGCCGGACCACCACCGGCGCGTGCCGGCTACACAGTATATATTCCCTTGTCAGAGATTTGTGGGCCCAGTTTCAGAGATTTTTCTGCAATATTCGGCCTTCTCTCCGCGCGCGTGCGGACATACAACATATCGATGTTTGTAAAAACCTATCTCGAGTGTGTAGACCTCAGATTGACATGATTTGATATTCGTTGGAAAGCTCTTTTGAAGGTCTACAACTTTCATCAAGGACTTTTCTCTGAAAATGCCTCTAAGTTAGATCAAATGTCCGTTGAAGATGAATCACGGTAGAAACACTAAGGGACAGTTGATCTGTTTCAAAGTTGTTAGATTTTGGCATAATCTTTTATCCCACAAAAACTCATGATTTATGCTTCAAAGTATGTCATATTTTGGAATCTCGGTACACATTTGATTCTGCAACAAACTCAACGAAACACCAAACGTAAATCTGACAAAAAACCATCATTTTTATCATTTTTATAACTTATGCATCTAATTATAACTAACTATGATTTTTATAAGTTTTTAATGCATTTATATGAAATTATACTAAAATATCATAAATATAATAATAAAAAGTCTTATAATTTGATCATATATTTTTCATACATCAGTCACTCTAAAAAAAAAAGAAATGGGGCAGTTTTTTTATTTATTTTAATAATGCAATACGGTTACAAAAACATGGGGAAAACTTAAAAAAGGTATTTTTGTCCATACATATTGACAAATGTCCTTTTTGATAAAATGCAAATGTTCCTGTCCATTTTGATAATTTCATAATGTTTTTTTGTCCATTTTCATAATTTTCATTAAATAGAAATTATTAATTAAAAAGGGTTAATTAATTAAAAGGATTTTAATTAATTAAGTATTTAAGAAATAATCCCCATTATTTCCCTCATACTGATATTCACGCAATTTCGAAAAGTTTTCGCAAGAGAAACAGCACGCTAAGGACGCAGGAAGGGAATCTTAAATCATGCGGCTAATCCGTTAAGAATTTGGGCAGACCGCATGAGGCGGTAACTCGCATCGTCTCATCGAGACGAACGCGTTCACATCAATTGTTTTCAAAGCGATGACGTTTCAGTTTAGCCCTAAATTTGGAATCTTGATCGTTTTGAGGAAAAATCTGAGCTTTAGTTGTGTAGAGTGTTGTATGATCGTAATTATATCGTTTTTGAATCGTAGGTTGTTCGTTGAAGTCGTGAATCAAAGGATTCACTTGGATTGCTTTCGAATTGCTTTGGATTTTGCTTAATTTGCTAAAAGATAAGAGGGTGTTCTTAAACAGAGTTTGTGTGTTTAATCGTACTTAATTGTCGGTATTTATTTATTACTGTAGCTCTTTTGTTTGTTACATAGGTTTGGTCCCTTTTTTTTTGTTATTGCCGGAAGAAGGGAAAAAAAATAGGACTTGATCATATTGCCGTAGAAAGGGAAAAAAATTAATATAAAAATATGAACATTTGGAGACCATTACTGTTTCAGAAAAACAATGTTAAATTATTTATTTTTAGTTTTTTTTTTCTATATCTTTTCTTCCAAAATAAAATTACGTATTTGTTTTCTCGAAAAAAAAAAAGAAATAAAATACAGTAAGATGCGAAGATAATTAACATGTGTCTAAGTATTGATACAATGTGATGATGTATGTATAAGTTTTTCGAATGAAAGGATGATATAATAGGGATAACTGTACGTGTATCTGGCAGGCGCACCTTATTTCTATGATTTCATGTGTACTACTTGATATTGTTTGGTATGCATGTCTTTGTGTGTGTGTGTGTCTATCTATCATGTGTTTGATAAAATATATGATTTATTATCATTTATTTAATTATTTGGTGTTTTATTGAAAATTTTAGAGTTTTTTACGAATAGGAAACAATTAAACACACACGCACATTTTTGCCCCCACTGGGACTCGAAGACGGAATCTCCGGGTTAATGACCGCAGCACTAACCGCTCGGCCAATGCCATGTTGGCTTGAAATTTTTAAAGTTGATGTTATGTTTTTGTATAAATGATTGTTAATAATTATTTAATATTTTATTGTGTGATATATTAATTTTTATTTTTTTCTAAGGTATCCGTTGATTATTTATATTATTCTCCTTCTTATTATTTTTATTATTTAAATATTTTCAATCAGTTCTCAAAAAAATATTTTCAATCAAAATAAAAAAATAATAATAATAATAATATTATTATTATTATTATTTTTTTTTTGAAAAGGAAATAGTGACAAAGTGTTTGTCAGTATTAAGTATTAAAGGGGAATTGCTTTTCTACCCTTTGGTGACAACACCCTTTTAGTGATTAATTTTGGAGTCTTTTGTGACAAAATCATCATCACCTTTAATATTTTATAGTGACAAAGAATAAGTATTGTCACCAAAAAGATCTGGGAAGATTTTATGACTAATATTAAGCTTTCGTCACAATAGACAACTCTTTGCCACACATACTACACTTATCTCTACAGAACCATTCAGCATCGCAACATATGCCACAATGGTCGCAATAAATATTGTCGTCGCAAAAGTCCTCTTGTGTCAACAAAAGATCTATTTTTTTTTGTAGTGTATAGCCCAGGCTTGAACACTTCAACTCAGTTAACCATCACCTTAGCTGAACTTCCCAAACTTCAGCTTTGCCACGTTCAGACGCAGAGATCAAGTCACTATGACTAGCAAAAATATTTTTCATAATGATTGACCCCCGGATTTTTAGAATCTAATTGCAAAATTATTTTCAAATTTTGAATTAGGGTTCTTTACGCCCTAATTCACTGTAAATACCCAACACATCAGCTGATTGAGCTATCATGTCCAATCGAACATTTCCTAATGTTATAAAAATCTCTCTTTTGAAACGATGTTGTTGAGTAGTTGTTGGTTTCATCACTCCGAGTTCCGACGGGTGGTTGAAACAAGTCCTTGACTGTTGTCATAAACTCAGATTCTTATAATCAGGTGTGAGTGAAAAAGGAAGGATCTGAGTGTTGTGAAAATATTGGCGTATTTGGAGCGTGCTATGAAGTTCATGGCTTCACATCTTAGTTTGTACCAGATTTTCTAGTTGAACCATTGTGGTATGTTTTGGTAAGTTTTCGTTTTTCATAAGATGTTGGGACATATTGTCCACACTCTTAATGTATAAAGAAATAAAGTTGCGCATTTACTAACACCAATGGGTTTTAGTACAACGGTAAGCTTTTGATCTTAACATGGTATCAGACCCAGGTTTCGGTTACTTGTTCGGAAAAAAAACTACGGCAAAGAACACATCGGCATGAGGTCAACATGAACGAGAAGCAATCCTTCAGTAAATTTCCCATCTCAAGATCAATCCTTTTCTCGTTACTTTGTTTGTAAGAAAAAAAATGTTTCTTTGTTTGTTGAAAAAAAAGAAAGAAAGAAGAAGATCAATCTTTTTCTCTGCGAAGGCAAGAAAAAAAAAAGTAAAGAAACATGCATGACAGCAGAACGTGACTCCGTATGTGGAAATCACAACGGATAGTGAACGGATTTAGCATTTGTACACGGGAGAAGATCTGGGACAACAGCGAGTCGGGCTGAGCTGAGCTCGGTTCACGCAAACACAACCACCGTGAATTCAGTGACTTTGAATTTCGGTGGGCAGCGTCAATATGGAGCAATTTGAGCAGGCGATCTAAGCGAATCGAGTCCGGACCATTTGCAAGGAATACTCGATATATTGAATTTGGCTACGCCCAAAGATCGTTTAATTGGTATGGACTCTTGGATTATTGATACGGGGGCCACCCACCACGTGACCGGTACATTGGATAATCTCAGGGATGCACGGGTAATTGAGAAGTGTCTGGATGGGCTTCCGGATGGTAGGACGTCACATGCAACTCATGAGGAAAATGTTATATTGCGAGGAGGATTGAAACTTAAAAATGTTCTCTATGTGCCTAAGTTGGCTTGCAATCTTATGTCCGTGACACAAGTATTGGATGAATTAAATTATCAAGATCATTTCACCTCCACTTTGTGTGTTTTGCAGGACCGAACGACGAGGAGGCTGATTGGAGTGGGTGAACGCGAAGAAGAACTTTTCTCTTTTCGGGGGGTTCCTAACGTGACGGTTAGGGCGATTGTTGGGAGAAATTCTATGGAGATGTGGCACAAGCGGTTAGGGCATCCTTCAGAAAAAGTGCTTAAACGACTTCCCAATGTAAGTGAGTCTAGTAAATTGAATAAAGATGGGTGTGATGTGTGTTTTAGGGCAAAACAACCTAGGGAGAGTTTCCCGAAAAGTTATAGTAGAGCTAGTAAAATTTTTGAGTTGGTTCATTGTGACTTGTGGGGACCGTATAGAACTAGATCTCCGTGCAGTGCATCGTATTTTCTTACGATCATTGATGATTATTCTAGATTGGTGTGGGTGTATTTGCTTTATAATAAATGGGAAGTCGAAACTATTTTTTTGAATTTTATGGCTTTGATTGAACGTCAATATAGTGGGAAGATTCTGCGTGTTCGGAGTGATAATGGAACTGAGTATAAACGCTTGCTCCCTTATTTTGAAAAAGGATGGAATAATTTTTGAAAGCTCGTATGTGGGAACTCCTCAACAAAATGGCCGAGTAGAAAGGAAACATCAACATATCTTAAATGTTTCCAGGGCTTTACGCTTTGAGGGACATCTTCCTATACATTTTTGGGGAGAGTGCGTCATGGCTGCGTGTTAGTTGATAAATCGAACTCCGTCAAGTGTGTTTGAGTATAAGACACCGTATGAGTGTTTGTTTGGGAAACCACCGAGTCTTGATGGTTTACGTGTTTTTGTATGTTTATGTTATGCGTATAATCAATGTCATAAGTCGGATAAATTTGAAAGCCATAGTCGGAAGTGTGTGTTCATAGGGTATCCGTTTGGTAAGAAGGGATGGACGCTTTTGATTTAGAAGATGAGGAAATATTTATATCTCGTGATGTCAAATTTTTGAACATATATATCCTATGGCGGAGCCTTCTGTGGTTACTACTCCACTGATTATTACACCCGAGGTACCGGATGATGAGTTAGATACCCGAGTGTGTGAACAGAACATGGAACCGCATGTTCCTCTTATAGATACTGACACTACCGGTGATGGAGGCTGGCGGATGTTGGAGACGTAGTTGAAGAACAGCCGGATGAGGGTTGTGAGGAGACGACTATTGGCGAACAAGAAGAGTTGGGAAGAGGGAAACATACTAAAATTCCTAACTCCAAGTATAGGGAATATGTGACTCATACGGCAGTGGATAAGAAAAGTCCTTCGATGCATCTACCCAGTTCATCAAACTCCTCAGGTTGTCTCTATCCTCTTATACACTTTGTGAATTACTCTAGTTTTTCTGACACACACAGGCGGTTTCTAGCTAATGTGACTGAAGGAAATTCCCCCCGAACTTTTAAAGAAGCTGTCAAACATGAGGGGTGGAGGAAGGCGATGGAAGAAAAAATACGAGCCTTGGAAGACCAAGGCACTTGGAGTTTACTGGAATTACCTCCTAGAAAAAATCCTTGGGCAGCTAATAGGTGTATACAGAAAAGTATGATGAGTTGGCCGCCTTCAACAATTAAAATCAAGGTTGGCCGCTTTCGGAAACCACCAGGTAGAAGGGATTGACTATAACGAGACCTTCGCACTGGTGGCAAAGATGGTAATGGTTCGAGTTTTTCTTGCAGTTGCAGCAATTAAGAAATAGGAGATCCATCAGATGGATGTGCACAATGCATTTTTGCACGGTGACCTTGATGAAGAAATTTATATGAAAATACCTCCGGGTTTTGAAAAACCGATCAAACTTGGTATGTTGCATGAGGAAGTCCTTCTATGGGTGAGACATGCACCGCATTGCTAGTTCTCCAAGCTGGCGTCTACTTTAAAGGAGTATGGGTTCCGTCAGTCATACTCAGACTACTCGTTATTTACTCTTGTTAGAGGTGAAGTATGAATCAAGATCTGGTTTATGTTGATGCTATGATACTTTCTAGGAACGATCCAACAGTTTTGCAGGTCTTCAAAAACTATTTGGGAAGCTGTTTTAAAATGAAAGACTTGGGCCGTTTGAAATATTTTCTTGGATTGGAAGTTGCTTGCAGCTCACAGGGTATGTACTTGTCCCAACAGAAGTATGCGTTAGACATTATCGAAGAGACGGGGTTATTAGGGGCAAGACATGCCGAGTTTCCAATGAACAGAATCACCGTTTGGGGAGTGCAGAATGTGACATGTTGGATGATCTTGGAAAATACGGGTATTTAGTTGGGAGACCGATTTACCTTGGAGTTCTGAGTCCCTGATTTGGCGTACTCGGTTCATATATTGTCTCGATTTATGCGGGGAACCACGTGTTGAACATTGGGAATTTCGCGTTGCGAGTAGTTCAATACTTGAAGAAAAATCCAAGAGAAGGTATTCTCTTACATGTCGATAGTCCTTTGTCCTTGGAAGGAAGGTGTGATTCGGATTGGGCGAGTTTCCCGGTTACTCGACGGTCCTTGATTGGTCGGTTCGTATTGCTTGGAACTTCACCAATCTCGTGGAAGACTAAGAAACAACAGACGGTGTCCCGGTCCTCCACCGAAGCAGAGTACCGCTCTATGGCCGCCATTACATGTGAATTAAAGTGGCTTCGAAAACTTCTTGGTGATTTAGGGGGAAAAATCCCGACGGGTATCCCTCTTCATTGTGATAGTCAATCTGCTTTGTATATTGCGTAGAATCCGGTGTTCCACAAGAGAACGAAGCATATTGAGGCAGATTGTCACTTTGTCCGTGATGCGATTACCGAAGGCCTTATTGCACCGAATTATGTGCCTACACGAGTCCAGTTGGCAGATATCTTCATGAAAGCTTTGGGGAAACAACAGTTTGATTTTTTGTTACGCAAGTTGGGCATTCATGATCTTTACGTTCCAACTTGAGGGGGGTATTACGAAAATATAGAGTTATTTTTATTATTATTTGTATGCTAAGGGCACTTTTGACATTATGTGTAAAGTAGGGCTCCTAGTTGGAGTGCATAAATATTGGATGTAATGGTGAATGAATATACAAAAAATAGTTCTTTTTTATCTACCAAATTTGTCATTTTTGACATTATGTGTAAAGTAGGGCTCCTAGTTGGAGTGCATAAATATTGGATGTAATGGTGAATGAATATATGAAAAATAGTTGTTTTTATCTACCGTATTTTTCATGGTAGTAGAGCCAGAGGTCATGGGATCGAACCTTGGTTGGAACATTATTTTAAAAAAAATAAAATAAAAATTGTGTAAGTGTTGAGAGAGATTGCCCACACTTGAGGGGGTGTTGGGAGAGATTGCCCACACTCTTGAATGAAAAATTGTGCCTTGAGTGGGGTGTTGGGACAGATTGCCCACACTCTAAATGTATAAAAAAAAAAATAAAGGTGCGTCTTTACTAACACCAATTGGTTTTAGTACAACGGTAAGTGCTTGATCTTAACATAAGAGCTTAAAAAACTAATATTACTTTGGTTTGCTAATTAATATCTTTGGTAAAGTTTCCTTTTTGTGTCTGATTGTTTGAAATCAGTGTGCTGGTTCCAAGTCGGGATCTTTTTCAATATACCACACATTCTATGTGCTATTTGTCAATATACCACTTTAAGGCAATTTTGGTTCTCGCCGGAAAAACGCAGATCTTCACCCCTGCCACATGAATGTGCATGATCTTAGGGTACACAAATCCCCCATTGGGTTTCCCCTTCCCAATTAGGGTTTAGAAAGGTGCGAGAGAAATAATGAAGACGTAAAAAAACGGGAAAACGCCGAAACGCGGAGTGGTATTTTGACAATGGAGTGGTAGTCCAACAATTGGCATTTCTCAAAAATGGTATTTTGACAAAGCTCCCGTTCAAGTCTTTAGCAATTGCATCATTTGTTGTAATTGTTCAGTTGTATTGATTTTTAGAAGTGTGTTGTGGTAGTATCCTTTGAGTTGTGTGGTACTCGATCCGTGATGAGAGTGATGTTCACAACATTGGATTCTTCACTTCATCTTTCTAAAAGATCAGTAAGTATGAACCCTTGAATATCTTGTATCTTTAGTTTGATTTGAGCAATGATGTGACTCAACTTTATGATGTATTTTCCCTTGATTTATCCTTATTATACGCTTAATTGCATGATCTTATGAGTAAATTTCTATCCAAATCAGTTAATATGAAGTTTTACGCAATGTATTATGTACAATTTCGAGAACTAGAAAACCAATACTTGTAGTTCCAACAATCTTAAGACATTATTCGCTCTTACTCGATAACTGAACATGTTTATGCAACTGTTTTGTTCACAACCGCATGCTTTCTGTTTTATTTTGATTACGCAAGTTGTACAAACTTCTTAAGTTACGGAAAAATAAACCAAGTACTGCAAACAGATTACTTTTGAGGAAATTTTGAACAAACTTTGAAAAAAAAATTGTTGATTATTGTTAGTTTTAAAATTTCAGTAAAATTGTTTGAACCATTGTTGGAAAGTGTGCATTACAAAATCTGTTTTGCAACTTTTAAATGTTGAACTTTTGTCTTGAACGGAAATGGAAAAAACATATGAAAGCACAAGTGGTTTGCCAAATGTTTTATTGCCTTTGAATGGGGTGCACTCTGTTGTTGCACCGGTGCAAGGCACAAGCTCTTAACACCACAAAAAACCTGAGAGATTGAACGGGCAGAATTTGAAATTGTGGCATCAAAAGATGATGTTCTATCGGACAATCTTAAGTCTGGAGAGATGGCTAACTGAGGATCCTCTTGCGGTGCAAGAGGGTGAAAATTAAATCCTTGGATGCTGGAAACAATCTGATTTCCTTTGTAAAAACTATATTCTTAATTGTATTGATAATACTTTCTATAAAGTTTATACTATGTATAAAAGTGCTAAACATTTATGGCAGGAACTCGAAATGAAGTACAAAATGGAGGATGCAGGCAAGAGGAAATATATCATTGACAGGTGTATGGATTAAAAAATGGTGGAATGAAAAACTATTATTAGTCAGATGGAAGAATTGCAGGTTATCATTTCTAAATGTCATGAAGAAGGATCGGTCATAAATGAACATTTCCAAGTTGCTGCAATATTAGGGAAACTATTCCACTTTCGAGGAATGACTACAAAAATTATCTGAAGCACAGGAACAAAGAGATAACCAAGAACATGTGGTGAAATTGCGTGTTGAAGAGATCAACATGCAACTTGACAAAGGAGGGCACACTAGACAATCCAAAGCACATATGGTGAAGTCGAGTTGGGGTGCAAACAAAGGCAAGAAATAAAAGTTTAATGCCGGTGGTCCTTCGAGCTCCAAGGGAAAGAATGAGAAGAAAGAAGACAAGCGCTTCAAAGTCACTTGCTTCAAATGTGGCAAGCCGGGACACGAGAGGTCTAAATGCCGAAAGCTAAGGCAGAACAATCAGATAAATGCTACTAAGATCGTGACATATGCGGTTGGTGAAATGAACTTGTCAGTAGTAGTGTTTGAATTCAACACTGCTTGAAATCCATGAGAATGGTTTGTAGACACTGGTTCTACATGCCATGTTTATGCTGTCAAAGCAATGTTTTTAGATTATGGAAAAGTTGATGGCGAACAATTGTTCATGGGCGATCCGGCAACCTCAAAGGTTGAAGGTCAAGGAAAAGTTCTGTTGAAGATGATATCCGGGAAGCATTTGACTTTGAACAACGTATTGCATGTCCCGGACATTCGGAAGACCTTGGTGTCTAGATATCTTCTTGTCAACAATGGCTTTATTTTACACATGCACGCACACTTTTGTCCCTACTAGGACTTGAACCCGAGAACCTCCGGGTTAATAACCACAACACTTACCGCGGGTCAATGCCTTGTTGGTCATCAACAATGGCTTTAAATTAATTTTGAATCGGAAAATTACTTGTTGTAAAAATGGACTATTTGTTGGCAAGGGCTATGGTTTAGATGACATGTTTCAACTTAACAAAATGATTTGTAATTCCTAAGGTCGTTGTGCTAAGTCTATAAACTTTATTAATAATGGTAATGACAATCCTACTACTCAATTAACAAAATACTTTTTACCGCAACGAAGAAGTGGAGTAGACCTGCTTCAGAGAAAGATGTTTTGGGAACGTTATACACCGGTGATGGGGAAGATGAAGGCGACATTGCAGATTTCATCCGAATTACGGAGGATTGGAGAGAGTGCGAAGCGGACGATGATCCCATTGATATTCGGTGGAGGATTGCAGCGACTTATGGATGCCATGGCGAAGAAGCGATAATAGTGAAGGTGTTGGGCGCAATGTTTCTTTCCGTATCCTTGAACAAAGATTGACAAGCATGTGGTGCACCCAAGGCAATTACAAATTCTAAATACTTGTACAAACCAAAAGCGGTAAAGTATTTTGTTACGTGTATTGATGATAGCACAAGATACTGTAACGTATGCTTTTTGCGTAGTAAAGATGAGGTCATCGATGCTTTTAAGCATTACAAAAATGAAGTTGAGAATCAACTTAGCAAACGAATCAAAATGGTTCGTAGTGATAAATGTGGAGAATTTGACACACCTTTTGATGAATTTTGTTTGGAATCGGAATAATTCATCAAACAATAAACACCATATTCACCACAATCCAATGGTGTGGTGAGCGGAAAAAAGCCGAGCACTAAAGGAAATGTTGATTAGTCGGGTTTACCCTAGAACTTGTGGGGGGAGGAAATCCTCTCGGCTAACTTTATTTTGAATCGAATTCCATCCAAGAAAATGGATGATACACCTTATGAATTGTGGAAGGGTCACAATCCTAACTAAAAAATTCTAAAGTGTAGGGGTGTTTATCGAAGGTAGAAATACTTAAACCTAAACAAATGAAAATAGGGCCTAAAACATTTGATTGCGTCTTTATTGGCTACGGAAATAACGGTAGTGCCTATCGGTTTCTAGTTCATAACTCATACATTCCTGATATTCATGAAAATTCTTTTATTGAGTCAATGAATGTTGTATTTATTGAGGAGATCATTCCTTGCAAATATAAGGAGGAAAAAGGTTCAATTTCTTAAAGAACTTCTGATGAAATATCAAATGATGATTCAAATGATCATCAGAAAAGGGATGAACTTCACAGAAATAAGAGAACGAGGACTTCAACGTCTTTTGGTCCTGATTTCCTTACCTATATGGTAGAGGATGATCCAAGGACATATGCTGGGGCTATGTCCACTCTAAAAGCACCATTTTGGAGAGATGCTATTAACAGTGAAATAGAATCCATCTTGCAAAATCACACTTAGGAGTTGGTTGATCTTCCATCCGGAGACAAAAAGACAAACCACTTGGATGTAAGTGGATTTTCAAGAATAAATAGAAAACTGATGGATCTATTGGTAAATACAAGTCAAGGTTAGTAGCCAATGAATACAGACAAACGGAAGGCCAAGACTTCTTTGACATTTACTCACCAGTTACCAGAATTATGTCTATACGTATTCCGATTGCCATAGTTGCACTGTTTAACTTGGAAATCCATCAAATGGATGTGAAAACAGCTTTCTTAAATGATGAGTTGGAAGAAGAAATTTATATGGAACAACCTGAAGGGTTTGTTGTTCTTGGACAAGAGAAAAAGTGTGCAAACTTGTGAAATCATTGTATGGGCTGAAACAAACACTTAAACAGTGGCACTTGAAATTTGACCAAACAATGATTGCAAATGGATTTAGAGTCAATGAGTGTGATACGTGTGTCTACATCAAGAAGACACCTAAAGCCTATGTGATAGTATGTTTGTATGTGGATGACATGCTAATCATGGGTAGTGATCATGATATTATCATGAACACGAAAAGAATGTTGACTAAAAGTTTCGAGATGAAGGATACGGGAGTTGCTGATGTTATACTTCATATTAAAATCTCAAAAATATCCGATGTACTTACGTTGTCATAGGCTCACTATGTAGAGTCTGCTCTGAAATATGGCTTGATGCTTTTGACAAGAGTCCCGTAAAAACTCCAATTGATTTAAGCAAACACTTAGTGGAAAAAAGAGTTGAACCTGTGAGACAATTGGAATACTCACAAGTGATTGGAAGTCTGATGTACATTACAAATTATACTAGACAAAAGTCACCTCAGTCTCAATAAGTTTTCATGTTTACATTTATCTTTCTGCATTTTCATGTCAATATATTGCAGTATTTGAATATGTGAATAAAATTATTTCATGTTTTGTGTTCATCTTTTCTAGAACCAATACTTGGTACTTCCAACACAAACTTCCTTTGAGGAAAAAACCAAGTGTGAGTTTATAATGTCACCGAAATAGACTAGAAGAGCTATGAAGGTGTCATGAGTACCTCTTGTGAGTAAAGCTGTAGTCACTTTCCATTCTTTGAAACCTCCATGGAGTATATAAGAGGCGAGTTTAGCATTCCACTACTTCCCTACATGTTCGAGGCCATTAAGGGACTTCACGAGCTTGCAAACCGCATTAGATAGAGATGTTTGAAACCAGGTGGAACTTGCATAAAGGTTTATTCGAGATAGGTCCCCATGTAGATAAGCATTGTTCATGTCTAGTTGTTCAAGAAGCCAAACTTGATTCTTTGCAAAGAATAGCCATTAGAAGTCGATAGTGGCAAGCAAGCTTGGCAACTAGTATATAAGTGTCGGTATAGTCAACTCCAAGCTGTTGTATGTACCTCTTTTCCACCAAGCGGGCCTTGTACCTTTCCACTTGTCCGTCGGGCAAGTATTTGATTAAATACGACCATCCGCACCACTTTGACATTTTTGCTGTTGGAAGAGAGACAACATCCCAAGTATTGTTGTTTTTGAGTATTTGTAATCTCGTGACCATGGCCTCTCTCCATTTCTCATCCTTGATGACCTATTGGTATGTTGTTGGTTCATCTCGAAACATTGATACTCAAAACAAACCGCTTATAGTTAGGTGATAACAAATCCTAAGTCATGTAATCTTGAATAGGATATTTTGAGGTTGTGGAAATAGTATTACAGACATAGTCTTAGAGGTATTTGTGTTGTTTTGTGTGTCTAGATGAGTGTCTGACAGGTGGATGAGATGGGCTAGTTTGGGATGATATTGGTGCAGGTTTTGATGAAGCAGAATCATGATTGGATGTGGATAGAATGTTGTCATTAGTGGTGGAAAGGAGGGTGAATGATTGTGATTGGTGGTAAGAGGTGTGTGAGATGTATTACTAGTTTTTTTTATGTAAGATTAAAGGGAAGATGAGAGTGGCAAGCTAGTAAGTGATAGGAGTAGGAGACATTGCTGGGAATAGTGGCTGCTTTGAGGGTGAAACGGAAAATCTTCATGGAAGAGTACATTTATAGAGATGAGGATGTTCTTAGTTTAAAGGTTAAGGAGCAAGTATCCTTTGACATTGGGTGGATACCTAGGAATACACATGGCACAGTATACGTCATCAAATTTGGTTATGTGTTGACTATGTGATTTAAAAACCCTAAGCGACCAAAAACCTAAGATTAGAATACATTGATGGTTTGAGGAAAAATCTTTGGTATGGAGTTTGGTGTTGGATTTTAGGATATGAGGTTAGGTTTATGAGGGTTACTGGCATGTTGAATAAAGAATCCCAATAGGATAAAGGCTAATTAGATTTGAATTTTTAAGGCTCTAGCAACTTTGAGGATATGTTGGTGCTTTCTTTCAACTATGCCATTTTGTTCATGGGTGTTAACATAAGAAGGTTGGTGTGTGATTCCATGAGTAGCATAAAATCCTTTAAGTTGAATTCATGACCATTGTCAAACCTTAAAATCTTGATTTGTTTTCCAAACTGATTTGAGTGAAGGCGCATAATTGTTTGACTAGAGTAATAGCCTGAGCCTTATTCTTAAGAAGGAAATCCCAGGCGTACCAAATGAAATCGTCCATTATAGTTGGGAAATAATGTTCATTATAAATAGCAGCCCTTTTGTAGGGTCCTTAGATATCAACATGTATAAGATCAAAAGATGCTATAGCATGGAATCAGTCAAAGGAAAAGATAATTTTTTTCTTCTTTCAAGATGACAAACAGTACATCACTAATCTCAAAAGAACATATAGATGGCTCCATGATCCTCGCATCATGAACAACTTTACTTGAAATGTGCCCTAACCTAAGATGCCAAATGTATGCACCAGGCCTAGTAGAAGATATAACACACTTGATTTTATTTACAGAAGCACTTGTAGAACTAAGAGGAGTAGGACTAGCATGTGAGTGTTGAGCACTTGGAATTAGGTAGTAGAGGCCATGAAGTTGTTTAGCTAATCCAATCCTCTTCTTGGTCATAGGTTCCTGAATAAAACATTTATCAGTTGTGAAAGTAACATAAAAAGATTTGTTATGTAACAACTTACTAAGAGAAAGTAAAGTATGCTTAAAGGAAGGTATGTATAGCACATCAGAGAAAATTAAATTAGGTGTCCATCTAACAGTTCCTTTATGTGTGGCTATAGTTTTGTTTCCATCAGGTATGGTAACACATGTGGATGGAATACGAGCATATGATAGGAAAATATCAAGATTGCATACTATATGATCAGAAGCACCATAATCTATAATCTATTGTTTTGAGATAAAATGTCGGACTTACAATCAAACTTACTAAAGTGTGTTGTCCAAAGTTAGCACTTAGCACATCAACTTGGTTAACAATGTGTTGTTTCATCCCTGGCTCCATGATTAGGTGTGATGTTCAATAGATTTCTCAATTCTTCTAACTGTTCCTGAGTAAAATTGAAGGTAATAGACTGATTTTTGCTCTGGCCTTTGACTCTTTGCTGTTTCAACATTATTTGCAGTAACTATGCCACCCCTTCCAGGTCCAGGTCCATTTTACCCTTCCCCTACCTCCGGAGGTAACCATGCTTTCTATAGCATATGTCTTCTGTGTGTCCTTTCAAGCCACAATAAGTACACTGAAAATTCCTATTTCAAGACATTCATTTTTGGAAATTGAACACTTCCACTAGGCGCATTGGACTGACCAAATTGTTATCCAGACTATCCATAGAAATTAGACCTTTTGGACACACAGGACAGGATTATCAAGTAGCTCAGTTGTCTCTCATGTTTAATAGCCATGCCAAACACTTGATTAATAGGTGGTAGAGGATTCATAAGCATTACTTGTGCTTTAACAGAAGCCAAATTCTCAGTGAGATCTTT
>CM047805.1:194773390-194917654 GCA_026214975.1 Gentiana macrophylla | reverse complement strand
CCTATTGAATGAATAAAATTTTACATTGCTTCCTCCTTTATATTGAAGATAAATGACTATTCAAACTAAAATGAAATAAAGATAATATTCTTATCAAATCGTAAGATAAATTTAATAATGATCATCAATCTTTCATTTAAACTAAACTCTATATAATTGTTTGCCAGCTGATTGACATTATCAATGCTAGACATAATTTGTATATAAAATGAGATATGGAAATAGTTTAAACATAATCAGGCCTCCCATAAATCTTTCATATAGTAAGCGTAGTGCAAGATTTAATGGCAGACAAAGTTTTCATAATTATTATCGCATTCGTTGTTGCATTTGCTGCTAATGCTAGTTCCAAGGAAAATGCAGTCAAAATGAAAATGGATGGAATCTTGATGCTGATAATAATCGGTGGATTGATGCTAGAAAAGATGTCAATGTTGGAGAATCAAATGGTAATTTCTTGTGTTTCTTTTTTGCTTTGAACTTTTTAAAATTAGAAATTCAAAATATATCTTTGTAAAAACAATTTTTGGTTTAAACTTATTTTTAATGAGAAAGCTATTAAGACAACGATTATTAATGACTGTGCTATTTTTCATAGGGGTCGCCGGGTCGGCCTACACTAATACAGCAGGGACAAAAAAAAATCAAGCTATTTGAAAAATACCACGGCCCCACCTTTTTTTATGGGGGAAATGGTTTAAAAAGACAAAAAAAAAATGGGAGAAAATAGGAATCAGGACAAAGGAATTATAAATTGGATAGTAAGGACAAATTTACTGTACATAACTCCAAATCCACTGTTTGTTGTAGTGAAACTGACCTCAAATCCAATGTTTCACTATTCCACTGTTTATGTGTTTTTTACAAAATGACCTCGAAATGACATTGAAAAAAATATCAAATGATATGTCTAAATAAAAAGTACGGAAAAAAAAATGATTAAAGGAATTACCATGTTTCGACAATCAGATCAAAATGTATATTCATTTTTCTAATTGAATACGAAATAATTTAAATGACAGTGGAATAATAACATGTCCATTTTACTAAAAAAATATATTTCACCATCCTTTTTACATGTTTCTATGTTCAAATTATTATTTTTAACGATAAACCCCTTTTTATTATTGTATTATATATTACCGAAAGAAAGAAAAACCCTCCTTTTTCAATAATTTTTCAGAACCCCCCCCCCCCCCCACCCCACCTCCATCTTTTTCTTCTTCCTCCCTCCTGCCAAACTGCCGGCGTTCATACTCTTTATCTTCTTCGTCCAACCGCCAGCGTCCTTCCTCTGAGGTTCTTCCACCATCCCTATTCTTGCTCCCTTAGTCCCTTTATGACAAATTTACAAACCCATTTTACTTTTTCAGTATTTCGAACCACCATCAAAAATGTGTCTTCGCTGTGTTAGTGTACGTCGGCCACAATGAAATTTAGCATGGCCTCACAAGAATGTTTCACGGAATCCTTAGAACATAGCATCAGACTCTCTATTTTTATCTAAAAATAATATTAAAAAAATAAATATCCTACTTTATAGTAATTAAATTTACAATACTCTATATAAAAGATCTCTCTATTCTTACGTTATTAAAATATTCATTTTTTATCTATAAACAAATTTTTCAAAATTAAATATTGTTAGACCGAGAGAAAAAAATGAATAAAAATATGTCGAGATAAAAGGTAGATTGACTTTGATCTTAATCTTCTAAGGATGAAAAATAAGCAGATATCATCTAAAACTATTTTTATCCAATAATATATATTTTAAATTTCCTCTTTTTAAGGCATTGATCATACTGTGTCACTCTGAAATTCCCACTTATGTCGAATTAATCGGATCAGTGGTTTCAGAGATAATATGAGTGTTTTAAGAAATATGAAAAAGAAGAAGTTAACTCTACATGTTAGTAGCGTCCATGGGCCTAGCTCGGCCAATAAAGTCATGAATAATGATACGTGTATCTACAAAAATTAAATAAAGTTTACACCATATCATATATATATATATATATATATATATATATATATATATATATATATTTCTTTGATTATGATATGAAAAACACATTATTTGTTACTCGAATACACTAAAAGTATAAATTATTTTTCCTCGGTTTTGTTGTAGCTAATAATCCAAGCAAGGAAGCAGTGCTGGTCATTAATCCTACTGGAGGGAGAAAACTAATTCGAAAATTGGAATCAACATATCCTAGATGCCATGACCCTAATGTTGATTGCCACACTGGAGTTTTTGATGACTGCTCTAAAGCTGAGAAATCTATTAATCCTAATATATGTTTCTGTGTCATTGATCTTGATTATCCATATGACTACTGCGGCATGCTTTTCACTGATGATGGTGATGATACTCGTTGATAACATTGTCACTTTATTTGTAAGATGACATCATTCAGATAATCAAACTCTACATGTGATCATGATAATGTGTACTTTATGTTTGCTTTCTTTTCAAAATAAATTAGACAGTAACTATGTAATAGGTACTAATATACAAGAAAATTATTCCGTCATACTTTTAGCCGCACAATATGAAATGGTGGCTTCTATTTGAACCAGGATTTTTCTTCCGACACCACAATCACTCTCGTCACTCTATAAATTACTACCGACACCACAACAATATTTTTATTATCTTTTCACTTCAAAACCACATATAAATAATATCAAAATTACTCATTACACCACAATTTCTTTTAAACCTATTAAGTCCATCAACTTACAAAAAATATCAAAATGAATCCTACATTTTATTCATTTCTCCATTAACACCATCTTCATCATCTCCAACATCTTCACCCACCTCCCACCACCCAAAAACCACCATTAACACCTATCTTCATCATCTCCATATCTTCACCCACCTCCCACCACCCAAAAACCACCATTAATACCCGTAACCCGTCACCAACAGCCACCATTTAACACCTCCACCATCAGCCACCCTTCCTCTTCCCACAACCACCAAAACAGCCACCAACAACCATTAAAACCGACCACCACCACTCAACACCCAAAATATCAACTTTCGCCATTTTTTCAGATCGGGAAGGTCTTTCCCTTAAAAAAACGAAAAAACAGATCTGGAGGGAGGGGAGTCGTGATTTAAACATCAATTTCACCATTTGTTCAGATCTGCAAGGTTTTCTTCAAAAAAAAAATAAGAGGGAAGGGGAGCACGATTTGCAGCGGGGAAGGGAGGTGGGGCTGCGATTTGCAGCGGGGAAGGGGAAGGGTGGAGTTGCGGCTGGGGTGTTAGAAAATCACTAGTTTAACGCAGCGGAATTTAAAATTTGATTTCATTTTCTAGATCGTTCTTCGTTTAATGCAATAAACACGTTAAGTAGTTTGACAGAATATACCTTTGATGATCTATAAGATCGTCGCTTTGACCGTCAACGGAGAGTAGTACAGTGCACAAGCCGTCCACGCGTCCGGCCTCTATCGATAATCCACACGAACTCCTCGCCGGAATCCTTCTTGGATTGCTATTGGAAAACTCCGGTTGCTAGACCGTCATTTTTCCTCTCTCCCAAACTCACTATAGGATGCTATCTATTTTACACAAGAACTATTAGCTCTTGCAATTGTGATGTACAAAAGAGCTTGACACCCACCTCTTATTTATAGCTAAAGGTGGCGCCCCAATAGTGTATAGGAGAAGAAAACATTTTCCCAATAAAATAAGAAAAATCTTCTAGATTGATTTATCTCTTTTATTATAATATCTCATATTAAATAAAATCTAAATATTGCAAATATCTTATATTGATTATATTTATCTTATTAACATAAATCTATTTTTCCAAAATCAATTAATAGCCAATATTAATATTGTGGTCATCTTATTAATTAAAGTGGACAATCCAAGTGTATCTTATACACATCAATTGTGGCGCCCATATAGTCAATAAATTGACTTCCGAAATATTTTTTAATTAATATAATTTGTATATAATTAATATCTTGTATTTTATTTATTCATAATAAATAAATACCACCATATTAATTTACATTATAACCTTTATAGTCTAGAGATAAACTTTCATTATTTGGTTATCAACTATAATCGCATTTTAATCCGACTCGATGTTCATATGTGTGTGACCCGATATGTTTCCGAATATGTTGGCCGTAGACACAAAGTGCAAATTATGAAAATGCCCTTCATGCCTAACGATCACAGGATAGCGTCTAGCAACACACCGTGACCCCCAATCATCGGAAGAGTCAAAAGCAATGACTACTACATTTCATGTGAAACAGTTACCATGTAACTTACAATCCTATCGCTGTAATAATATCCATACGATCGTATATTGAGTGTCAATACATTAACGATCGTATCTTATAATCTGGATATCATGCTCTCTCGGAATAACACATTTACTCCCACTTTGCAAAGATTCTTGAAAGTTAGACATTCCTTATAAGAAGGTCATTTCGGATATTCGATCCCAATCATAGGATACGCGATTCCCGGACGACCAATCATGTATACTCCGCATGCTTCAATATCATACCCAATCACTACCGTATGATCGCCCCGTGGCTAGGGGAAATCTCAATAGTGTCAAAGCATGACAATCCACACCGTGATGCCATGAAGACTCCGGTCTAAAGGATAATTACACAACCACCACATAGTGTGACACTTAATGTAAGTGGGTCAGTCTAACGTACGCATTCTCTAATACACGTCCACGTGCAGTCCAAGTGTCTCTACACTTTGATAGACGAGATCTATCCCTACTTTCTATAAGATAGAAGACATCCAATACGTTCTAGTCTGGTTATACTATCAATATCCCATTTGACAGTACATAAGACTAGAGACATTTAAGTACCAAACTTGTTAGAGTGATTAGAGATCTCATCAACCATAATTACTATCATGGTTTCTCTATCACGATTTGATACTAGTGGACGCGTTACCATATATATACAACAAATAATATGAAGATAAACAATATATACAATAACATAAGTGCTTTTATTAATCATAACAAAGTTATTACATGAACTAAATAGACTGTAAACGACCCGACCCGGTCAAATCCGGTCCAACCCGATTGGGTTTAGGACACCTTTCCAACAATCTTCCACTTGGCCTAAAACCAATCACTCATATGCCTAAGCCAGTGCAAGTGAACATGTTTCTCATGCTTTGCTTGAGACAACACCTTGGTTAACGGATCAGCTATGTTATCATCCGTGTGGACTTTCTCTATCTTTACATCCCATCTATCTACTATCTCTTTAATCAAGTGATAGCACCGTAGCACATGTTTGGACTTCTGATGAGACCTAGGTTCCTTTGATTGAGATATCGCCCCATTATTATCACAGTACAGAGGCACTGGACCTTCAATGGAGGGAACCACACCAAGTTCAGTAATGAACTTCTTCATCCAAACTGCTTCCTTTACCCCTCCGAGGCTGCTATGTATTTGGATTCCGTTATAGAGTCTGCAGTAGTCTCCTGCTTGGAACTCTTCCAGCTCACTGCTCTGCCGTTAAGAGTGAAAACAAATCCAGACTGTGACTTAAAGTCATCATTGTCAGTTTGGAAACTGGCATCTGTGTAACCTTGTAACACTAAATCATCATTCCCGAAAACCAGGAACATATCCCTAATACGCCTTAAGTACTTGAGGATATTCTTGACAGCAATCTAGTGAACATCACCTGGATTGGATTGGTACCTACTAGTCATACTAAGAGGGTACGAGACATCTGGTCTTGTGCACAACATGGCATACATGATAGACCCGATCGCCGAAGCATAAGGGATCTTACTCATTTGTGCTGCCCTTTTCCAACTCTGTCTTAGGACTCATTCCTTCGAGGTGTAGACCCTATGTGACATGGGCAAGCAATCCTTTCTTGGACCGCTCCATGCTAAATCTCTTGACATTTTGTCTATATATGTGGATTGCATGACGGACTAAGCAACCTTTTAGACTCCATCTCTATAGATCTCTATTCCTAGAATATAATTTGCATCACCCAAGTCCTTCATTGAGAAGTTCTTGGATAACCAAGCTGATCGATCAGTAACATAGGCACATCATTCCTCGTGAGCAAAATGTCGTCTACATAAAGCACTAAGAACACAATAGCGCTCCCACTAACCTTCTTGTAAACACAGGGCTCATCTTCATTCTTGATGAAATCAAACTGTTTGATTATCTAATCAAAGCGAAGATTCCAACTCCGAGAAGCTTGCTTTAATTCATAAATGGATCTCTACAGTTTACACACCATCCTGGCGTCATTGGTTGTGAAACCCTCAGGCTGTGTCATATACACTTCCTCAAACAGGTTCCCGTTAAGGAAAAAGCTGTTTTCACATCCATCTGCCAGATTTCTTAATCATTGTATGCTGCAATAGCGATAAAAATTCTAATTGATTTTAACATGGCAACAGGCGAAAAGTTTTTGTCATAGTCAACTCATCGTCTTTGTTTATAACCTTTTGCCACTAGCCTAGCTTTGTAGGTAGTCACGTTACCGTCATGTCGGTCTTTCTCTTAAAGACCCATTTGCTAGGAGTAATAGCACCGATCGAGACACTCGATCTTAGCACAGCAGAAGCTTATGCAATTTACGATATGAGACATAACTAATTAATCCTACGAGAAGGTTAGTAGATTTACCCATACCGGAGAGAGATGATAAAATCGACCAAGGGAGACGCCGTAGTCTTCCGGATTATATCTCCTAGCGACGACTGGTGGACGTCGATCCTCGCCGTAGAACCTCCTCGAATATGCCCAAGAATAACCCTAGGTTTTTCTCCTCTAGATGACTAAGGCAAGAAACTAATTTTTCTTCCTTTATTTTGATGTGTTGCACAAATTCATGTGTGTATTGTGCTAGGAGGAACTCTCTTTATATAGGAAAATGACTAGTCAAGAGAGTTATCCTTTTCACACCACAAAAATCTATTGACATAAGGAAAATATATTTTTCCCACAAAATAAGAGATAATTCCCAAAAAATCAATCTCTTAATTTTTCCATTAATTATCCAAAAAATAGATAATTAATTAATTACACATGTGACATAATCTAGAAAAATTTCTTTTCCTAATTATTTCAAATGTGGCGCCATTTTTTCAGTCATTTTAATAGAAAATATCTTTTCTATTTACATATTATTTACCAAATAAATAATATTGCATATTCATTAAATAGACCAACTATTTAATTTAATCTCGAGGTTCCATAAAATGAGAAAACACCCGCGTGTTAGGAGCCAACACGGGGACCATGGGCCTATAATCAGTAGCTACAATAAATTAAATAAAATATTCATCGAACAAAATATTTCTACTTAACTTATTAATTCCGGAACTACGCCACCATAAATCCGAAACTGAACTCTATCGATTATAGATATAACTTATTCTCAAAGCGTCGAGTCGAGTCGATAAGTGTCCATTGATATAATCATTACATATAAACTAACCCTCCGTAATGAAACAGGATTATTTCCGTAAACCTTCTTCAATACATCTTATCCTTATTTACCATTAACCCAATAGTGATCAATTAGTTCCTATCCAATACGAACTCCCGGGATCAATCAGTTTCTAGGATCAACAAATAAGGGGATTGTCTTTCTACTTCCTGCAGGAAGGAATGGATTCCATATATGTGAGACACACACTTCTCACTCATTCCAGAATAGTGCCAACGTGAAAGTGATTCGGACGCGCCTCTAGCGATCCTTAACGAACACATCAAACCCTATCCTCGAAGAAGTAGGTGCTCAGTAATCACTTCAGATTAAGGTTAATCCATATATGATCATCTTGTGATTTAATAAGATTTCTCAATCACGGAATTATATGAGAAACAAAGATTAAATCGGTCCAGTCCTATATGACTACATCATATATAAATGCCCCACTTTGACAACCAATGTCGACTGTCCGGATAAGACTGTCACACCATAAAATGTTCTGGGCGCATTAATGGTGGTTTAATCAATAGACCCCATACTTTGATTAACTTCACCACGGACTAATAGTTCAAGTGTATCGCCATAAACTTAATCCTCATGTGTGACACACACTAAGTTATATGGCTACATATGATACGACTTAGGGTTTTTGTTGGTCCCTTGGAAAGGCTAACACAAGTTTAGAGGTGGGCTGAATAAACTTGTCCCTAAAACTGGATTTAAAACAAATTAAGGTTCAGTTAAACTTGTGTGGAGTTAAGCTGACTAAGCTGAGTTTAAGTCAAACTGACTTAAGCTTGGAACTGAGTCAACCGGCAGCGGATAAAGTTCTAGCCTTTTTCTTGATCTTGTTATTCTCTGTGAAAACTGAGTGTAGTAAACTGAATTCTGATGAATGTCAGTTTTGTGAACTGTGAGGTGTATAACAATCAATTATCAAAATGATGTAAGTAAATGCTGAATAAATAAGTAAGTGCATTAAGTAAATAAGACAAGTGTTATAGAGGTTCCAGGTGGTGTAATCCTGTCAGTCCTCTCTTCCCCTGTGGTGCGGAGGAAAATTCCACTAGAACTTCTTGAAGTGAACTGCTACAAAAAGTACTAAACAATAGTCCTTGGCTAATCCCTAGCTTCACTATCTAAACAGTTGTAGAACAGGTAGAATTGATGTTCTTCAATTGCTTGAACGCTGATCCTTGGAGGGTTGAATTGCCTCTTCACCAGCTACCACCACAAACACAGTCTACCCATCGCTTGTCACAATCTGTCCTTGGCGAAACCTTCCGGTTTGCTTCACAGTCTAAAACCTTTGATGTAGAATCAAAGTTGGGCTGAGAATCAATAAATTGATTCTTGTTTGTGGTTCTTCAAAGTGTATGATTCTTGATAAAATCTGTGTAGCTTGAACACTTAAAGAATTTCTAGATATGATCTTGTTATAGCGCTGAGATGATAGTAATTCGAATAAGATGACTAATGCACAAACTTGCTTGATAATGCTTGTTAATTCGTTATTTTTATCTTGGGTGCAAAGTCTTCTATTTATAGTGTGAGGTCCAATGTTCATCCGACTTCAATTCGAATTGTATCAACGTCTCTTTTGTAACGGCTATATCTTTCTCGACCGTTATCTTTGTGTCGAAGAACTCATCCAATGAATTTGCTTCCTTTATAACGTTCAACCGCACTATATCAGTTTGTTGGATGGCTGACTTGTAAAACCGAGTTTCTTATCGTTTTATCTTCGAGTTTATTGTTTGTCGGTTTCTTCTTTGACTTGGAGCGTTAATCGACATTTTACTCTTTTCAAATATCAAGACTCGCTTTTATCTCGATTATAATTGACTTAATCAGAGTACACCATGACTCATTATCATCTAAGAATTCATTGTCCTTATGATTCTTAGGTCTTCATACAAGATCCATAAAGTCGATTCGAGTCACCACAATCTTGCTCGACGCCTAACTTTCTGATCTCGACTTGGTCTTCATAATCGAGTTTGAACCACTGCTTCTTCAATCTTCAATAACCGAGTCTGTGACCTCGGTTCTTGATCTTCTTAGATAAGCCAACCGAAGTCAGAACTCTCAACGAACTTACCTTCTTGGTTTGATGTTTGGTGTATTCGAGTCGATTTATGTCTTAGTGATTTCCGATTTTCTAGATGACTCCCGCTTTTTGGCTTTTACGACACACTAATTATTACAATTTGCTTGTGCGATGTAACTTATACAAATATCGGACTCTAGTAAAACTTATACATTCGATTCTACACATCTTTTAGCTTTTCACTATAATAGTCGGCTTGAGACTTCATCATGGGGTTAAGATAATACTTTAAACAAATAAGATGAATTACCATCAAAACATAAATTTTATTTCCAACAATTTCCCCCTTTTTGATGATGCCAAAACTCTCCCTAAAAGAAAAGCTTAAAGATCAAAACAATGTAAAACTAGAAACTGGATTTCATTAGAATGAGCAAAAACTGGAGTAGTTACATTTCGTTCAAAATAGTGTAACTATATACTAAGTTCTCTTTTGTGCTTTTTCCAAGACTGAATCAAATTTTCTTGCTTTGTCATACATACGAAAATCTTTTTCTAGCTTGGAGTCTTCCTTTGAGAAAGTCTTGTTGTAGTCTACTTGACTACCTTCTTTCCATCTTCTCCATTGAAATAACTTTGGAAGGTTTGATTCTTTTAAGTAGTAATTTTCAAATTCTACTAGATCAGCTTTCATCTGTTCAGTCTTGTCTTTAATCTTCAGTTTATCATCAATCCTCGATTCTTTTTATATTGTGCCATTTTACGCTTTGAGAATATATCGGATAAAAAGTAGTTCAAGGATTCTTCAAATGTCTGTCCTTGTACTTGCCTTTGATAGGATTGTGATCTTTGATAAAGCTGCATCCAAAGATCCTTTGTCGAGCAACTCTTCGCCTCCAGGTTGATTGTACTTTTCAATGAGTTGTTCGTCAGCTTAGTTCTTTCCTTAAGAACTTAGGATCGATTTGTATCTTTGCAATTCATCTTCAAGTCGCTTCATTTCTCCAAGTAACTTGAGCTTTTCTTCTTTGACTTCCCCTTTTGGCATCATATAAGCGATCTACCAGGGCATGGGTTGCTTTTTGATCTTCTCGCGATCTGTTTGAGAAGCAAGTATCTCTTTAAGTGAGTTTCTAACCCATAGATATCTTTGATTCATATGCCCGGTGAGCTTGGGCATGTGTTTCCTATCTATCTGCGGTTGAGTCTTCAAGTTTTTGTTTGAGTAACAAAATTTACAAGCGTAACTTGAACTTGATTTGTGAATCATATCTAGTCTTGCGTGGAAGCCGAAACATACTGCTCGGTTCTATAATCGAGATATCCAAAAATATGCGAAAAAAGATCATTTTGTGCATCCTTGCTACTGAGCACAATCTTCAAATTTTCATGTACTTTTGCCAATTCATCCTTTGTGAGGATATCAGAAGGATCATAAGCATCTTCTATTGGATCCTTAAACTGAGTATTATCTTTAATAATCATCAGTTGTTGATTAGCAGTTCCATCAGCTGCTTCCTGATTGGTAGTTGTCTGATCTCCAACTGGTAATTCTTCTTGCTGAGATACAGTTTGCATTGCTAGAGGTTGAGTTTCTGTTTGTAAATCGTAGTCTCATCGCCTTCTTTTTTGATTCATCATCTTTCTTCTTTGAAGTGTCTTTTGAGGTAGATGATGTGCTCGATTCTCTTCTTTTGCTAGTTCGGTGAATCTTTTAAAACAATTGTCAAGAAATTCGAGATAGGAAACAGAGCATCTGAGATCTCTAACTTCCAATTCCTCCAAGAGCGATTTTTCTTGATCTCAGGATCGATATCTCAAGAATTTTTACGGTTTAAGTTTCATCTTCATCGACTTCAAAAATTTGTGCCGATTGTCGAACCGATTCATGTCAGAATCGAGAGGTATGGTCAAGAGTGACCTTTTCTTGTGTAACTTCGGTTGTCGGTTGTTGTTGTTGCTGTTCCCCCTCAGTTGGTGCTTTCTCTCTTGAGATTTCTGGGTACAAGGATCTTACAATTGATCTTGCTTCTGTTGATTCAGCCTTTCGCTTAGTCCCTTTGTGTACAGCTTCCGGCTGAGACACATTTTTCTGACTTGCTTCAGGTTGGGAAGTTGTTCCTGCGATTTCCTTTGTAGGGGCAGATTGCCTTGCTTGCTTCCCTTCCTTGATTCTTTCTAAGTAAAACTGAATGATTCCACTGAGTGTCTTCTTCAGTCGGAATCTGTCAACATACAGTTTCTTGTCCTTCAGCTTGAGCTCATCTTGTACTGTCTAATTCAGCCAAATGTTGTCTCTTAAACTGATTGACAACATAGCCTGCCCAATTGAATTCTATTCCATCCCAGATTATATTCATGAGAGAAATATTTTCTTCTAACAATATGCTAACTCCTTTGGATTTCCCAATGACGTGTTTGCTGAGCCATCTGCTGAGATGTCCAAATTCTGGCTTGATTTTGTCTACATGAATACCATCTTCAATTGGTTCTGTAGAAAAAGTAAGAATCTCAAGAAAAGCTTCTCTTTTCAGTCACAGTTGAATTTGGAAAGCCAAAGAGTGTCCTTATGACGCTTTCATTTAGAACAATGCGATCTTCACGAACTTTGGTCATCAGAGAGTCTCGTACCAAACGTATACTTTGGCAAAATTGCAAAATTCCTTCTGTATCACGTTCTTCTTTGAACTTAACTTCCGAAGAAGTTTCTCAAGCCTGGTTGTTTCACGATTTGATCACATACTCCAAACTTGCTAACAGAGTGTTTTGACACGAGCTTCATACATTTCGAATGTTAGCTCATCTAACTCTGTTATTAATCTTTCTTGTTTTGATTTTTCTGAAGTGGTCATCTTTGAGTGTGAATGCAAAATTGATTTTTGAGAAGAGAGATTTTGAAGGGTTTGTTTTGTTTTCTGGAAAGGATTGAGGATTTTTAATTTTGATTGGAAATAATGTGAACGGAGGTTGAACAAATAAGTAGGGAATTCTGGCGGTTGAGTAGTACAACTTTTCAAATTCCATGATGGTTTTGGGTAACCGATGCATGTACTGTCCTGACAATCGTGGGGTGTACACGTGAAATTCTGACAAAAAGAACTGCGGTATTTAATGTGACATAACCGATGTTGATTTTATCATGTCAAACTTTGACTGAATTTGACTGGAATAGAAACTGATGCTGAGGTCAGTTTTAGAAATAATGTCCAGTTCCATCAAAGTTTCAATTTTAGTTAATCAGTTTGAGATTGTTGATGTCAATGACTGATATGTTAAGTGAGCGCACCCAACATAACAAAGATTAATCCCCTTGACGAATCTCTGGCTTAACTAATTTAACTGACTTTGATTATTCCCAACTCAGTTCTTAATTTTGCAAATCTTTCTTTGTCCAATGGCTTTGTAAAGATGTCTGCCAATTGATCTTCAGTAGGTACATAAAGAACTGTTATATCCTTTTTCTCTGCATGATCTCTTATAAAGTGATGACGCACATCAATGTGTTTTGTTCTTGAGTGTAACACTGGATTATCAGTGATTGCAATTGCACTTGTGTTGTCACACATTATGGGAATTGTTCATTCTTCTATCCCATAATCTCTTAATTCGTCTCGATCCATAAAACTTGAGCACAACAACTTCCAATTGCTATATACTCGCTTGGTTTTTGAAGTTGAAATTGAGTTTTGCTTCTTGCTAAACCATGACACAAGTTTGTTTCTAGTAACCGACATGTGCTCGATGTGCTTTTTTTCATCCACTTTGCATCCAAAGATAATCTGAGTCTGAATAAGAGATCGGCTTGAATTCTCCTTCTTTTGAATACCATATTCCAACTCCATCTCGTGTCTTTCAAATATTTCAATGTCCTTTTCACAAGCTGTGAGATGACTTTCCTTTGGTTTGGATTGAAATCTTGCACATACACCGACTTGATAAAAGATATGTCTCGCCTGCTTGTTGTAAGATAGAGTAAGCTTCCAATCATCCTTCTGTAGAGTGTTTGATCAACATCTTTTCCTTCTTTGTCTTCATCTAGTCTGATGTTGGTCCCCATTGGTGTAGAAATTCCAGTAGATTTTTCCATACCAAACTTTTTGATAAGCTCTGATGATATTCAACCCTCCTATGCATTTCACACCCTTTTCACATCATTTTATAGCATTCCGAGCTGCATTTCTATCACTTAGATGCTATTTCATGCTATTTTCATCACTCACGGTTCCACATCGCACATATTACAAAATCTCATTTTTATCGCAAAATGTGGACATTTTTATAGCACACACGGGGTATGCGGTACCCTATGGGAATTACGGTTGTATTTGGTGTTGAGCCATTCCAGGTCTTAGATGATAAAGAAGATGTACACCGACTAAGCATCTCGGTTTGGTGATGAATGGATTGAGAGAAATGGAGCTAGATGTGATTTTTGAAGAAAATCAGGACAAGAGCATGCTTGCCTCCACCAAGAGCACGCCTGAGTCATCATTCGGGAAGAAAAATGGAGATCGGCAAGACAAGCCCGCGCTTGCCTCGATCAAGCACACGCTTGAGGCCCCAATCAAATAATCCAACTCTCATTCTGGACAAGAGCATGCTTGCTCATGACAAGCGCACTCCTGAGGTGCATTTGAGATTTCCACTATTCCGACCAAGAGCATGCTTGCCTCAGTCAAGCGCACGCTTGAGCTCCCAGTAAATCCAACAGAATGTTACCTAATATGCAGGTGCACGCTTGCCTCAGAGAAGCGCACTCTTATGCACCTGAAATTCTGCACTATAAAATCGAATTTTCAGCCAAGAGAGAGAGACACACCATACTTTCTAGATTAGAATTAGATTAGAAAAAACCCCCAAAAACTCTTCTCTTCACTTTTCTTCATTTCTTAGCTTAAAAAGTAGTATCTTAGGTCTTTATACTCCAAATTAGTGTGTAATTAAGCTTGGGCTTTCTTCTAAAATGGTGAATTCATCATTCCCTTGGTGAATCTCCATGGGATTTGAGCTAAGTTCATAGTTCTTACTTGATTGAGATATAATTTCGAATTTACTTTTAATTTTCTATTTCATGGCTTGCTTTAGTTCAATCTCATCTTTTCTTTGTGTTTTTGTTGAAATCATGAGTAGCTAAGTTCCTTGTGGCTTGGGTGATGAGAAAATGAGCTAGAAACCTTGTAATTGCTTGGATTCAAGTTGGGTTGTCTTGTATGTTCTTAATTGGTTCAAGTTATGGTGATTGATCTTTATGGGTGTGATTAATTCATCACTAATTGCATAATCTAAGTGTTAATTTGAGGCCTAATCGTAAGAATTGACATGGAACTAGTCACCATGAACACATAGTAAAATGATCTAGAGATAGAATTAATTTCTAGTGTGTGTGTTGCCTAATCTTGAATTGGGAAATTCATAGTCCTTTAATGCATAACTATTCATCCTCATCTAGTCCTAGCCGATAGGTTTGGTGTTTGGTTATAGTTCGTTGATGCGAGAGATCGATTGACGTTAATATAGTGAATTACGCCTTGAATGTGTTGAGAATTCGTTAGTGAAGCTTGATTCCAAGTAGTTACGAGAGTTCATATCTAGTTCTTTGGAACATCACCCGAGCCACCTCATTTTATATCATTTCCCCTTCGTTCGAGTCATTGTAGTTTTAGTTAATCGTACTTTTAGTTCGCCTTTAATTAGTTGTTTCGTAGTTGGTTAAGAATCACTTCTCGAGTAATGGATATGTCTAGACTAGATGTTTGGGCTGCTTTGGTACTCAATTGAGATTTCTCCCTGTGGATACGACCTTGACTCACCTAGCTAGACTACAGTCGACCCGGTACTCTGCCGGTAAGATTGGAAACCTAGATAGGCCGACCAAGCAAGATTAACTAGCGCCGTTGCCGGGGAGAAATCTTTTAGTTGATATCTTGCAAGTGGTCAAAACATTTAGGACTAGGCTTTTTTGCTTTTCATTGTGTTCTTGTTGTTTGAGTTTTGTAGTGCATTGAGACATAAAGACGGTTCTCTAGTGTCAATATGGAATGGGAGGAATTTGAAGAAGCTCCTATGACGGATCATTTTACCCATCTAAGAGGCTTTCCTCGTCAAGAGTTAGTCTACAATAAAGATCTACCATCGTATATGTATCCGGGTTGGGAAAGTGATCCAAGTGAGGCATTGCATCAACAACAAATTATCCGGGATAGAAGACATGGCCATGGAGGTTCTTATCCTTATTCGTGTGAAAATCACATTCGAGGTGTCGTGGGTTCTAAAGCACCACCTTATTATCAATACAACCCATACATACCATCATACAACCATGAATGGGAAAATCCTTCAAATTTTCAAAGTCAATATTCATGGCAAAGCCAAGGCCACTTCCAAAGCAATATACCCCAACACCACAATTTTCAAGAAAATTTGTTGGTCCCCATTGGTGTAGAAATTTCAGTAGATTTTTCCATACCAAACTTTTTGATAAGCTCTCTTGTATACTTCGTTTGGTGAATGAAAATTCCATCATCTAACTATTTAACTTGTAAACCAAGGAAGTAATTTAATTCTCCCATCATACTCATCTGAAATTTGCTTTTCATCAAACTTGCAAACTTATCACAGAGTTTGTTCATTTTCTCGATCGAAAATGATATCATCAACATAAATTTGAACAAGTAGAGTATCTTCTCCATTCTTCATTCTCGAATAAGGTTTTGTCGATTGTTCCTTTGATAAATCCATTATCCACCAAAATCGAGATAGAGTTTCGTATCAAGATCTTGGTGCTTGTTTAAGTCCCAGAAAGAGCTTTCCTTAGCTTGAAAACTTTATCCGCTTGATCTTTGATTTTGAATCCAGGTGGTTGTTGAACGATACTTCTTCTTCAAGAATTCCATTCAGTAAATGCGCTTTTAACATCCATCGATAAACTTTGAATTTCTTATGAAATTTGCAAAGGCAAGAAATAATCTGATTGCTTCCAATCTTGCAACTGGTGCATAGGTTTCATCAAAGTCTATGCCTTCAGCTTGAGAGTATCCTTTAGCTACAAGTCTAGCTTTATTTCTGATGATATTCCCATCTTCATCAAGTTTATTTCTGAACACCCATTTGGTTCCAATAATGTTGACATGAACTGGTCTATCTACCAATTCCCATACTTGATTTCTCTCGAATTCATTGAGTTCTTCTTGCATAGCTAATATCCAGTCGGATCTTTCAAGGCTTCTTCAATTTCTTTAGGTTCTGATTGAGATAGAAAACACACAATCATTGCATCTAATTGATGTCTTGTTCGAACGCCAGTTTGAGTATCACCAATTACTTGTTCTTCAGGGTGATCTCTCATCCATTGATATGTGGTTGTTTGTATCAAAGGATTTATATCTTGTTCCACTGGTTCTTCAAAAACTGGTTCTTGAATTTCTTCAGTTGGATCAGAAACATGTTCAGGTGTGATTTGATGGGTAGTTGGAAACTGAGACTGATCTTGATCTGAAAATTCAAAAATTTGTAGTCTTCCAATGTCAACTGAAACTGGTTCTGGCATGATTGGTAACTGAGACTGAGAAACTGATTCTGTCGGTCTTCAGTTGCCTCACCAGAGAAGTTTGGTTCATCAAATACCACATGTATTGATTCTTCATGCTTGAGTGTTCTTTTATTTAGTACCCTAAAGGCTTTGCTGACACTTGAATAACCTAGAAAAATTCCTTCATCAGCCTTGGGCTGAAAAACATGAAGTTGATCTTTTCCATTATTGTGTATGAAACATTTGCTTCCAAAAGCATGAAAGTATGAAACATTTGGTTTTCTTCCATTCCAAATTTTATGACACTTCTCATGTCTTTTGTTCATGAGAGCTCTGTTATGTGTGTAACAAGCTGTGTTGACTGCTTCTGCCCAATATCTTTCAGGTAGTTTAGCTTCACAGATCATAGTCCTCCCAGCTTCTTTGAGCGTTCTATTTCTTCTTTCAGCTACACCATTCTGTTGAGGTGTTCCTGTGGCAGCAAGTTGGTGTAAGACACCATTTTCTTCACAATATTCAATAATCACATTGTTGAGGAATTCAGTTCTTTTATCTGATCTTATCTTCACAACTGAAACTCCTTTCTGATTCTGAAGTCTCTTGAGTAGTTCTGTGAGTCTTTGCTTGGTTTCACTTTTCTTGGTTAGAAAGATTACCCAAGTGTATCTTGAAAAATCATCTACTACCACCAATGTATACTTCTTTCCACTGATACTTATTGGTGTAATAGGTCCAAATAAATCCATGTGTAGCAATTCTAGATGTCTGGTTGTTGAATGCTGAGATTTGGTCTTGAAACTTGCTTTAGTTTGCTTTCCTTGATGACACGCATCACATAAGCTATCCTTCTTATATGATATTTCTGGTAGTCCAATGACTAATTGTTTCTTAACAAGTGTGTTGATGTCATCAAAATTAAGATGACTCGGTTTCTTGTGCCATAGCCAACTGATTTCTGATTTTGTGTGCACAAGCAAACAAGTTTCAGCAACGGCTGTTGTCCAATCTACTACATACATATTTTCTTTTCTTCTTCCGGCTAGGACAACTTGATAAGATGATTCGCTGACGACAACGCAGAAATCTTTGTCGAAAGTAACTTTGTATCCCATATCACAAAATTTCTATGGTCCGAGTAGATTGTAGTGTAGTCCTTCTACATAAGATACATTCTTGATTGTAAGTCCATTCCTGATTAAGGTGCCATAACCTCTGGTGTATCCAGGTTTGTCTTTATTTCCAAAATTAACCTTTGGTCCATCCTTTGCAATAAAATTACTGAGACATTCTTTACTCTTTGTCATGTATCTAGAGCAACCACTTTCAAAGTATCATATATCCTGCAATAAAAATATGAAGTTTTTAGGTACCCAATTCAGGCTTTGGGTCCATGGGGTCGCTTGTCAAGACAACTCGGGAATATATCCTTTTGGGATTTTTCGGATATTGTTGCACTTGTTTTCATATATGTAAGCCACACTCCCATAGTATCTATGTTTGGACTGTGTCTTATTTATATGATTTCTCAGGTCTTTTGACTGAAACTTATTTCCATGTTGCTTTCCATTATTAAATCTAGAATCATAACCGTCATTCCTTCTATAATCGAGGTCCGAATCGACCTTTGGTATCTGGGACTTTCTTTGAGAATCGAGATTAGTCCTCTCATTGAGTCTTGGACTGAGAAACCTTTGATAGGTTTTCATGCGGAATGATTGATATTATCGCTTTAGCAATAGATGCAAGAAAATTCCAATCATCATCGAGTGGGATATAGTCTCCTTTCTCCTCGAATGTGTGAATCCTTGAATGATTAACATTCTTGGATTTACTTTGACTGTAATTTTTTGGTTCTTGACTTAATTGGTTTTTGTGGACCTGGTAGTTGATTTGCCGATTCGGTTTTCTTGAGATACAAATTGATTTACCATTTGGTTTCCCTTTGTTGGAAATCGTTGTTTTCTTGGAAAACCGATTTGTCCTATGTGATAATGGCTTTTCTTGGTTCAACAATTTTCTCGGTTGTGGAAGTTTCTCAGCAACAAACTTGATACCAGTTTTAGTACTAGGTTTGACAGCTTTGTTGATTCCATCCTTAGAAGATTGCTGTGTATCAAATCCTAAACTAGTTTTGTCTCCATATGGTTTTCCAGATTTGAATCCGGTATCAAACTTGATTGAGCGAATGATTCAGTTGCTGCTGTTAATATAGTAGGCTGATGCTGAATCTTTTCTTTATCAGTTCTAGTCAGTTTCAACACTTTTAATTCAGACTTCAATCTTTCGACTTCAAGAATTAGACTTTCATTCTCAGCTTTAATTGATTCATAACCAGCTTGAATAGTTACTAGCTGATTCATCAATTCATCAAGTGTTTCTTCTAATTCTTGGTTTTTTGGATTGGATTCAGCGGTTGAAGAGCATGCATTTTGCATGGAAATCTGAGCTGAGGAATATTTAGAGTTAGATTCGCATACCTCGTTTGCATCTTCCATGTGTGCCATCAAAGCTGTGTCATCTGACAGTCTTTCAGTACCAGCTTCATAATCTGATTCATCTCCAGCAAGGAGTGCTCTTCTTCCAACTCTTCTTGGTGGCGTCTTCTTGGTTAGTTCTGGACATTCAGCTTTATAATGTCCAGGTTTCTTGCAGTTGAAACAGAGATATTCATCGTCTTTTCTTTTCGCAGGAGTCCTTTTGATAAACTTCTGAGTGACTGGATGTCCACTCTTTATTCTTCGAATTATGTTCATCATTAGAGCCATTTGTTCTTCCATTTCATCCAATTCATGAAGATTGCTAGATGAGTTTTCTTGAATGTCATTTGATGCTGCTGCAAGTGCTGTGGTTTTTGGTTCTTCCAGAGCTTTGATTATTGCAGTTGTACTTGTAAAATCTTCACTGAATTCATAAGCTTTCAGATCTGAGAAGATTTTGAATGAGTCCTCTATGTCAAGTCTTCTAGATTCTTCCATAGCAGTGACCTTCATCTTCCAGCACATTGGTAATGCCTTCAAGATTCTTGTGTTGATAATTTTCTTAGAGTATTCAATCTTGAGTAGATCTAGTTCATCCATGATAGCATCGAATCTTGTTTCCATCTCGGTCAATAGTTTCTCCGATTTCATCTTGAAATTTTCAAACTTTTGTTTTGCAACAGAGATCTTATTTTCCTTGATTGAATTTGTTCCTTCACAAACAAACTGTAGTTTGTCCCACATTTCCTTGGCAGTTGTGCATTCTTTCACCTTTAAGTACATGTTCTTTGTCAAGAGTTCTAAGAATAAAGTCCATAGCAACATTGTTGAGATTGTTTCGCTTATGCGATCATCACTAGTCCACTCGGATTTAGGCTATGGAACTCGAATTTGTCTCTCACCTTCGTTTGCATGTGAGTAATCTGAATTGGTCCATCGGTGAGTACATCCATCATTTCATCATGAGTAGTCGCTAGAAAAGGCTGCAGATACGACGCTTATATTCGTCAAATCTGGCCCATGTTGCACATAAGCATCTGCCTTGCATATTGATTGTTATCCATAGTGAGTGAGTGAAAATTGATTGTTTATCAACTGGAAACTGAGCTTTCAAATGAGAACAACTAGAGGAGATATAGAGCAGTTGATATCTTATCAAAGAAACACCGATCCGATACCAATTGTTGGTCCCTTGGAAAGGCTAACACAAGTTTAGAGTGGGTGTGAATAAACTTGTCCCTAAAATTGGATTTAAAACAAATTAAGGTTCAGTTAAACTTAGTGTGGAGTTAAGCTGACTAAGCTGAGTTTAAGTCAAACCGACTTAAGCTTGAACCGAGTCAACCGGGCAAGTGGATAAAGTTCTAGCCTTTTTCTTGATCTTGTTATTCTCTGTGAAAATCGAGTGTAGTAAATCGAATTCGATGAATGTCGGTTTTGTGAATCGTGAGGTGTATAACAATCAATTATCAAAATGTTTGTAAGTAAATCTTTGAATAAATAAGTAAGTGCGTTAAGTAAATAAGACTAGTGTTATAGAGGTTCCAGGTGGTGTAATCCTCGCTCACCCTCTCTTCCCCTGTAGTGCGGAGGAAAATTCCACTAGAACTTCTTGAAGTGAATCTGTTATAAAAAGTCCTAAACAATAGTCCTTGGCTAATCCCTCAGCTTCACTATCTAAACAGGTTGTAGAACAGTAGAATTGCTGTTCTTCAATTGCTTGAACATCGATCCTTGGAGGGTTGAATTGCCTCTTCACCGCCTACCACCACAAACACAAATCTACCCGACGCTTGTCACAATTGTCCTTGGCGAAACCTTTACGGTTTGCTTCACGATCTAAAACCTTTGATGTAGAATCAAAGTTAATGAGAATCAATAAATTGATTCTTGTTTGTGGTTCTTCAAAGTTTATGATTCTTGATAAAATCTAGAAATTTATCAAGGAATCTATATATTATATATAGATTTTCCTTGAAGGCAACTATATTTATTTGGAACGAATGTAGTATTATTCGACTAATCATACCGATTAAAAAAATATAGTTGCCTTCAAGGAAAATCTATATATCTATATCTATATATATTTGAAAGCATAATTTAACCCAATTACCCTCAATTTTGACCCATACCCGTAAATAATCCAAACAACTAGCCATAGAGTACTAAAATCTCGCCGAACACTACTTGAATCTCGCCAAACCTTCCAACCATTTGTTACAACAATCAAATCCGATCAATAAAACCTCAAATCTAAACCGAAATTTTGAACAATCCTTATCCTGCAGGAATCCCTAAAATCTCCCATAATAAAAGCGACTCGCCCTCACAACAACAACTACTACTGGGGTGCATCCTGCAAATGTTCAATACTCCTGGAATTAAAGAAGACGAGGTTTTTATCCTACTTTTTGGGCGATTTTTTGTTGAGTGATATGGTGGATGAAACATTGATGGATCTCGATTGAGAATTTTATCCCTTAAATTATCATAAATAGCTTTCACTTATTTGTTGTTATGATTTGATCTATGTTTGTCATTCCTATAAATATTTTGTTGAATCATTTCATTAATTTACCTCGATCAATATTCCTTATGATTTTTCAACAATGAATCTATGGAGAAGTCTCTTTGTTTGTCATTCGGTGAGGCGAGGATGAGGACGATTTAAAGTCGCAATAAAAAGTACGGTTAACATTCAAATCGTTCATTAAACATTAAAAGCGCTTACCAAAAAAAAAAGAATACGCACATGTGTTTTTTATGAAGTGAAAAATAGGTTCCCATCATTTTCAAAGTCTATAATAATATATTAGGTTTGTAGTATTCATGTGAATATTTGGCAGATGAGTTTAAATGTGGTAGTGTTGTGAATTGGTTGGTGGCAGGTGGTAGTTCTTTGAGTTTCACTCCATTGCAGGGGTTGCGAGAACAAATTGAGGAAACATATCTGTACTATGGAAGGTATGCATGCTTATCTCATTAATAAGGCAAGACCTATGTCTTATATGGTTACCTCCGATGTATTTCAAAGATTTATAGTCTCTATGTTTGTCATTCTCTGTGTTTACATTGAACTCTCTCTGTTTCTTCCTCTTTGTCTACCGTGTAAGATCTCTATGTTTTTCCTTTATGTTTACAGTGAACTCCATGATTTTTACATAGTCAACCACAATGAATGGGAAGAGACATTCTATATGAGTGTGTGTTTTGCCTAGGGTGTTGCTCTCCTGTGTTTCAAACCGCGTTCTTCTACAAATGAAGCTCAGTCCTGTGTGATGGTTTCTTTCTCAGTCGTTTGGACTGAACATAATATTGATACCATCTGCAAGCACGCCGGCGTCGTTCATCTTTTCCACAAACCAAATTCACCCAATAGGTGTATAGTGAGGTCTGCCTATCGTCTATTTTTTTACCTGCAACTTTCATTGATCTTTCTGAATCCATTTTCTATAATGTTTGTAGATCTTTGCTTTCTTTTATGACCACAGTGACTTAATGCAAGCCGATACATGGAGAATTTATAGTTTGTTTACTCAAATTTAGTGTAAGCATTCAAAAAATAAAATGGCTTGCTGATGCTTTTCCGGGTAAACTTTTGCATTATGCACGGAAGATCGTAAGTGACTCATGTTCTGGTTTTTTTAAAAAAAAAATATAGTAGCATTTTTTTCTTCTTCCATTGAAGCTAACCTGTTTCCATTTCGATTTCACTACGCGCTTTGAAGCTATGCCATAAGTGGCATGTTTGATATTCTAGGCCTATTCATAGCAGTAGGAATCTACTCATCAATTGAATTCTTTGGCATGGTAATATAGTGTTTTTATTTAATAAGTAAGCTAATTACCTCTTCATCTAATCTTTTGTCGTTTTTGTTGTTTCTAGCTTCCAGATTTGCGTGTTCGAACACACAACCTGACTTGAAATTCGACATTGACGGGAGGTGGAACAAAAGATACTTGCCTTAATTGCGAAAATAGCGGGAAGTACAAACTTCTACCTTTTTCATTGCATCTCTTAATCTCTATATTTTAGTGGTTATGTATGTCAAGATTATTAATACTTATATGTATTTGAGGCCGAGAGATGCCTTTGTAGTCATGACCGCCACTCTCCTTATATTGAGCGGAATCCCAAGTTGTATGCCGACATTACCGTAGTTTGGTCGCTGGATTCACTTAATGACGGGAAAATATTTTGAGGCTTAGGTATGGATGACCTTTCAATAAACAAAAGTTATGGATGACATCAAACTAGCATCAAGTTTCGTGCAATCAAGTTGAGGTTTTTGTTATTCATTTGTGAGAACACTTCGTTTGCTTAAATGTGCGATTGTTCGGCACTCTGCAATGCTATGGATTGCTTAAATGTGCGCAGTTGTTTCGCCAGCTATAGTTGTGATTCACTTAATGCTTTTAGAAAATTCAAAGTTATATATGATGTGTTTATGGTATCTCCAAGGGATTTGATTTCCTGCACAATAACAACAAAATGATGCAAGTTGTATTGTTGCATCATCACTTACTTCATATTTGAGTAGGTAAGTTGTAAGTTGTATGTTACTACTTTCACAAATTTTATGGTGCACACTACTTTTGGTTAACTACTTTTTTTCTGTTGTAACAAGATATATGTTTGGGTCAATTTCAATTTTAAGCATTTGGGCTGTAACGATATGAAAATGAGAACTTAAATAAAAGGTTTCAATGAAAAAAAAAAGTGTAACAATTGTTTAGTCACATGTTCAATGTTGGCATTTTATAAATATTTAGCATTGTTTTCTTATTGAAACTATTTTTTTGTCATTAAATATATCATGAGTTCTCATCTTCATAATTGTTTTGTATCAAAATCCCCGTGCATTATACGCCGGCATTGTGATGAGTGTAATTTAGTAAATTGTGAGAAAAAGTGTATCCGAGATGTAAGTGTAAAGTTCAATACCCGTTAAGAATGCGAGAATTTTTTTTTTTTTTTGCTCATTCAGTTGTTATTTCCCTATTTGTACCCTTCCCTCTTCATGTGCCCAACTTATAAGATGTTAAATTGTGTATGTTTCAATGCAGGCAAAACATTTAGCCGATGAAAAGTGAAGCATCACTTAGTGTATAAATTCTGAGGAGATCTGCCAAAGTATTTGAAGTGTTTTTTTCTTTTCTTTCTGTAGTGAAAATATCAAAGTGAAATAATTGAACTCTATAATTTTGATTCGAGTTTGAACCATCAGATCAATCATTAATCAAGTTTCTGTTTTGTTAATGTGAAGCTAATTACATGTTGGGGGTTTATTAACTAATAAAGGTGAAGCTTGGGATTTTCTTTCGAGTTGTTTTAATCCCAAAACCTCTTTTCCCAATTTTTCTACACTATAGACCATTCTTGCTATGGTTTAGTAGTATGTCGAATTGTCGAAAGACTATTTATCTTTATATGAGATAGAACACTTTTCATACTATTTCAGTATGTCTGGTGAAAAAATGATTACATATTGCTCATTATAGGATGTTGGTCTGCATTTGAATTTTCACAACTATTACTTGATGATATTTCAAATTTATTATATCAAGTTGGTTGTGTTCTTTTCAATTAAGTATTTAAGTTTATAAGTTGTCTCTTAATTTTATATCACCGTGCATTATGCATGTTAAGTTAATTATTAGTATATATAATATATAGAGGAAGGAATTTAATCCAATTACTCGGTAATTTGACACACATCTGCTATTAACCCGACCCAAACCCGTGATACCAACACGCATATTCTCTCACCCTTTTTTCCGGAAAACCCTAAATCCTGATGCGGCGTATCTCCTAAATCCTCTAATCAAATTTCGCCATCTGCTTAAAATTTTCAATCAACCCCTCACACCTACATGAATATCTCCAAAACTAATTATCTTCTCCGAAATCTCCTCTAACGCTCGCCCATTTGTAACAAATTCGACTAGCTTTGAAATCTTAAAAAAACCACATGACAATTCGTTGCAAACTTTTCACTGCAACCTCCCATTGATGGAAAAGTGAGGAACGAAAGGAGGGAATTCGGTGTCGATGATGGCGATCTGCTGCGAAAGCTTCAAAATTTTCTGGACTCGACTTTTATACTGTTTATATTGATTGTTGAAATATTCCAATGAGAAAGTTAACAATCATGATGTCTTCATTTGCTACTCTCATTTCGTTAATCCATGGTTTAGCTAAAGGCTATATTTTGATTATCGTTTGATTGTTTGAGATCATGTAAGAACATTTATCCTATTTTCCTTTATGGGTTCATTAATTAATTTGATTTATTTATTTTGTGTGAATATTTTCTTCTTGATATTGATAGGTTTCTATGCATGAAATGGGAAGGAGCTGCTGGATTTCCGAACTTTTTGACAACCAAAACACAACAGACCTCTTCTGTTTCAAATCAACGGCGATCTCGAGGTTTTAGTTTTGTTGACTATTAAGTTTCTTCTTATTTGAGATCTTAGAAGCTTTTCTGAATTGATTTTTGGTTTTTAATTTGTACGGTTGTGGTAGTTTTTGTTTGGAATAGGATTTGAATGTTGTGAGTGTGAAGTTTACCAATCTCCCTTATCAAAATTCAACTATTATTGATGATTAGTGAATGAATGAATGTTAACAAAATGAGGGAATTTGGTGTCGACAATGGCGAGCTGCTAAATCTTCAAAATTTTCTGGATTTGATGGTTACATTTTTCATATTGATTGGTGAAAATTTCAACCGTTTTCATGAGTTTATTGAATCTTGCTGAACATTCATGAACCCGACTATTCGTTGATACTAAAGAATGTATAGCGTTTTGCAGATCAGAGCTTGAAAGAATGTGGAGTGGAGAAATTTTTTTGTTTGTTTGAAAGAAATGGATGTGTGTTATGGGCTACCCTTATCAAATCTTGATTTGTTGTTGCCCCCGATTAACCCGACTTCATTCTATTGTTATCCGAAGCCTATTGATGATCGTGAGAAATACACATACGACTCCATGGTTAACGTTCTTAAGAACTCTTTGGCTAAAACATTGGTGCCTTTCTATCCTCTTGCCGGAGAAATGGTGCAAAATGATTTTGGAGAACCTAAAATTTATTGCTACATCAGAGGTGTCGACTTCAGTGAACCATGTGCAGATATAGAGCTCAGGGAGCTTGACTTCTATGAGAGCCTTGCGGAGGCAAGTTCGTTACACCATTGCATCATGGCATCTATGTTGTCCAAGTATGCATATGTTAAAAGATCAGAAAACATGTTAGCAGTTTATTGCTAAATTCATGTGACAACTCCGGAAAATCTCAACGAAACCAAAATCTCAAGATCACAAACTCGGTTGAACATTAGTCACTCGAATTTCAAATCATTTCAGTGTTGAAATTTTGGGAACATCCCATGGATGATCGGTGGTTTAAGTTTTAAACATTTCATCATCCAAAATGTCGTTGCTTATCAATTATTTGAGGTAAATCTTTCACTAATTTGGACTAGCAGAAATCGCAATTTTCCGGAAAAAGAAAAAGAAAAAGAACAGGTTTATCATTTTAGTCGACTAGGTTGTTTTGGAATATGCCATTTGCCCTAATTTTTTGTTTTCATATCTAAATGAATTTCATTGTTTTCTTTTGTTGATGTTGCAGTCTTGCAGATAGACTGCTCGAGCAAATGCTGCTGAGAAGTTTTATAGATTTCTGAATTGAGTTGCGGTCAATGGAGATAAATCTTCATTCCCGATTGAATCTCGGGTGAGTAAAGTGTGGTTAAGATTCTTATCTGGCAACTCTTTTCATGAAAAGATTTCGATTAAACAAATTATACATTACATGTTCCTTTTCATATGGTTTTTTCAATTTCCATTTTCTCATGATATTAAATCCAATGTTTAGTTACCGATTGTGATTACTATGTTACTCCTATATGTTGCTCAGGTAATGACTTCGACAAGCTCCAAGTTCACTTTTACGACCGATCGACCTATCTGTCAAATATTGGTTGAGGTGTCAAAAATCTTGAAAAGGCGTTTTCTTTACTTCGAAAGTTTACGCGGGACATCATTTTCTATTTTGTAAGGGTATCATGCTGGCTATGAATAGAGCATCGGCCATTTTCATACTTCCAAATTATGTTGCAGTTCTGTTTTCACATATGTTTCATTTTCTTGAAAGGGTTTGTAACGGTATTGAAACCTGTTGTGAAAGGAGCCTGAGTAGAAGAAGCCAACAGAGGAGAATGATTTTTCAAATCATTGTTTTCATGAGATGGTATGATTTGATATTATGATTTATGTATCATGTTTTTTCGAGTTGGACTCATGTATCATGTTAATGAATCAGATCAAATTCAGAGAATCGTCACTTTTGCGTTTAATGTGATTATCATAAAATGTTAGTTGATTATTGTTTCTGAATTAGTTTTGGTGTCATTTTCTTTCAATAATGGAAATTGATTCCATAGACATGTGGAACATTCAGTAGTTTTTTTACCCGATCAGTCGTTGCCTCAACGATTTGCATTTTCAGGTTGATAGTATTCCTCTGGGCAAACCTTTCAATTATGAAAAAGGAAATGTAGAGCCTTTGACGGTTGAATTTTAAATGAAAAGAGGTTGTGCTTCTTAAGTTTGAATATGAAGATCGGAAGGTATCCTTGATCTCCTCCTCTTAAGTAGTGTGTGGTGAGAATTCTGAATTTAGGCTATGTCTATGTATCATATGTTGATTATGCAGATTCATGAACTTCTCAAGAAAAGAAATGTGATATCTGCTTCATATTTGACTTCACCACCGCCCATGGTTTGTAGCAATAGTCGAAGCGGTTAGCATGTATTGTAAATTAGCTATAAGTGTGTTTTGGTCCGTTCTCCCTGTGCTATATATAAGTCTTTTTTTTTGTAACCTAAAACATAAGCTTTTATTACTTTAGCCATGGAAATGCAATATTCTAATCTTACCCTTCTTCCTTTGTTTACATGAAGCAGTTCATTTTAAAGCTTGAAGATGGTCAAGTGAAAGACAAAATCCATGAAGTAACATCAAAGAAGAAAAAATGATTTAATATTCAACTAAAATGGACAAAAGGAAGGATTGTCAATAAGTAAGAGTTGGATGAGTAACCATCATGTAAAGATGTTATTTAAAAAGTTGTGTGTTTTTCTTTCTGATTAACCAAGGTTGTTAATTGCATTATGGCACTTAAAAGCGTACCATGAGTGCAATTAGATGACTAGGTATAGTGTTGTCAATTGGTGATTTAGGTTCAATATGCAATTTTCTGCTCTAATAAGCCTTCTATTTGTGTCCGTAAATTGGATGTGTGTGCCATTAGCCACAAATGTTACAACATTAAGAGAAGACATTCTATGTTGTTATTATTTTCCATGTAGTAGTTTTATTGTTAAATACGGGTTGTTGTTTTTGTATTACAGAATTAAAAAAAAAAAAAAATGTTTTTGTATTACCAAGTATAATGCTACTGTATTAATTACTGCTGAATAAAGATTATTTTTCAGATATACATTTATCTTAATTTTAAATCAACCATTCATTATGCACGGGTTTTTGAGCTAGGAATACACATTTATCTTAATTTTAAATCGCCCATAACATCAATGGAGCAGTGTGCGGACTTACATTTAAATACAAAGCTAAGCTGAAATAGGGAATTAATGATATAATTTATCATTAATGAATTTAATAAGATATCAACACATAACGCTCCTATCATTACAATGAACACATTGCGTGCATCGATATTTAACGTCGAACAATGAAACAGGTAATATAATGGATTCCCCTTCTATGAAGGCTACTTTATTTCCTTTTGTTGTGACCCGTGCATTATGCACGGGTTTGTGGCTAGTATATATATATTTGTAAGGGGGAAGGGGCCAGAAGGAAATAAAATTTCATAAATGGGAATCTAAGGACATCTTTCATTTTTTGAGATTAAAAAGAACAAAATGATAATAGATGAACCAGAATACCTTTTTTGTGTGATTTGGAGTTATTGCCAATAAATGCGGTGCAGAAAATACATGACATCAAATGTGGTGTAATTAAAGAGAGTGAATCTTCCACAAAAAAAAAAAAAAAAAAAAAAAAAAAAAAAAAAAAAAAAAAAACAGTTATCCAAATTTCAAAAAAATAATAATAAATCACGTAAAAAAAATATATAGTCGCATAAATCTCTTTTAACACAGAAAAATAAATAGTAACATCCAATAAAAAATAAATAGGTACAGCAAAAAATATGTAATAACGCTGGTAAAGAAAATGTAGTTACATCTAAAAAATAAGTAGTAACATTCAATGAAATAAATGTAATTATATAAAATAAATATAGTAACACTTGAAAATAAGTAGTATCAACCAATAAAATAGATTTATTTATAGCAAAAAACAATATAGCAACAATAAAAAAAATAGTAACAAATCAATAAAATAGATGTTATTACGGCAAAAAAGTGTAGTAACAATGATAATAAAAAAAACTAGTTACAACAAAAAACATATTAGCACATAAAAAGAAATAGTAAACAACAAATGAAATATATGTCGTTACAGAAAAAAAATGTAGTAACAATCGAAAAAGGAGTAGTAACGGCCAGTAATATAAATGTAGTTACATCCAAGAAATGTAGATGTAGTTACGGCAAAACAAATGTAGTAACACTGATATGGATCGAAGAATATAGGTAAAGTATTTTTTGCGTCAAAATTTTAGTTGAAGTGAGTTTTTTCCATTAAAATCAAAATTGTGTAGTGATAATAAATGCATAAAATAATGAAAAAATGTTTGCCAAATACAAAAAATATTTTTGTTTACAATAATCAATTCAAAAAAGTGTAGAGATAACGCTTTCCTAAAATCGTGGAAATAGATTGACAGTTACAATAAATGACAAAAATTAATTAAATAAAACCTCCTAATTTGTTTGTAGGCTACGTTTGTTTATTTCTTAATATCTTGTATGACAAGTGGCAACCAATAAGTTAAAAGAGGGTAATTTAGGAAGTTTACACTATTTTTGTCCTAATTAATTATCATTTTCCTTGAATACTGATTTATTAATAAATATGTCCGTCTTGGCAAAAACCTATATTCGTAAAATATTGGATCATTTAATGAGATTCAAAATATTAACTATATATATATAGTTAATATTTTGAATCTCATTAAATGATCCAATATTTTACAAATATATCCTTTAAGTAGTTGATAGAGCACTTAATTCTAGACATTTTTTATTGTAAATAACGTAAAGAGATAAGGATATTTGAATAAATTTTATAATTAATACACAAAATAGACATTATTTTAAGACAACCAAAAAGTAAATTGTAGACAAATAAAATTGGATGAAGGGGGTTGACGGCACTTCTTATTTGTCATTTAATTTCTCTCTCTCTTTTTTGTATTTCGATTGCTGTTACGAAAACCGGGTATAGAAATTTGGCATCCTAAGTTGCGTCGACCCTTCCAAAACCGCATCGGGGGAAATCGGCAGGGCAACCATGGAAAAGAACTTCATTCGGATAAAATAGTTTGAAACAAGTGGTTGCTTTTTCATCAGTTTGTTCATTACGTACAATGATTCATTCATCATTCCCTTAGCAGAACAATTGTGTAATATCCCAGATTGAAAAATGGAGAGAAAGATTATTAAGATATAGGGTTGAAACATAATGAATTTGGTAACTTTTGGGTTAACCGTTTTAGGCCAAGCTAGGACGACTGGCTGAATGGTTCTTGGATCCATGGAGCCTCAAGTAGCGCCACCAATTTACAAGCTCATTGACGATGCTGGATCTCGTCTATAGAAGAATACGGGCCAAAAATAAACCCAATGACAATAACAATATCAAAACCCTAAAAGAGAACCTATAAAAAAAGGAAATTGTGTTTATGTTTAGATTGAGCCTGGAATAAGTGGTATCCCGAGTTGCCTACGTATCGTGTAATTGTTCAGAATCAAGTCTCCCGTAGTTATTTGGGATTGTTTACATAGAGGATGTCCCGTCCCTGGCAATCCTGTGCCGTGTCCATCAAGGACACTAAACGCGTTAATCCTTTTTATTTAGGAGATAATCACAAAAGATTTAAATGTTAGGATCAGATTCATAATGGGTAAAGGATCTTCCAATAATTATCTTATATTATAAGCACGTGCGTAATTTGGATAAGGGAGGCTATGGCCGACTTGTGTCGAGCCCCCTAGGCCGTCTTGGCCCGAACTGCGCTGGCCCAGCTTCGTTGTGACCTAGCCGAGCTGTGGTGGTCTGAGGAGCGGACCAGACCGTCCTCCCACTCGGGGTTTAGGTCTGACCCTGGGCATGAAGAGGGGCTCCTAGCCCTTAAAGTTATATTTCTCTGTCTTCATTTAGTGTTTAGCCAATATAGAGATGACACGTGGCGAGGGCTAGTTTTACCATCATCATAAGCCCTAGATCTGGCCGAACTACTTGTTGCGAGGTCAGATATGCCAGGAGTGCTGCTCGGCCTCTGTCACCGGCTTGTGTAATTCGTGATGACTTACTTTGCGAGATGGCAGAGTTACCGTTATGACGTTGTCATAACTTCTCTGAGATTCGAGGCGTTTCTACCCATGTTGTCTGAAGTGGAACGCCTTTTTGGGGTTTATAACCCGTCAAATCAACTGTCTATTCATTTGATTTTTCATTGCTTTAAGTCATAAGGACTATCGCTGATCAACTCTTCCTCTCTCCCCCAATCTTCAATCGTCTACAAGTAAGTGTTCTTTCTTCCCATGTTCTTCATTTGTTCATTTATGTGTCTAGTGCTTCAGTAGATAGACTATTTGAATCTGAACCAGAAGTAAAAGTGCCCATATCTAGGTTATTCGAGCTGGACCCAGAATTACAGGAGTCAATAGATAGGTTAGAGATAGAGGAAATCCCTTGGGTTCCTCATGTCCCTGATTATTTCCCTTCTTCTCATCCTGCTTCTTCTCGTCCCTTATCTGGGACTTTTGTCCGTAATAGTTACTCTTACCGTCCTCCAGAGGGGTACTGTGTTGTTTACCAGGCCCAGCTTGAGAGAGGATTAAGGTTTCCCATATGTCCGGCCTTCCTGGCCGTACTGGGTCATTATCGGATAGGCGTCGCTCAAGTTGCCCCAAATAGGGTTAGGAGTATCATAGGATTTGCCATCTTCTGTCGGATAGTCAGAGTTCAGTTCTCCGTCAGCTTGTTCAGAGCTTTCTACCAATTCAAGAAGGTACAAAACTCACCTAGGTGGCAATACTTCGCTCGCTGAACTGGAGCTCAGAATAGTATTTCGATACTCTCCGAGGGGCCATCTTTCTTTAAAGGACAGAAGAAGAAGTTCTCCTTCCTTCGCCATGGAGGAAGCTGCCAACCAGGCCAATGGAGGTCAGAAGATCAGCCTAAGGACTTGTTCCCAGACAACATTAGTGAGGAGGCCATTCGGGGCATTCGAAACACGGGAGTCTCTCTGAATGTCAAGAAGCTTCATGCACGATTGATAGACGCTGCTCGGCTGGCCGATGCAGGACATGCTCCCTACGTGGCCTTTAGAACCGAGGACAGAAATGCATGTAAGGGTTTTACTTTAGCCTTTTTACTTTTCTATACTTGTCTCTTGCCCTGACTAATTGTTTACCTATTTTTCGATTTGTAGTGAGTGACTTAGCTGCGCTGTTGGCTGCTACCGGGAGCGAGGCTGAGGAGAATCAGCCTGAAGAAAATGCTTCTGTAGAGGGAGAATGTGACCTAGAGGTGCCAGCTGCCTGATCTACGGGCTCGACCTTGAACGCTTCAACCTCCCCACTGCTCGTTGCTCTGCCAGATGATGCGATGGCCCATCCTACCTTGAGGGGAGACAGAACGAGACAGAACTCCCATTGACTTGGACGGCTCGACTCTGGAAGGGAGCCCTTAGACAGAGAAAGTGGTAGATCTGGGATTGTCATGACCTCTCAAGAGGGCATGGCAAGAAAGAGAGGCCGATCCATCGCCCAATTTAAAATACAAAAGACTCATACCGAGAAGTAGTTGTTCGCTTTCTAGGCAAGAAGCCCATTGGGTGCAAATGGTTATACAGAATCAAATATAATCCCGATGGTTCAGTGGAGAGATACAAGGCCAGACTAATAGCAAAAGGCTACACTTAGACATATGGCATTGATTATCAAGAAACTTTTTTCCTGTTGTCAAAATTACTACATTAGGGCATTTACTTGCAGCAGCCAATAATTCGCATATCCATCAGATGGATGTTAACACTGCATTCCTACATGGAGATCCCTCCATGAAGAAGTATACATGCAGCTGCCCCCAAGCTGTGCAGCAACCAAACCAAATCAAGTTTGCAGACTAACCAAATCATTTTATGGCCTAAAGCAAGCCAGCTGACAATGGAATTGCAAGTTAACTGAATCTTTGGAAGCCCAAGGATTTATACAATCCAAAAATGACCACATTTTATTCACTAAAGGGACAGGACAGCCTTTTATTGTTTTGCTGGTATATGTAAATGACATCATAGCAGCAAGTCCTGGTAAGACATTGATTCAGCAAGCATATACCCTTTACATATATATTTCCCACACCACTTGAATACTTAACAACAATGCAGAAGTTGGAAATCATGTTGTTAATCAAGTAACGGCTCTAACAGCCAATTTCAAACAAGATCGACAAGATGCAATCTAAGTATACTAAATACTTGAATGATTGGATCATAGATTTAGGAGATACTATATAATCACATCATATCTGATCCTACACATTTCACAGAAGTTATAAGACTAATGGAGTTACGGTGTCTTTACCTAATGAATAATATCTCTGAAACTCATATAAGAGAAGTCAAAATCAGTTCTGATCTAATTTTGTGACAAGTTTTATGAGTACCAGGTTTTAAATACAATTTGTTATCTCTTAACACAATTAAATATAAAAAAAGATCACTATGTATTCCCTGGTAACATGTCTTTGATACAGGACAAGGGAAAAGGGAAGATGATTATTAATGTAAGAAAGAGAGGGGGTATGTACAATTTGAAGACAAACAAGAGTATATAAGATTGTGCTTTTGCTTCATGAGCGCAGAAGTTTCCAAATCTGATAGAACTGAAAAATATTTGATGTGGCATTACAGGCTTCGGAATTCATCTGAGGTTAGCTATTTCGAACCAAAATTGTAATGACATTGATACTTCTAAGATTCTACATGTTACATTTTTCTTTTAGATAAACAAAAGAAATTGCATTTTTCAGCTAAGTCATTCTACATCAAAGTATATTCGACCTTGTGCACGTGGACATCAGAAAGACAAAACTCATGAAAAGATTGAATATAAAATCATGCTCACAACTAGCGTTTTGGGATAATTATTAAATCACAATCTTCAAATGTTCTTCAAATGTTGGGATGCAACTCAAGAATGAAGAATAGCTAAAAGCGGAAACCATCATTTGACATAACTAACATTGTATAACAAGCCAGCTAGCATATGTAGAGCTTGTACCTCCACTAAGGATGGCAATGATAAAAGGGAGAAAACCGATGGTAATGATAAAAGGGAGAAAACAACGACTTTGTAAGAAAAATATGATCAAAAAGAAAACTGAGTAAATATCAGAGAATATTGTGAAAGTTCTCTTTTAATGCAATACTACTTAAAATGATTTGTACATGATATATATATAGATATAGATATAGACAGGGCCGCCCCTGTGTGGGTTTAGGCCCTAGGCTATTTTACATAAAAGGGTTTTAATTTTGAATAATACTAATATTGGTTGAGAAATTCTAGATATAAAATAGAGAAGTTGATTGGACCAACGGAAAAACTCATTGGAAAATAGAGTAAAAATCGTAAAGGTTAATACTAGTATTATCTTTGGACCTTGATATTTTTACTTGACCCTTTGTAGAATTTCATTTAGATAAAGTATGGAATTGGGGCCCTAAAATTCAAGATATTTTTAGGTGCCTTAGGCCCAGCCTCTTGGAGTCTATGCCAGGGCCGCCCCGGATATAGAAATTTGAAAATGAATGAAAGACTTGCAGTAGAATCAGAAAAGATGGTAAATCAGATTTTACATATTCTAACTCATGAGATCCACTAAAATACTGATTGCATCGGAATCAGAAACATGATCTGTATTCAACATTACGGACACCGCACTTTATCTACCGCAATCTGAAAGAATTTACAGATTCAAGATTTTACTTTTTTCAAACATTTTTGAAATATATATATATTTCCTTAGAGTGAAAAAATTTTATTTTTGACAAATATTTCATTGTATGGATCTTCTATAAATATTTAGAAAATCCATACAAAGTAATATTTGTCTAATATAAATATTTATCACTGTAGAATAGATAGTATATTATGTATATATATATATATATATATATATATATATATATATATATGTGTGTGTGTGTGTGTGTGTGTGTGTGTGTGTGGTGTGTGTTTTCAAAACATGTCTTATTTTTTATGGTTTGTAGTTATTTTAATGTTGTACAGTAGAGATTCTAATGCAGTTGACCATATGTTGAGATTCTGTAAAACAAGTAAAAATGGTGTTGTAGTCTATAAAGTAGAGAATCTGTTAAGAGACACTAATGCGAGTGCTCTAAAAGAGCAATAAAAAGACAGAATATGTTTGAATATTTTGGCTTTTACTGTATTGCCCTTGTCTAGCCAATAGCTTGTTTCCAAGTGTCCTAGTCTCTTATTAATGTTTGGATATATTCTCATTCTCTGCTATAAGCCTGTAATGTTGCATTATTCAAGACTAATGAAATATCTTTGTCGGTTCTGAGATCCTTTCTTGGTATCAGAGCCTAGATGGCAACCGCCGGATCAACGTTCGTGAATACTACTCTGGTAGCCAATGGTAACACCAATAGCGGCGGTAGCTCAGCAGTAATACCGCCAGCTTTCTTCTCTCTTGGAGCTAATATAATCGTCAGTGGTGTTTCTAAAGTTTAGCTTTTCTTTCGCCGCCGAAGGTTTTCCTTTCCTGCGGTTCACCGGCCCGTATGGTTACAATCCGTCTGGTATGTCATTTCCTTCCATGTTTCCTACTACTCCTGTTTTTGGCACTATACCCACCAGCATGCCAACACCACGCCCTGGGATTCCTATTTTCCCAGTCTAAGTCCGGCCTAATGTATGGACTCTCCTTTGCTCCGACCTGATCTAAGTCTCACTCCATTTGGAAACAATCTCAGTCAGAGTTTTAATATCAAGTTATACCGCAGCAATTACCTGCTTTGGCACTATTCTATATTGTCAGTTTTATAACTTGATCTCTAAACTGATGAATAAACTGGTGGAACTAATCTGTGAAACTGAGCTAAGAATGATGGTCAGTTTAGTAAGAGTATTCAGTTCTGTGAAAGTCAGTTGTGGGGAAGTGCAAACTGAGTTTCTTCTGAAGTCAGCTTTCTGTTTTGTCAGCTAAGTTATTGCCGAGTACATCTGAATTCCGCATCTGAGCAGTTGGTTACAAGTCTGGTAAGTCAGTTTTGAGTTGAGTTTCATCTAGTGGATAACAGCTGGATCTGGGTCCACATCTGGGGTATTTATGACAATTCCGACAAAGATCTTATGGCGGTTAGGGTTAGGGAATTGTGCCTATAAATACCAAATGTTGTAATCAATACAGTGTGTGTCTTTGACAAGTGTGTGAAGATCCTTGTAACTTTGTGCATGATAAAATATCTCATTTTCTGTCCGTGGAGTAGTCGGCACAACGCCAGAAACCACGTTAAATCACGGTGTTCTCTTTGTTTTCTGTGTTTTATCAATTTCCGCCGTACTTTATGTTTGCATTGCTACTATTTTATCTTTCCAAAACTGTAAGTTTCTTGTCTGTGTTTTAACATATATTACCTGTGATTCGAGGCCATAAACTTGAGGGTCATCTGTTATGAACCACACCAAAACTCCCGAGTTCTTGCTTCCCACACTGGATCCAGAGAGTGTTTTAAATGCCTGTAAGATCCCTTATTTGAAGAGTGGAATACTATGGATCAACTTTTGTTGGGTTGGCTTCTTTGATCAATGGATCGAACAAGCCCTAAATGAAGTTGTGGGTTGTGGCACATCGTATGAAGTCCGGCATACCTTGAGGCCCTGTTCAACAATCCGCCTGAGGCTAGGATTCTCGAGTATAAGGATGCCTAGAAAAAACCAAAAGGGATCTAAAAGTATGGGTGATTATCATCACATGCAGATGAATGGATTTTCTGATGGGTTGGCTGCAGCAGGATACCGGATCTCTAACTCAGAATTGGTTTTGGCAACCCTAGGGGGCTTCCTAGGGAGTATGAGTCAATTGTAGTCAACAATACCTCTAGGATTGGGTCACTATCCTGGCCAAAAATGCAGGCTCATCTTACTACACATGAGAGACTATTGAGCAGATACAATCCCTCTACCTCGGTGGATTTGTCCAATGCTTCAAAGAAATGTCACAAATCAAGGCTCAAAATCCAAAAGTCAAGGTGGTTCTTATCAGTCAGATAAAAACTAAAGAGGAAGAGGAAATGGTCAGTATAGAGGTGGAGAAACGGAGGCAAGATTGGTAGAGGATGAGGCAGAAATATTGGTAACAGTGATGGAAATGGATTTTACAGGGCACCATCTTGCGAAATCTGTAGTAAAGTTGGACACATAGAATCTGCTTGCTATTTTAAATATGAAGGCACTCCAAATAGGACACAAGACTATCAACAAAAGAAATTTTTTGCCTACCTTGCTGCCCCTGACTTGTCCTCTGATGGTGGATGGTATACTGATAGTAGGGCTTCAAACCACCTCACTTCTGATCCTGGAAATCTGCATATGAAATCTGAGTATGATGGTAAGGATTCTTTAGTTGTTGGCAATGGTGAAAACGTAAAAATAGCCCTCACAGGTCACTCAACCCTCACTTCTCACACTTCACAACTCACTCTTCACAATGTTTTACATGTTTCCCAAATAAAGAAAATTTTACTTAGTGTCTCAAAATTAACAGCTGGCAATGTTGTCTTTATTGAATTTTCTGCCAAAAATTTTCTTGTAAAGGACTTAGCAACAGGGAAGGTTATTATGGTAGTAACACTCCAAGATGGTCACTACGAGATGGTAGCAGTCCAGCACCATAAATCCTCCTCCAATAACAAGAGCTCTCTTCACTCCAACTCTATTTCAGTTATGTTTTCACTTCTAATAACCAGTCTATGTATTGTGATGCCAATGTTTGGCATAGAAAGCTAGGGCACCCTTCCCCAAAAGTTCATGAACTTGTTTCTAAAGTTTGTAATCTGAAGTTTAATGACAAACCTATGTTTTGTACTGTCTGCTAATATGAAAAAAGGCATGCTTTTCTTTTTCCTGTTTCTACTAGTCATGCCAAAAGTGTTCTTGAACTGGTTCATACTAATGTCTGGGGTCCCTCACCTACTCAATCTGTTTCAGGGAGTTCCTACTATATCCACTTTGTAGATGACTATAGTAGATATACATAGATCTACCCGTTGAAACATAAAAGTGATGTTTGTGATGCTTTTATATTGTTTTAAAATCTTGCTGAAAATTTGTTCCAAGTTAACCATAATTCTATTCAATCTGATTGAGGTGAGGAGTACATAACTTTTAAAACCTTGTCTGATAGTTGTGGTGTACAACTTAGATTGTCCTGTCCTCACCTCTTAGATGAATGGTAGAGCTGAGAGGAAACATGGACATATAGTGAAACATGTCTTACAATGCTAGCTCGAGATGGTTTGCCCCTAAAATTTTGGTGGGACAGCTTTGGATATGTTGTTCATCTAATTAATGTCTTGCCTACACCTATACTGAACCAAAAGTCCCCTTATGAGATCATGTATAAAAAGACACTTGATTATAGCCTTCTAAAGAGTTTTGGCTGCTCATGTTTCCCTTACCTTAGTCCCTATCACCAACAGAAGTTCCAGTTTCACAGTGAAAAGTGGATCTTTCTTGGCCTCAGTCACTCTCACAAGGGATACAAGTGCCTTAGCCCTTCTAGTAAGATATACATCTTAAGACATGTTAAGTTTAATGAAAATGAGTTTCCCTATTAGACTCTACATCATGGCTCATCTGGTCCCAAACTATTTGTTCCTACCACACCAACCACTACTCCTATTTTGCCCCTTAATTTACCTACACATCACTTTACCAGTCCCTAAGTTACTGTTGGAGATCATCTGGAGACCAGTCCTGCTACTCAATCTGTTGATGAGTCCTCTTCAACCTCAGGTATGGTAACTTCTCATCCTGCTAGTCCTGTTACAGTTACACGTTCACCACACACTATTTCATATGGATCAGTTAGCACTTCATCATCCTTACAACAAGATTCACATTCCTCTTCATCTACAGACCAGCCTTCACCTCCCAAACACCAAATGCAAACTAGGTCTAAAAGTGAAATTGTTAAACCTAAAAAAATCTTTACCCTTTCTTTCACACGAGAACCTTGTCACCTATTGAACCAACTTCGATATCTAAAGCATTGACTCAGACTTCATGGAAGGCTTCCATGACAGAAGAATACCAGGATTTTTTCAAAAATCACACATGGGACCTTGTTCCTGCACATGGTTAACATTTAGTGGGCAACAAGTGGGTGTTTAAACTGAAACTTAAACCTGATGGTTCAGTGTTGAAACACAAAGCAAGGTTGGTTGCTTAGGGGTTCCACCAACAAGAGGGAGTAGATTATACTTAAACTTTCGGTCCAGTTGCTAAAGCTGCAAATATTAAAGTGATTATTGCTCTAGAAGTGGCACATAATTGGGATCTTAGACAGGTGGACATCAAAAATGCCTTTTTGAATGGATACTTGCAGGAGTCTATCTTTATGCCTCATCATACTGGTTTTGTTGATCCCACAAAACCACAACATGTGTGTAAACTTAACAAAGCAATATATGGGCTCAAACAAGCACCTAGGGCTTGGTTTGATGCCCTCAAAACTCAACTGTGCGCCAAGGGTTTTAAACAGTCCTACTCTAATACTTCTTTTTTGTGTATAAAAAGGATAATGTTTGTCTGTATGTATTGGTGTATGTGGATGAATTTCTAATTATAGGAAACTCAACACCAGCTGTTCATAAGTTTGTGAATTGCTGAATTCTAGATTTCCCTTGAAGGATCTGGGATCCTTGTCTCACTTATTGGGCATGGAAGTTTATAGGGATTAGGACTGTGGCTGAGCCAAAAGAAATTTGCAAAGCAGCTATTTATAAAGTTGGGAACGACCAACCTTAAGTCTGCTCCTACTCCCATGATTGCAAGGAAAACTTTTGAACCTAATGAAGGCCCTCTATTGACCGATCCTACTTTGTACAGATCTGTAATTTTAGCATAAAGTACCTTATTTTCACAAGATCTGACATTGCCTACTCTGTCGATTCCTTGTTCCAATTCATGCACATACCAGGGAACCACACTGGCAAGCTCTCAAACAGCTTCTCATATTTGTTAAGAGTATTACTGATCATGGTCTTCACTTCAAATCCAACTTCCAGCCTGAACTGGTTGGTTTTTCTGATGTTGATTGGGAGTGTTGTCCCATTGATATAAGGCCTGTTGCTGGATATTTCATCTACCTTGGTGGTTCCTTGGTGTCTTGGTCCTCCTATAAACAACATGTTGTCTCTAGATCCTCTATTGAATTAGAATATAAGTCTATTTCTCATGATACTGCTGATGTTAATTATGTGGTTGAAAAATTTACTATCTGAACAAGGAGTGACATCTGAAAGTGTGCCTATGATATATTGTGAAAACACTGGTGCCAGAGATCTAGCCTACAATCCAGTGTAAGCATATAGAAATTGATGCACTCTTCATGAGAAGTCAAGTGCTGAAAGGTCAAGTTCAGGTTGATTTCATTCCAATATCCACAGTGCAGCCTGCATAACTGTTAACTAAAGCTTTCACCAGCACCAAACATCAGTTTTTCAAAATCAAACTCAATGTTGGAGTTTCACCATTTCGTTTGAGGGGGTGTTTGAATATTTAGGCTTTTATTGTATTTCCCTTATGGTAAGTTGATGTCTGATGATAGATTTAGTATATCTAGTTTAGCCAATAGCTTGTTTTTAAGTGTACTAGTCTATTATTAATGTTTTGGATATATTCTCATTCTATGTTGTAATGTTGCATTATTCAAGACTAATGAAATATCTTTGTCGGTTCTGAGTTTCTTTTTGATCAAAAACATGAACAAGCAAATGATGCATGGAACACTGAAAAATGCATATATAACCTGGCAAGGCTACATGGATGACATGACATGAATATTGTCAATTCAGGGGCTTTGTATCTTGAAGTGGCATCACATGATATGATACGTTAACTAGAGCCTACAATTATGGACTACAGGCAAGGCACTATTGTGACCGACCCATCATTCACCTTCTATTCTAATTAGACCCATAAAGCAGAGGACTCTATTCGGTGTTCAAGATTCTCGAGAACTCATAGCAGTTTTAAAACATTAGCAAGAACCTATTCACGCATGCATACATGGGCATGTCTTGACCTTATTTGGATATGAATGATAATGACCAATTAATTGTTGTGAAATCTAGGTGAGGAAGCCACCGTTGTAGAGCCACATACAATCGTTGCTTTGTTGGCCTGAAACCTAGAAATCCTGCCTTGATTGTGGTGGTGGGAAGCAGATCGACGGTCACCGTTTTGTCTTCTTGATCACGCCGTGGTGTAAGCACGGACTACTAGCAATAGGACTATGTCTATCGTAGCAGAGTACTAGCGAGTCAAGGTCAAATCCCACAGAGACACATAAGATACTTTTAATCAAGATTGAGTGTCACAAAAACGGTCTGTGACCAACTATGGTGCAAGAATATAAACGATGGTGCCAATAAACACACAAGACTATGCAAGTTCAACAAAAGCACACAAGAGTTTCTGGTGTATTAGTCTAATTATGAGTTATTAGTTATTCCCCCCATATCATAGCTGTTAACGATCTAAAGTTCACCAACGGGGATGATTGTTGCATGATATGGAGGGAATAACTAATAACTCATAATTAGACTAATACACCAGAAACTCTTGTGTGCTTTTGTTGAACTTGCATAGTCTTGCATAGTCATGATATGGGGGGGAATAACTAATAACTGATAGAAACGGGGGAACTTTAGATCGTTAACAAGCATATAGAAATTGATGCACTCTTCGTGAGAAGTCAAGTGCTGAAAGGTCAAGTTCAGGTTGATTTCATTCCATCCACAGAGCAGCCTACATAACTGTTAACTAAAGCTTTCACCAGCACCAAACTTCAGTTTTTCAAAATCAAACTCAATGTTGGAGTTTCACCATTTCGTTTGAGGGGGGTGTTTGAATATTTAGGCTTTTATTGTATTTCCCTTATGGTAAGTTGATGTCTGATGATAGATTTAGTATATCTAGTTTAGCCAATAGCTTGTTTCTAAGTGTACTAGTCTATTATTAATGTTTTGGATATATTCTCATTCTCTGTTGTAAGTTCAACAAAAGCACACAAGACTATGCAAGTTCAACAAAAGCACACAAGAGTTTCTGATGTATTAGTCTAATTATGAGTTATTAGTTATTCCCCCCATATCATGCAACAATCATCCCCGTTGGTGAACTTTAGATCGTTAACAGCTACGTACGGGTGCTAATCCCTATTGTTACGCTACTTCCATTGAAAGGATAGTAGATGCCTATGTGAAATTAACCTCCTTCGTTGGTTGTATTAATTCACATGCAATAAGAATTAGGACTAGGTGGATCAAGACCAAAAACCTCCCTAAGCCGCTATCGTGGATTCACTAGCACGTTCCTAAGGATCGATCAAGACTATGACCAAACTAACACTTCACTTTATCGTCATTCATGTTAATTTACGATGACATGCAAATAGTTGATCAGGCTACAAACATGTAAATTAAACCTGTCGATCAGACGTATCTAGCGCCGATTATCATGAATTAGGATTTACTAGGTATTCAGATCTAGCAATAAAGATCATCGCAGATCTGAAGAACGCAATCACTACTTCATGATTTCTTCACCAAAGATTCAGATCTATACATATATGGGGTAAAATAAACTAACTAATACATAATTAGAATTAATAATAACAATCGAAACATACAAACCACACACTAACAACGACAGATCTACATCTAGAGAAAGCCAGAAAATCATACTCTCGAAGATGAGCGTAGATCTTACTCAAATCTCCCCTTAAGAGGCTAATCCGTCGGATCCGTGACTAGAACTCATAAAGAAAATAAATAAGGAACTTTTATTGCATAGAACTTGTAATATTTTGGGTACAATGAAAACTGAGGCCGATGCCTCTTATTTATAGTTGAAAAACCGACTTAGTTAACCCTAAAAACTACCCCTTTTCCAAGAAAACACGTTCAGGAAGATTCTCGATGCTTGATATGTCGGTGGCGGTTCTCAGTACATCGAGGTCATTTTCACACTTTTTCTTCTGCTGACTTAACATGGAAGGTTCTGGAATACCCTAGGTCCGTTCCTTTCATTAGCCCGCTTCATGATCCAGCCTTAACTCGTGGCCCAACTTTCGTAATCTGAAAATAATCCAATAAAGCATGAAATAATACCAATTCAGGAAATAATAAATATAAATACCAAATACTCGTCCCGTGAACCAAACATGTCGTATTCAACACAAATGGTTCACATTTAAAGTCCAAAACAGCTATTTTTAGCTCATAATGGGTAGAATGTTTATGCCATAGGATATACTATGTTAACCGTCATCAATTCTGCCTGGATTTCCATGGATCCATGACTTTATGTCCAGTCGGTGGTCTTTTGGTCTCCGTTCGTTGAATTCCGGTGATGGCTCAGCCGCTGCTTTCGGGTGGCACCTCTTGCCGGCATTTAAAGCCTGGTGGTGTTTAATGAGTCCGTCTCTCCCGCGCCTTCATGGCCTGTGCTTGGTGGTCGATGCCGCTACTTTTCTCCAGAGCTACTTCGGACTGTGTTGTTCACTTATTCGGGTTGGGTTGTCTTTCTTTCGGGTTCCTTTGTACCGTACGGTGGAGACGAGTGGTGGAGTTGGTCGTCGGTGTTCCAGGGGCATAAAGTTGAAATTTTATTATCTGCAGATTGTATTGTCTAACTGTTGTTGGCTTGTGCAGTCTGTTGTTGGCTTGTGTAGTCTGTTGGGTTTGTTTCCGCTTTGGTGTTGTTTGGTCCTCATGGGGCTTTCGTTTTGTCACGCTTATCCTTTGGGTTCTCTCGCTTTGACAGAATGTATTTGTTGTCTCGTAGTTTATTTTGTTGTTTGTTAAACCGGTTTGTTCGGCTTTGATCACCTTGGTCCGGCTGTACCGGGCGTTTGTCCGGCGTTTAATAAAATCTTCGTATTTTTGGGAAAAAACCTTAGTATTTTGATTATATCTTCTTACAAAAAATTGTTAAACCCTAACCACAAGGATTCTCACTCCTCTGTATGTCCTACGGGATGAGTGGAGATGTTAATCATGTAACCTAGTGGCTAAGAGATTCATATGTTTGTTGTTATACCAAACAATTGAAAGAAATCGCCCATTTACGGGGTTCGAACCTCCACACTCCAGCTCCAGGTCCAACTGCCCTTGACGTGATGGACGATAGCAACGCCATTAAATCTATAGTCTGGACTAAATTCCCATTTTAAATGATGATCCTAATTAAATAATATGTACATAGAAGATTATACAATTTGAATGAGGATCATTTTGCAATGAAAACCATAGGGGGCGATTATACAATCGAACTAGGAGGAAAACAGACATGTCTAACGTGCGATCTATCAATGCTATCTTAGAACTTAGACTCCTCAATGTTATGATCATGTTGATATAATTTTTATACAAAATGAATTGTTGTGATAAAAAAATTGTTAGTTTAGTGTTCTAAACAAAATCGTGTTAGACCGGATCCGACCGGGTCGGATCATTTCCACTAAAGTTTTATGTTTGTACATATAATAAAGGGCACATGTTGTTATTATATATTTGTTTATTCGATTAACCAATGTAATATAGTATATGATAATCTCTCTAGAATTAAATCGCAATAGAGGAATCATAATGCTGATTACGATTGATGAGATGTTGATGCACAGTAAATGGTTTAATTTATAAATATCTCTAGTCGTATGTATTATAAATGTGACATTATAAATATGGTTATACTATCAGGTATCGGATGTCTTCTATCTTATGAAAATAGTAATGGATTTCATTCTTTAAAGTGTATCGACACTTCGATGTGTACGTGGACATGTATTGGAAGAATACATATGTTGGATGACCCGTTTATTCACTTAATTGTCATAATTAAGTGGCGGTTGTATATTTATCCTTAGACCAGAGGTCGTCAAAATATCGCGATGTGGATTGTCCCGTCTTGACACTATTGAGGTTTCCCCTAACATTAAGGGTCCCCACTCCCCCTGTCCCACAGAATGAGTAGATGTTAATCAGGAACCCAGTGGCTCGGAGTCGTTGGCTTGTCATTATACCTAAGGAACTAAGAGAAGTTCCCCCTTAATAGGATAAAGCAAAGTTTCAAAACCTTAATAATCTACTTATTAAATAGAATCCTTATTTCACAAGGAAAATATTTTCTACCTCCTTACTCCAAGCAAGTATTAAATGCCACTTTTGCCCACGAAGGGGAGAAGAATTGTTATTCTCTCATAACATAACACAATAAATAAAGCCTAGGGTTTTCTCCTAAGGGCGGCGCGAAGAGCTAGGAGTGGAGGAGAAAAGGCAGTCTAGCACCTACACTTTCCGATTGACGATCTGTGAAGGATTCTGGGAAGTCGTTCATGTGGATCACCATTAGAGGTAGGACACGTGGATGGCTATTGCAAGAGATCAAAAACCGGTAGATAAAGCTTCGGTCTTTTAGATCGTCTGGTAAATTCAAATATTTCCTCTCATATTTTGATAGAACAAATCAAGGTCGATCCTGTCGAAAAGAAATAAAATTTAAATTCAACTACATTTATCTCGTTATATACTTACAAATACTTGCTCTTTTAGATTTATTACCTTTCAATAGCTCTAAGTTCTTTGTGCTTAAACATTGTCAGTACTATATATAAACAATAACCCTCAAAATGGAGAAGAACGTGCAGTCTGTCTCAATCAGGATACGGATCATTTTTTGTATCTGTTGAATTTCTAGGAACTTCCTGTCAAGGACTCAAAAAGCACCAAGGATCAAATAGAGAAGGGTCTCTAGATCTTGCATTGGGTGAAGGTCTTGAAGTTGGAGAGGAATCAGTTGGAAACAAGTGATTAAAGAAGGCACGCATCAAAAGGTTCCGGTTTGTACTTCTTTTTATGGTCATTGTAAAGTTGTTTTGTGTGGTTCTCTGAAATCTACACTATAAGTTGAAGTGCTGAACATATCAATATCAGCGCACAAATTTTTTTATGTGAATTTTCAAATTCAAGTGGATATGTGAATTTTTTATGTGAATTTTTTACGTGGTCATCTGTTTATCTTTCTTTGTTTGTTCTTCTTTCTTATATTATAAATCTTAACAAACAATCATGCATTGCATTTGGAACTTGTATGATAAAGTAATCTAATTAGAACACAGTCACAGACATTGTCACTGCATGACCGTAGTGTCACTGCATAGAACTGTCTTGTTTAAATCCTTGTGATCAAGTTGTAAAACATGCTCTATTGTTTTTGAACTTGCCCTTATAACTTTCTTAGTATCTTATCCGTAACTTTTGATTGGTTCTTAGCTTTACTAAACATCATTAAGAAGCTCAATTCAGCTCAACAACCAAAGACATGATAAGAACATGTCTGACAGTGTCATTGCATCTTGTCTTTGAATTTTACTTGTTTGAATTCCTCTTGTTCAAGTTTATTAAGTAGCTGGGTCCATTAAAATCTGAACTTAGTTATCCCTAAGTCAAGTTCAATCTTAATTCCGCACTTATAACTTCATAATACACTTGATCTTGGAGGGATTTATAAGTGGTGTACGTTTGAATTTTAAAAAGGGAGAATTGCATTGACAAACATTCAAACCCCCACCCTACCCCTTCTGATTGCAATTAGCCTGCAAAAGATTCTTAACATGAGCTTCATAGGTTTGCAATAACTTTAGTTGCAGTTCAGAATGCAAAAATTCACATGTTTTATGAGCCTTCATATTATCTTGATGTGAGACAAAGGCTTAAAGTTGCTCAAGTTATTTGCATTTGGCTACGTCCTACTAGGTAAAATAGTTTATCGTGTATTGTTGCATTTTTATATTGGGTGAAAGACATAGGACCCTTTAACTATCGATGGTAAACTTTTGGCCCTTTTTTTGTTTTCACAGTGAGCATCTTTTTTTTTCCACAACAAAATTACCTCATTTAGAGGACAGTAAACTCACACGCACCCGCTGGGACTCGAACCCTAGACCCTAAGGTCTTGGGACCTCCGTTTAACCACTTGAACTAAACCTCATTGGCCACAATGCACATCCTATTCAAACGATGTTTAATTACCTACAAAGAAAAAAGTATGGTTCATTAACAGGGGAGTTGATCGAGAAAGCCCTTGTTTTTTCAATGCTCGATTTTAAAAGGCCAATTTGTTTCATAACTTTGTTCACCCTTGTCATGTCTATTTGCATGTCGTAGCATTTCTTTCTCATGGAACCAAAGAATGTATTAATGTACTATAGCTTGCAATGAATTTTTGTGTGAAAAGTTGGTTGGAACGCATTGAATGAACAAGGAAATCGCCAGGAGAGCTTTCTCTCTCTCAAAATTCGAACACACAGAGCTCTTTCTTGATTCTTCTCTTCCATTTTCTTTCTTTCTTTCTGTTATGTTCTGTGTATTTTTAAGTGAAAGGAAGTAAGACGTCTCAGGTATATATGTGTAGGCATCATTTCGGTTTTTGCGCTTTTCCTTCCTGTTCAATGTACATTGTTACATTCACAACATTCCATGCAGTAACTGATTGTGCTTCTCATTTTTGTAATGTATGCAAAAGATCAGTGTATGGATAAAATTATATTCCTTCTATTGACAGAAAAATTGAGAAAGACAACTGTTTATATGCGTTAACGAACAGTGTAGAAAGGCAGAACTGTTCAAACACGGTCGTAAAGCTTACAACCATGGAACAATAATAACAATGAACCAGACGTTTGAAACACTTCCCCCTCAACGACAAAGGTTCATTTCTACCACCTAATCACGATTACCATATACATTTGTAAAAGTAGATGAAGATATATATCATTAGATAAAAACATCTGAGAAACGATCAGACGAGCTTGACATGTTTACGTAATAGCAATAACAGTATAGTCTACAAACATCACATAGCTAAAGTAGAATACATACTAAGAAGCACTCCCGTTTTACAAAGTTACGACTGTCTGGTTCATTGGTCAGCTAAACACAAAAAGTACTGAGAAACACATACATATATGTGTAGGGAACGAAGTTGTATCAACTTTGTACTGTACCAACCGACCTCGTTGTTTTAGAAGCACAAACCCCATTTTGGACAAAGAAACTGCATGTCCACTCCATCCTAGGACAATGCAATAATCACTTACCACCCGGATCACCCTTGCTTGTTTGAGCAGGACAAAATGCATCTTGTTGACACAAATTATACACAACATGTTTCATCTTCTTCTGTAAGGAATCCCAAAACCCGGGTGATGATGATGTCGATAACGTGGTCCAGTGCCTCTACTTTGGCCTTCCCAAGTGTAGCTCCTATTAGCAACTCGGCTCCCACTAGTCTGTGTCCAATTCTGTGGTTGAGAGCCCAAGCCATTCGATTCCTCTTCTTCTCTGTCATTGTACTCTAAAACAAGTCGTTTGATGTCTTGTTTCTCTTCCAGTTCCGCTGCTTCCTTCTGTTTTGTGGTTTGTATAAGGGTGCTATCCCTAGGAATATACATTTGCTTTGTTTGTTGCTTGTTTCCCTTCTTTACAAGAACCTTAACTCGGACATCTCTATTTTCCACACCAGAACCTTCATCAATCATTTCATCACCGCTTTCACCGTCGATTCCCTTTCCATGATTATGATCCTTGCTCGATCCCTCAAACAAATTCATCGGTATCATCATGTTTAGTGTTGGCCGGGCCCGTATTTCCAGTTTCCTCGAATCCAAGCTCTCCTGCGTTCATCCATCCAGTCATTTAATGATTAATCATATCATCTTTGGCTACCAACCCAATGTTGAAATTCAAAAGTAAAAAAACAAAATCAAAATCAGAAAAGAAATTATTCAATTAATAAGAATAAAGGCAAAAAAATCCATTCATTTGTACTTGCCTGCATAAGAGTACGAAGTTCCCGGTCAAAGTCATCAGCCTCTTCTGGATCCACCTCCGTAACCCGCTTCCTAACACGCACCTCATCCTCCTCGTCAGAAGCAGGGCCAGCACCATCATCATGATCATCCTCAGTTTCACTATCTTCATCGTGAGTTTCTTCATCAAATTCTTCATCATCATCATGATCAACCTGCTCAGTGGTACCACTACCGGAATCACTCTCTGACTCTCCAACTGTCTCAACATGCAATTCACCATTTTCCTCTACACCATTCACATGGCTCGGTCCATTAGTTGACTTAACTCCAGAACTAGCCCTGACAGGATGTTTTTCTGTGTCTGAATGCTTTTCTCTGCTAGCTTTCTCTGTTGCAACAATACGGTCACGTTCCTCAAGTTCAGCCAGCACTGCAACAACCTCCTCAACAGATGAATATCGGGTCATATTGGGGCGCAGATCGGCAAATAAGTCCTGAAGATGTTTGAACGTGCACCCAAAAACAAAACAAAAAACCCTCAGAAATGCATAAATGAGTACACAAATATGAATAAGGTGAAATCTTCAGTTCCTATTTCAGAGAAAAGGCAACTACAATTTAGATAAAAGAACAGTTCCCTGATAACCTTCCCAGACAAATTACCACTAAAAGCTAAAGCAAATTTCAATCCCGTGAAAGTTACTCTACCCTCGGCTGTCACAGGAGTCCATACAAATATTCGATGCCTATCTATGCATGTATGTTACCTATCTACTGCAGGTTCCAACTTTACTCCCCTTTTTTTCCATGTGATTCAACAATTAAAAGGGAAAACAAGAAGAAAAGCAAGCAGACAATGGCAGCATATGTCTACGACACCTTTTTTTATCTGTTTTCCGCGAAAGCTTATTATATTAGCTTATGTGCTGTTTAATGGGTTAAAAGGCAAAAAACAAATGTAAGAACAATCTCATAGAACTTTTCCCATTACGATGAGGGAGAGCACCAATCATTGTTATAAAGGTGGAGCTGAAGAATCCAGCACCAACATGTATCAGCTAATCTACAGAAGATGCATGCAAATCTGAATACCAACCTGCAAGTCAAACTCAATATCCAGAGGTATTGCACCTTTCAGCAATATATATTTCTGGAAATGAATTAAGAAGCGATCGAGCTTCCTTTTCGACGATCCCCGATCAAAGTAATGTCCACATGTTTCAAGAAGTGTGATGGCTAGTCTGATTCGAAAACAATCTTCTGGAGGATCCAAGGTGTCTTGCTATTCAAAAAAAAACAGACAGAATTAAAAAATAAAAAATAAAAAATTTTAAAAAAAAGATTAAACCTTCCCCTCACACACTAATGAAAACGTCCCAAATTAGGTGTCAGACTGAAGGATATAAGACACAGAAAACTTTCATTTTACTAGGGTATACGTAGTGGCAGAGCGGATCCAGAATTTTAATCCAATGGCACCAGGGGCATCAATAGTATACATGTATTTTTTTAGCAACAAAACTACATTGGTTCAATGCGGGAAAAAAAAATCCCGGAAGTTGAGTGGAGGCACATCCCCCCCCCCCCCCCTCCCCACCACCTATGTAGATCTGTAAGTGCGTACATTTGGTTATGAAAAAGATTTCATTTATTCACTCCAGTAAGAAAACAACTTTATTTATTGAATAAATTAATCTTCTCTCTTATTTTTCTCCTCAACATACATCACATCCACTATATTCGACACGAAACATGATGCAATCCAAACAACATTTCAACCAAAATTCAATCAAATACATCCATGTCCAAACTGACAGTCTCAACTCAAACTGATAATCTCTAACAAAGGAAACATTCCACATTGAAAGCTTAAGCAGTCAAAGAGAATTGGCAAAACATATCAGTCTCACATATGCAAGCTTGTCAACCTCAGAAGACAAAGGTCTTTTTAGTAGCATGCCAAATACATGTATCACTTATTTCACCAAATAGATGGATGTTCTGCTTGATAAACATGAATTATCCTAGTCTCATGGTCTCAAGTGAAGCATGCACCAAAAGAACTAATGAGAAGTGCACAATAAGAACAGTTGACAATAGTTATTCACATCTGGCACAGTGTTGTGTTCTAAAGCTGTTGAGAAGTTGAAGCATAACAAAGAGATTGAGAATTAACAATGAGCTGATTAACATTATAAGGAAACTTATCACACACATGAACTCTGAAGAATCTACCACTATGGCAGCAAATCTGTTCTGAATGTAATTCCAACAAATTAATCAGATGACCCAATCAAGCTCAAAGAAAAAATAGATTTTCTGACCCGAGTCATTTTACAACATTGAAAACTTTAACTGAGGAGTTAGGTTCCAACAGAAAATAAAGCAACAAAGACAAGTTAAAAACCAGATAATGCATGAGATAGATGATTATATTTTCACCAACAAACTACTACTAGAGGTTAATTCCATACCTCAGTTGTGCCATGACCAAAATCCAGAATGAAATAAAGCGTGTCAAAGATAACAGATGAGTCCACAAGTTCATAATTATATAACTCCCCCAGGAAACGCATGTGAGCGACTCGCAGCTGCTGCTTCCCGTAGTCATTCAATTCCAATCCAAGTCTGATTTCCTCTAAAATCTAGAAATTGTGTATATCCAAGTCAACTAACGAAGTTACACTCAGTCCAAAGATATACCAGGAGAGACTATGAACTTAACAGAAAGAAAGAAGAAATGCAAAAAGGTTATCCTCATACATATATAGTGTTGAAAGAAAGATATAAAGAAATCTCTTTTATTCGATGATTAACAAAGAGGCTGATGAAGCCTTTCAATAGAAATATATCTACAGTCCAGACTAGTACAAACTCCTAAAATCAAGGAGCCACCACCTAGAGGCCCTAACAACCTTTTAACCTAAAATCAAGGAGCCGCCATCACCTGGACAAAACCAAAAAACAAAATGGACTTATATTTTGGGAAGGAGGGAGTACTAGATTCACGTAAATAGAAATTGATGTATGTGCAAAGTACAAAGTGCAATCACAGACATGGAAAGAGTTGCTAGGAATGAAGTCACGTAGGTTGTGAAAGCGTTAGGCAAAGCTTACGCAGCCTGCATCGCCTAGGTGTCACCTAGCCATGCTACGCGGTCATGGAAAAAGTTGAAAAATAGAAGCTAAATGACAAGAAAATCAGTAGAAGTCCACACAAAGGCCAATTCCTCTCAAATAAATATTCAACTATGCCTTGTGAGCACCATGAGTGCCAGCTACATCAAACCAATTGCAAGTGCCAACATATGTAGTATGTCCCCTAACCACCCAATGATATCAATTAATCTAGCCATACATGCACCAACTCAGATAGGAGTACTAAGTAGTCAAAATTTTCATCATGGCAATTATTTTATACATCTTGCTGAGGCAACCCTCGCCTACCTTCTGGGTGCTAAGACCTTGAATTTTGAGACTAGGCGAATGCCTTGACAACTATGGGTATAGGAGCTTTTTGTTGACCAGACTTCTTGCCAAATTAGTTAAAGTGGTAATATGGCTCTTAAGAGAAAGAAACTCTTCATTTACATAGGTGGTTGAGCACTCAAAGCTGAGATTATTTTACTTTATTTTTTGGTGGAGAGGGAAGATTTAGTTGGGGAAAGGGTATTCATAAGAAAAGAAAGAACAAAAAGTACTCTCTCCGTCCCATAATATTTTAGCTTTTACACACAGTTTATGAAACATTATAAATGAATCACGTTTTAACATTTTAAGACTAATTGCTGCATCGTTTTTTGAGAGTGCCTTATAATATTGCATTGTTGAATGTAAAAGTGGAAACATAATTATTTAATATCGCATTGTTTTGTGAGAAGGACTTATATTTTGAAACACCATAGAAAAGCTATAAGGCTCTATATTACAAGACGGAGGGAGTATTTGGAGTATTTGTTCTCTGTGTCGGAAAGCTTTATGCATCATCAAGTCACTTTGATCACAGTTCAGCTGCAAGATAAGTTTGTTATGGCCTGAAAGATAGGGTTAAAGAAAGTGATGATAATCATTGAACCACCGAGAATGCACCTCTTATGCCAAGTAGAAAATTATAAAATATTGAAAAGAAAAACGCTAGTAGGTTCAAGTCTAGACAGAGACAGGTGCCTTGAAATCCAAGAAGTTCTGAAGCAATATGCAAAAGCCCATGCATGAACATATCAGTCAAAAGAACAAACCTCGTCAACAACAGCAACTGCAAACTCATCATGATAACGACTTAAACCAGCAGCAAGAGATGCAATCAAGTGGATCTGACCAAATTTTCCCTTGTGGACCTTCATAAAACACTTCAAAAGGTAAAGTTCACATTCACTCCAAGGTAATTTACGCAACTGTCTCAGCACATGCTCGATGGAAGTTTTATCCAGATCTGAGAAAAGCAACTTTCTGATGTACTATATAAGAAAAAAAAACAATGAAAAAGTTAGAAAGGCTAACAAATCAAATGACGAGGAAACACTAGTAAACACTTAACGTGATACCTGATGCAATGGAGGTCGAACTTTGGAAACTCGGGCTGATCTTTCTGGTGGTTTACACAAGTAATATGCATTCTCTACCAATGTGCTATGACGAGGATCCAAATTCTTCACATTTTTTAGGCGCATCAATATCTCCAACATATTTGCCATCCGTATGGAAGTCTCAGGAGAACGGTAAAGATAACGACCACATGTCTCCAGAAGATTGCAAGCAACATCAATGTTATGATGACTAAAATCATCTAAGCATGCCTGGAAAACATTAAAATTCTTGCCATTCAGAAAAAGTAGTAGCTCATCCTTAATTTGTTTCAACACTCTAAAAGATTCGAATGCGGATTTGACCCCAGATGGATATTATATCATGTCTTAGTAAGCTATACAAGAGAAAACATATCCAGGTGACAGATGTTATGTTAAAAAAGTGAGAAAGACGGACAAAAGAAGGGATAAGGCACACGGCAAGGAATGATGAGGATAGAAGCTGAGTAAGACAGATTTAAACCCATGCACAGACATTACTTGCTCAAACCAAATGAACATGCAAAAATTTATGGAACCTGAAGTTACAAAAATAATTTCGCAGAGAAAGACAAAAGAACAAAAACTACTTTTAGACAACTGAAGACAAGCCCAGCAGGTGCAATCTTGAATTTGCATAGTTCTCCGATAAATCTGATATTCCTGATTTTGGTTTCGATGTTCATCTGATCCTGCAATGGGAAGCACATTATACTGGTTATAAAGTATACTGTACTTTAAGTATCCATAATACCAAGTACTCGCAGAACAAAGAATAGGTTATCCTCCTTGCTACAAGCAGAAAATAACAGCAACCTTTTTATTGATCAAAAAGTTGAATTCTTCCTCCAACAACTGTAAAAGCATGGTAGATACATCCTTCATACATGTTGATAAGGTGGCAACCATACGAGAATAGTAAGCCAGCAACTCAAGTGATGTCCTGGGAACATTGAACAAAGCCCTCACAAGCTTTTTCCGACTGGACTTCGAATTCAAGTAGCAAAATTCTACCTAAAAAGTAATCAGAGATTAAAAGTTATGATATCGTTATCTAATAACTAAAAGGAAAACATATAACAGTAAAAATTGCACAAGGAATTAACATTACAGTCAACTGATCGATCAAGTCACGGCTAACACAACTAGGGAGCCTATGAAGTAGGGCATCCAGATTCGTTCCTTCAAGACCTTTGACTTTCTCCTTTTCAACATCTCCCTTTCTTTCCACATCTTTTTCTTTTCCTTTTTCCTTTTCCTTTTCCTTATCAAATTCTTTATTTTTATCTTTATCTCTCCCATCTTTATCCTTCAATTCATCATCTTTCGATTCACATACACATTCAGCCTCCGCGGAGGGTTCCGCAACTTCTTCCATCATTTGACCTGGGTCCGTTTCTGGCGTAGAATCCTTCACATTCAACATTTCTTTATGAGTACAATAATTTGTTAATAAAAAAAATCAAAAAAAAATTTATAAAACAAAAAAAAAATATAAAATATAAAAAAAGTAGGACTAAGAGCCTGAATACTTACATTAATGCCCTGAAGCAATTTTATGCGAGAACATTCATTATATTTCCATATTAAAATACTTAATATCGAATAAAAACAGAGACAAACATCAATAATAGTGTAGGAGACATTAATAAGGATGGAATCACCGAATGTTGCACTAAATACATATAAAATGACATTTCTCTTTAACAACTTAAGCTTTTAGGTAGGAAGGTACTTTTTCATTGTATCCGAACATTAGGTCATGAGATCAAACCTCACCCTTGCCCCGTTTGTGTTAAGATTACTATTAGTGGCTGATTTTACTAGTACTATATGTTTAATCTACTGCTTCTTGCTCTGTGTTCGCAAGCCCACACATGATAAGCCGTGTTAGACTATGTCTATAAATTAAACTTCTCTTTAAGTTCTCAACCATTAAGTTGAGATGGTAATTTATAAGATGTAGCCAACAAGCATTACATGCAACTCAAGAAAGAAAAGGGAAAATCTGACAAACTATTGTTATAGAGACAAATTTCCATACATAACACAGCTACTTTTTCCACTCTTTGAAAATGGTGTTTAAGTTGGCAGTAACATACTTTTCTTCAAATAGTGTATATGCTGGACCGAATAAAATAAACCCATTACAATACGGAAGGAATACTGACGATAGAGGTAATCCATTCCGAATTAAACCATGTCGACTCGCCCCACCCCCAAGACCCCCAAATAGGAAAAATAATAATATAGCAATACAGTTGGCCCCAAGATGTTTCAAGAAAGTGCATGTTAGGCCAAGACAAGGACTAAGCAAAAGTGAAATACAATTACGGGATAATCATGGAAAAGATAAGAACTAGGAGAAGCCATTACCGACAGTTGTTCTTGTGTCTTATTCTCATTCAGTTTTGGTTCTGCTTCACCCAGCAATACAGCAGGCACAAATGCTCTAGAGGAAAAGATATCACCATTTATATAAGAATTTAGCTACTTGTTTTACAACACGCATAACAGATACGTCAATTTTATAACCTTAAATCCGGTAAGCACTCATAGAAACTTCGGGTATCTTCGTCATCCCACAGCGCTTCAACAGAACTATCCCTGCCAGCACCCTGTGGCGATGCATCCTCCCCAGAAGTCATCCTAGTGGTGTGAGCATCCTCAGGCATTACTGGAGGTTGCATGTCTAGTGCTTCTGCTAAACTGCAAGATAACGGCTTACTCAAAGGACAAACACACACAAACGGAGAAAACAACAGAAAATCAAAAACAACCAGAAAGGATTGAAGCTGGGAAAATGCAAGTGGACACACAAAAACGTACTCTATAACCAGAAGCACTATGTAAAAAGAGAAGAAAACACAAAAAGACTTTAAAAATCTCAACCAAAAAGAATATAAGGAACTGGGTCAATAAGACAACAGAAATAATTGTTTCGTGAAGGATTAGGCAAAAGTTTGCAACCAAAAAGTTTACACCCACCATCACTTTGTATGTCGCCCATTATGAAATTTGTTTCATTCTATTCTTTTATGTTCCAAACGCAATAATGAAACGAGTTTATTCCATTTCATTCCATTCCGTTCATTTCCTTTGATTTCATTCCATTTCTGTGAAACAAACGTACCATTACAGTTTGACAGTTAACAAGAATGGTTATCCTAACTTCATTTTAACAGGGAAAAGTAGACGGATTGTCTAATCATTCTTCGAAATGACAATCCCAACGAGGCGTATTTCAGATTTTGTTACGGAGAAGGTTTGTTTTTCCTAGTCATAAGAATTCCCGTTGTCAGACTAGAACTTCAAAAATAAAATTAATCAACAGAATTAACATCCATAGATTCACAAGCACTATCTACAAAAAAATATGGGTCAAAGTAATCTTTAGAAAAATGTGGTGCAAAGAAACTATGGTAGATTGAAAATGCAGCATGTTGAATAGCAATTGCCCAATCATGAAAAGGCTGTACCATAAGTCGATAAGTGAAGATCTACAAATATGTTCGTCTTAAAGTTTTTTCAGCTCATATATTTCATTGTCCCACCACATTCGCATGCATATGGGAACTCCAAATAATAAATGCAACTAATAACAGAAGCTTTGTCAAAAGAAAATATTACATACGCTGAGATGCCACGATACAGGTTGTCATACGACTTGCGCAGCTTCTCATACGAAGAGGCATTTTCATCGCTGAGTTCACCTTTGGCATTTAAGGCCTTCGCATTTTCATGCTCCATTTGGCGAAGTGACTACAACAAGAGCTAATTTTGTTAAATAACAACTTCGAAAGGACAAAGTATGCATGAAAAGGAAAGGAACGTTGTTAATGGCACCACAGTCAATCTACCGTTGGGGCACCACAACGAAATTCGACCTCTCCAGAGTCGAATTTATGCACAAAACTCGACTCTGGAGGGGTTGAAATCAAAGTCGAAATTTGTGCGAAATGTAGACCGATGGTAATGCCATTAACAATGCCCAAAGGAAAGATACTAAAAAACTCAATCGAATAAAAATGCAGGGAAGTGCAGAAGATGTTGCTGTAGATGTTTGTGTACACAGTCCACTGTTGAGATCAAGGTGAAATTGACGCTGTAAGATAAAACACGTACTGCATGTTCTGACTCAAGTAGTTCCACGGAAGTGTCATAATAATTCTGCAGAGCCTTCCTGAAAAACTTCTTCTGTTCTGCTGAGACATTCAGGCTCTTAAAGAACTGCAAAGGGTTAAAAATTACAAAATTAGGACAACAGTACTTATTTATTCAACATGGAAATGAGCAGAGCCAGATGAACAAGTACTTATAACAAGGGAAAACTCAACTACAATGACAACCCAACAAATCCAAGGGAAAACTACAGGAATCATTAGCTCACTAATTTCAGGTGAACAGTATGTTTCCATTTGTATCTAGTTTTACTTACTATCACAGCTATTATAAGTCTATTCCCAGCATGAATAAATTAAGAACTATCTTATGAGACTGCAACTATCTGCGTGCAGATATCATCTCCTTATTAATAAGCCATTTTCAAAGTCATGCAGGAACAAATAAAATCCACACCCAAAAAGCCCAGTTACACACCATAAAAAAAATAAAGCTTGTTATTCCCTACCATAACCTGGTGAGTGATGATGTCTGTGTTCTACCTTCAATTCATTCCTAACTCGCAATGTTACCATATGCACTCACCCATGCACTGGAAGACTAAAAGTGAATGAATCTTGTCGTACCCGAGCTTAAACAAATGATGTAAAGATGTGTACTATACCTTGGCTGAACTAGTCACTGTATACAGTACATGCACGGGGGAAATCACACTGAGTATTCTAGGATCATGGGAGGCCTTTAACCACGACAACTCTCCATCCCACAACATTTTAACAACATGAAGCACTCACCTTTCGAATGATTAGACGGCCATAACTCTTGAAGTGTGATGTGTTTAAATATGCGATTACTCACCTCCCCAACAACTTAAGCTTTTGCGATAAATGGTAATTCAACATGATATCATAGCAAAAGTTCATGAGTTTAAACTTCTCTATCTCCACTCCCACCCCATTTATATTGTCAAGTGTTGGGCCACCTTGTTGCCTTCTTGTCCTCTTTATATGGCTTTGTGTGCCTATGTTAGCCAAGCTTCTTTGTTATACACCCACATTTGAAGGGGTGTGTTTTAGTGTGTTGTATTTTTGTATGTAAATTACTCACCTCCCCAACAGCTTAAGCTTTTGGGAGAGAGCTATTCAACAAAAAGATAATAGAGGAAGAGAAGTTTACCCAAAAAGTGTCGAACAACCATATAATGCAAAACAAGTTGCTTGGTTCAGAGATTGATTCAGTACGTGGAACAAAAATGGTTCAGCAAACAAGATTTCTCTAGTTAGTAATACGATGGGCTACATCTTTATATCAATTAAGAGGAACAAAATTCATACATCAGGAGCGTGGAATGCTAATTAGAATTGCTAAATGCATGTAGCATAGATATTTCGTGTCGCTAATATCATTATTATGGTATGATTGATCTTATGGACACATGATATATATTTTAAACTAACAAAACTAATTTAAATTAATTTTTCTACTAGATAAAATTGCAATTTAGAGACTAAATATTCACAGTAATTAGAAACCTGAAAAGATTGATATCGTGTTTCAAAACATTACACCAGCCAAAAAAATGTAAAGAATAAAGAGATATACACGGGGATATATTTCTGGTCCAGTTGAGGAACCTTTTCCTTCTCCAATGAATCTGCCCTTCCTTATTTGTTGCAATTTACAATTTATTCCACTCTACTATAGTAAAAACTGCTCTTCTCGTCGTTTCTAACCAGATTAATCTCACCAACTACAATCTATCATCGTCGAAGTCACTCCTTTCTACATTTCTATGTTGTATAAGGTTCCAAAGCAATGAAATTATATTCTTGCCACTGCTGCCAGAAGGAAAAGAAAAAGTAGTCGCCAAGAGAGTATGTACTATACCAAGAAACCAGAGGAGGAAGAAAGTGTTTACTACTTTATATGGTAAATTGGTATTATTTCCTACTTACTGCCATTGTATTTCTATAGAGACGAACGCCGTTTGTCTGATCTGAAGCCAAAAATAGAAATAAAAACTGATCTGGATGGATCATATTAGATGGGAAATGTTCTCCTTATGAGCGAATTGGGGTAACAATAGTCTAAAGGGTGTGCAAGAGACAAAAAACTTCCACAAGATACAATCACTTCTGGTTCATTTTATCAGGTAAATTACACTTGTGTAATTGCTAGCAATTACAATTACATGAAAGGAATAACCTAACATTAGTGTACTTGATGACATCAGAGATAAAAAAACCAAAAGCAACGACATAAAACACGTAGGGAAATTAAATAGGATCTGAAGTCAACAAAAGCACCTTTACTTGGATAACATGTAAGTAGCCGTACCTCTTCAAGGTCATCTTGCCCCGTCAGCGGAAGCCCAATAAGGCATCTTCCTTGTCGAGCAAAGCTAGCAAGCAGAGACAAATTTACATCCCGATCCTTTAAATGTTCCGCGCTAGTTAAATCCTTAATGATATTGACAAAGATAGAGCAATCTTCAACAACTCCAACAAAAAAGAGTTCCAACAAAAGTTTTAAAGTACTACGCTTCTTCATGGCCTTCAAGTTCCTGTCTGCATCTTGGTCTTCAGCAGATTTTCCAGGAAAAAAGACTTTCAGAAGACCTTGGACGAGACTTTGTGAAAACTCTTTGTACCTTTGATGAAGCAATGAGCATATCTGTAGTAAACCGATTCCCAAGCAACAGAAAAGGGAAAAGGGGGGAAAAGGTGAAGTTGAGAATACAAAATAAATAAATAAAATGCATTCAATGCAAGAGAGATATAATCACGTCATTAAAACCTTAAGTACCTGACAAGTAAGTTATACATTTTAATACTCTGATGTGACCCTCTTGTGAGAGCCAACCATAAATATTACAAACTAGTGCAAATCTTAAAGAAACACTTTTCAACGAACTGCGCTTCAATGTGGTTAACGTGAAAGATGACCTTTTATAAACCCATACTATCTCCTACAAGTTACTCGAAGGGGTACTATTGAAGCCAAGCACATTAGTATGATCTCCACTACAATCCCAATGCCCAAGCACATAGACAACTACTAAAGTAATCAACGCAAAAAAGCGTATGAATTTAAATCAAAGAGTTTTCAAGCCTCACAGATAACATAATGTCCAATGTAATGGTGACAAGCTCATCAGAATCAGATACTCCAAAAGAAGTTCACCACTTATAACAACTTTGATTCTTGGTTAAATTATCACATACCTCTGCTACCGGTTTATCCTCAAGACAGGGGGAGGGGGGAAGGACCTTGGGAATTCGGCATGTACAGAGATTTTGCATCAATAAGCACATAAATTTAAGAAAAATATACCAAAAATATTTAAAGTGCTAACAAGATGTAGATGACATACTAAGATCTACAGCTTGTGCATTCAGAGAGAACAGAAAAGATATATTAGAAAAAGCTATTTGATTTGCATCCAAGCTGAATACAAGAGTAAAACCTTTAAACATACACAGATGAAATAAAATAAAACTACCAATGATATTTCGTAAAAGTAGGGAAGAGAATATATGATCATCTGAAGTAATCTGAGCCAATGGGTAACCTGAACAGCAGCTGGAATGTCCCCAGATCTAAGCTTTGCCTCACAAATAGCAGTCACGGCCTCACTAACAAACTTGCTCAAATTGACACATCGTAACTCTTCCAGTAATCCTTCTCGCTGCTCTTCATTAATTTGCTTAAGTTTCTTTCTAACAGCCATGTTGCGCTTTATGCTAGAATCCAATGTCCTAAGGAACCCTGAGTCTGAGGTTCAACGACAATGAATCAAAATTAGACTATCATAAGATTACATAATCTGGTTGAGCTAAAGCGATTAATTTAATAACACCCAGATTTCATTTCCTGGATCTACTTCAGAATTGTTTAACACTATGAAAGTAACAAAAACGACTGGCAAGACAGGTGCATATGATGACTGAAATCCCTTACTACAAGCAGTTGACTGCTTTAAGAAGTTTTGCATCTTCCCGAAGATGACAGTCAAGGCTTGAAAGAGAACACAACAAGAGTCTACTCCCAATGAAAGATCATGGGGAAGAAGACCTATTTAGAACACCCCAGGTGAGAGAAATTAGAAACACACGTCCTTGATAGCAAACTGAAAGGAAGCTTGACATCAATAACTGTCAACGCCCTCCTTGATCTCAAAAGAGATCAGGGTATCCCGTCTTCGATAGAGGAGGTTTCTGCAAATCGCTGAAAGTAGTATCTATTTAGGATACTTCAGCTGATAGAAATTGGAAACGTGAGTCTTTTAGCACCAGAAATTCTGGGAGCATTCAACACTTGAAAGCAGTTATTGAGAACACTCTCCTTGATATCAGAAAGAGATCTGGCTACTCCATCTTCTTTTATTGCAGGCAGTTGCACAAGGAACCCAAGGAAGAAAAAGGAACCATTCAATAACAGATAGAAATGTAAATTCTATAAAAACTACTAACCAGGTCTTTCCGGGTTCAGATTACTCTGTCTAAGAGACACCTTTGCATCCAAAGATTTCTTGAATTCCTCAACACGGGCAGCAGCTTCCTGCAGGGAGAATTGCATCAGAGCAGATCATCAAAGTTCAAAATTGTGGGAAATAGTAGTCATTGTCAGCAAAGTTGTTAAGTGGTTGGGCGAAGCTAGACAAGCTTGGGTTGCCTGGTCGCATAGATAAAATCAGTAAAAATTCCACAAAAATGCCAAATCCTATCAAACAAATGTTCAAATGTGCTTTTTGAGAACCGTAAGGTCAACCACATCAAAGCGATTGCAGACGCCATCATATGTAGTATGTCCTAACCACCTAATAATATCAATTAAACTAGCCATACATGCACAAACTCAGACAAGAGTACTATGTAGTCAAATGTTTTATCATGTACACACAAACCCTTTTTGTATAGCATCTTGCTGAAGCGACTGTAGCCTACCTTCTAGGCGTTACGACCTACGCAAGCACCTTACAACTATAATTGTCAGCTCTTATTTTCTTTGAAACATCACACAATAAAACTTCCAACAATCAACTACAGGAATAGGCAAGGCAGCACAACAACTCATTAAACAACAGGACCTTAACGCCAAATGCAGAATATGTATAAATGCATATAGGCTTTACAACAGGTAAATATTCACTTTCATCATAGGATTTTCTATGGGTAAAAAAAATAAAAAAGATAGTTATACCACCTCATCGTCATGTTTGACATCAACATCGCCTCCGGCTCGGAACTCTTCCTCTGCATGTTCCATCTGTAGTCTAAACAATTAACTACATAAAACTAAAAAGTAAACAAACGAAATGAACTCCAGCCATAAACGAGTGTGGAAAGTAAGCACATATACTACTTCCTCCACACGGTAAAGGCGATCAGCATATATTACCTTCGATTTGTCAAGGGGAAATTCGCCGGACACTGTCGGAATCGTCACAGAAGGTTAACTTTCCACCAACCTGAAAAACGATTTCAAGGAATTTACTAGGTAAGTGTGTAACTTTGCGAAGAAATAGAGGTTTGCAATGGTTAATCGTTTGGTGACAGAAAACGGAAGCAAGTTACATAACTCAAAAGAGAAGAATTTGCAGTATAGACGAGGAAGGAAGAAAGGGGTGAGTTATGCTTGTGATGGTGATTCGGGTTTGAGTAGACCCGTTTACGTGTATCAGCAATACCCGGTTATAAGGTAAAGGGTTTTTTTTAAAAGTGGCTTCATTTAAAATGACTTCATTGGCCTCTCTTCATTTAAAAAAACTCTTCATCTAAAAAAAAACCCCATTTTTTACACACAAAATCAAACCCTTTTAGCGTAATCATCGCTCAAATAAAGCGCTTAAGAAGAATCATCAATCATGCACTTTTAAATAAATTTCCTTTTTTAATTAAAAGGTATTGCAGTTTCAGTCCTTGCATTCATCAGAATTACATGAATTAATGCACAAATTTTAGTATTGTCATAAGACAAATCCTACTTGACGATCATAATCAATAAAAATAGTCCTTCACCTTGAAAAATAAACTACCAACTAATAATGTTGATTATTGACTTGGTGGTCCAAAACTTACACTCAGACAATTGGACCACCCTAAAATTTCACGAATTAATGTATATCTTTAATTGCTGACAATAGAATTCTAAAATATAAAATAAAAAAACAATTGCCGACAATATACATCCTTCTCAAAAACAAAAAAAAAACACAAAACAAAAAAAACCAATAATCGTGTGTACTAGATACATTGCTGATATGTCTAAATCGTAATTCGGTCAGCGGATCCTTATTCGGATTCGTCCAGCCACCAAAATAGCGGATAAGGCCACCGGCCACCATAATCCACGAACTCGCAAGCCGTCGGCCCAAATCCACGTCTTTGGTTCTACACGATACTATCAGGCTAGGGAGCCAGCCCACAAACCCCAAGTCATCAAGTCCGCCAGGGACCAGAGCCGCCGACATAAAGACAAGACAAAGCACTCAAGCCGCAAGGCCCATCTCGAGGCCGCAAGTTCCTCAGCGAGTCTGCCAAGGCTCTCAGCAGGCCGCTAGGCTCTTAGCCCACCGACTTGCCAGTTGTCATGCTCTCGCCAGCTGGCTAGCTCCAAACCTCTATAAATACCCACATCACGTCCATCACAAGAGGGTGAACTTCACTTCCAGAACTACGTATGACTTGATCCCTTACTAAGGGTACGTAGGCAGCCTCTTCAGGCTCAGCTCATAAAACACAAAACACCAAACACTCCTCCATCTTGCTCTGGAAGATCTTCATCTTGTTCTTGAGCACCACCACTTTTGCCGCCGAGCACCACCGTTTTTTATACACATAATAGCCAGATATCCCCCACGAATCCGCCGCTAAAATAAGATGACTTTTTCAACATCATCAATTGCCCAGATTGTTTTCGCTATGGTCTAACCTGGCTACCGAGTAAGGAGACCATACTTCGAACCCCGCTAGGGACGAAATTAATGGGGGTGTGTATCTTTCCGTATCTACAAAAACATTTTTGAATTCCATTGGAAACGTACCACAATATCATAGCACATTACACATCATTGCCTTACATATTTACATTGCAATGGAAACGTACCACATTATCGTACCACAATATACATCATCATGTGCCGAACAAAACTATTTTCATTTGCTATGCTAGTTAGGCTAGACTATCCAAAAAAATGCAACGTAGTGCAAATTACCGAGCAAAATAACTACCATCACAAAAACCTATCGATATGTACTAAAACAATAACAAGAGCCATGATCCACAACGATCAAACATATGGTCAATGTGATTAGGATCACGAACACGAACATTAAGTAGCGAAGTCACAAATCTCTCATTCTTTTCATCATCCCACCCACCGAACATATTCAGCATAGCAACATCCTTACCGATTTTATCCAAAGGAATATCTCCTGCTCAATTGACATTGTGGGGTAAAATTTCACAATATCATGCGTTAGTTGCCTTTGCATCTCCATTTTTTGACCGTCCTGTAAAGCTGCACATAAAGTCATTCCCGTTTCAGTTACTTCTCACCGATTTCTTTGATGGTTGATGCAATCAATAACTTCTCACTAGTACGACCGCTTCTCTTTCTTTTTCTAGTATGCCCGGCAGCTGGGACAGAAGGTGACCCACCAATACTAGATTCTTCTTTTGCATCATCTTCTACCATGTCAACAAAGCTCATGGCATCATTCCTAGTGGCTCGATCACGTACAAAAACAACGTGCAATTCGTTATAACGGGGAACACTTTCAAATGTAGACGACCGAATTTTGGTGATTTTGTATGTAAAACACGAAGAACACATAACTAATGAATTCTGAACATGTCAAATATATATATATTATCTAAAAAAGCCATTTTCTCCATGTACCCCTACCAATTGCGAGAACATTTGTATGAAAAAAGAACGATCGATCTAGTCGTTGTAATGCAAGCAATGGATGTTTGATAAAACCGACTTTCATAAGATCTCATCTTCAAGTTCAGACAAAGGCACATTTTCAAGACTCGTAGTAAATATGTCAAGGAGGACAACAGAGCTCGATAAAACTAATTGTAAGCACATATAAACAAGTACGTACGCAATGTTACATGTAATACGCTATTCCAGACCGAAGGAGGTGCTTCAATAAATCATGTATGGGAATTATATCCAAAGCCAGATAAGCCGTCTGATGTCAGCATCTCAGCATACATTCCATAATCTTGCTTTATTACCTTCAAACGTGATGCTATATGATGGGTTCCCTTGATTGCAGTACGCCCCCTCCAAAACATCTTTTCTTCTAATATAGTCAAATACCCAGGCGTAAAACCATTATCATCCTTGTGGGTGCCGGCATCAACAAGTTCCAACAAAGACTCGACCAGCGCTTTGTCTTCTTCAGCGGTCCAATGTTTTTTTTTTTCTTTCCACGGCCCGACTGGCTAGACTCGTCGTGACCCATTTGGCTAGACATTTCTTCAGTTGCGGACTCTTCCATCTCTGCACTATAGAAATAGAACAACAAGGGATGTGAGCACAATAGCATATTAGGCCATCTCCAATGGTGTAGGGAAAAAGGTTTTTTTTTTTGTTAAAAAGCTTTTGGAAAAGGTTTTTTGTTGTTGGAGGTTGTTGATGTGGCAAAGGTTTTTGTGTAAAGGTTTATATTCATAAACCGGTTCATACATGCTGAGTTGGCTTTTTCTTTTCTTTTTTTTTTTTTTTTTTTTTTTTTTTTTGAACTCCTGCCGACATCTTCTTCTTTTTTCTTTTTTTTTTTTCAAATTTCAAACAAGTTTTTGTTATTTTTTTATACTTTTTTTATCTACCTCTATATATACAACTTCACCAACACTTATATTTTTTTTTATCTCTTTACAACTTCAGCAACACTTATTTCTCTTCTCTCAATATATCATGGCAAATAATAATAATAATAATAATAATAATAATAATAATAATAATAATAATAATATGTTTAATAATATTATAGAGTTTAAAAGAAATATTTAAATTTATGTTAAAAAAGGTTTATGAGTGGAAGAAAAGGTTTATAGAGTGATGACGTGGCAGGATAAAAGGTTTATGAATGGAGAAGAAAAGGTTTATAAACGAAAAGGTTTATAATCGATGGCGTGTGTGATCATAAAACCTTAAGGTTTATATTTGGTGATAGCCTTAGAGAAAGCTCCAGCCAAACTTTAAAATTAAAAAAAAAAAAAAAAACATACAGGCCGCCGAGGGAAATTCATATTGCCGAACCAATACACCGAACCCCAATGCAATACAAAATACAAAAGATAAACAGATACAATCAGTATCCATAGGGCAACAGAGACACCATGGCATGCACATATACTCATAGCATTAAGAAACCGAGTGCAATGGTTTGGACTCGAGTCTCACTTAATCTTCTATGAGAAATCAACCAGCAATTCAAACTCCGCCATACCCAAAGAAGATTGGTGATAATGTTGCATTGTTATCCACAAGTTCAATTACAATACCTCAATTACAGATTCCAAAAACATCTTACAGAAAACATCATATGATTTTATAATAAAAAAAAAATTCATTCCATTCACTCCAAACAAACGAGCCATAAGTATTCCAATGTGGACGGCTGAAGGGCAATTTGAACATCAGCCTCATCAAGAACTCAGGTTAGTTTACTAACATCAGGAGATTCTTGATTATAGGGTAACATAATGAAGAGAGAACAGTACGTGTTGTATTTGCAAGCTAAGAAGATAATTGTAATTTTGCATGATCCGTAAAAGAGGTGAGTGGTATTGAAGAACAGGTAATCCAAGACTAAGAAATTATAGGCTGCACACTTCATCAAGTGAATGATACCAGCATGACTTGGCTAATAAGCCATGCACGAGCACGGCCCGAGCATGTCTATTGTTCAATTTAAGTGCATGAACATAAAATAGGCAAATAGAAGATTATCTAGCTCTTGCATACAAAGGTAGTAGTCAATACAAGACTTAATACAGATGGCTCAATGCTTTTCAATTTTCATAGGAAAGGGATGGTGATGGGAAAAGGCTGAAGAATTCTATATAAGAAAAACCACTAAAGTGATAAGAACTGAATATATCTAAAATTCCACTCTACTCCAAAAGACCAAACTAAGATATGCTATGCAATATCCCTCCCTGATAATAGAAGGTACACACGAAAAATATTCAAGAATACATAGATGCATACATTTTACACATACTAGAAGTCAATACTATAGTTTACAAAGCAAAACTTTTTTGCCATATGTATAGTACTTTCGCTGGTTACCCATATGTATAACATATTAATAAAATCTTTTCTGCAGCTGAACCCTAGTTTTGCTAAATCATTTTTCAATATAGAAGCCATAAAAAGGCAGAGTTTAATGTGCACACAGCCAAAAATGCATAGCAAAGCTCGTAATTTTTGAATCCAAAAAGTGCATCATATCACATATATTTTTAATAAAAAAGAAATTTATCAAAAAAAACGCCATGGAAAATGCATATAAAATTGGCTTTTTCTAGCGTTTTAGATTCCCGCTCCACCATGCCAATTACTACCATTACAAGCAAACTATGTCAATTTGTCAATCTACTGTCTAGAATACAGTTGGAGCCCCCATTATATGTCACTCATGGACCATTGAAGATAGGGAGAAGTAGATAAGAAAAACAAACAAGAAGAGAGAGAAAGCAAGCAAGAAGATGGATGAGAGGCAAAAGAAGAGAAAATTCGACAATAAAATAGACCAAAGGCGGTATTTCTCCAAGAAGTAGTAGCGCAGCAGCGGCTGCTAGGTCGCGACTGGAGAGGAATGAAGAAAAGCGGGTTAATACTTTTTCTTTCAAGGGTTTTCTATTTTTATCCGGTTGGAATTAAAAATATATCATTCCATTAGTAAACAAACAAGTCAAAACATGATAATGGAATATTTGGCAAAATATTCCATTCCATTCTAGGATAACAAACGTGCCATAATAGTTAGATTGATCAAGTTACGTGGAGGACATCCTCTGAGCAGTTTTACAAGTAGAAACGGAGATACAGGTCTTGGAAATAGCTGTTTACTATCTACATGTGGAATCAGAAAAACCAAAGGCTAGGTAACACAAGACAAGAACTGCAAGTGAGCTCAAAATGATTCTAGCAAACCATTCAGGGTTGGATAATAACAAGAATAACAAGGTACCCCCTGTACCGGCACAAATAAAACCAGATTCAAGAAAGAAATGAGAATTGGAGATCGAAAAAAACAACCAATCTCAGAATCTACACCAGGAATTGAGTGAAAGGAAGTACAAGTCTAACTGGCATAAGCATAGAAAATATACTTCAAAAACAAGCTTTGTTTAATAATTTCTTTACTTTTGTTTCTGGAACCCTATACTACGGATGCACGTACTTGATTGTAAATAAGGAATGAAGTTTTCTTATCTTAAGAAAAGGTTCTTGTTCTTTTCCTCCTATTGTTGGGGTGGGACTCTTTAAAGCAGAAAATTTTAGCAGCTATTAAAAGAAGGAAGCACCTGAAGTGAAATGAAGCATGATTCTACAGTCACACACTTTCATACAAAATCCTGCCAAAAGATTTGTTCCGCCAAAAGCTCAGTTGGTTTGTTTATAAAGGCCATGATCAAAGAGTCCCAAGTGATAACAAAATCTTACAGAATATTATATCTTGACTTGTGACCTGCGGAACCAGAGGCCATGGGTAGTCACCATGTGACAAGAGGGTGCAAGTCCATTACCATTTACAAGCAATCTCCATAATAGATTCTTCCATTACCATTTACCAGTAATCTCCACAAGAACAAGAGCCACCACGAAAATGATGGAACCTGTGGGCATCTCTCAATATAATTTCTCTGTTCACCAACTGTGATACAAACTTGAAAGCTGTATGGCAATCACCACAAACTCTAATGTTTTTCTTTATACGAATAGTGGAACCAGCTGGGGTCTTGAGGAGGGCAAAAGCCAGGGCAAGCTTTTCGCTGTGGTGTTGCAACCTTGCTTCCCTCTCCTGCTGATCCACAAACCAAAGAACCTGAGTAGTGTCTGGAACATATCCCATTCCCTTAATTCTCTTGCTGACGTTCTCCCACGTTCTACAAATCTCTTCGATTTGTGGGTGGGCGTCGTCGTTTGCCATAAACATGTGCACTTTGTTCTCAATATCCACCCAACTACAAGCAGGTTCCTTTTTCACACCGCTGTCATTCATCATCTTTCTAACTTTTGCTGCATCTTTCCATCTATTATCAGAGGCATAGATGTTAAAAAGTAAAATATGTGGTCCGAATCATATGGGTCGAGTTCAAAAACACGCTCTGCTGCATAAGCACCCAGTTCCACATTCTTATGCATCCTGCAAGCTCCAAGCAATGCTTTCCAAATTGCTGCTGTGGGCTTAATTGGCATTTCATCTATAAAGCATTGTGCGCGATCAAGTTGACCAGCTCGACCCAGCAAATCAACAATTGTAACATAGTGTGAGACATCGGGTTCTACGTCGAACATCTTCATCAATTCAAAGTAATGCATTCCCTTGTCCAAAAGGCCGGTATGGCTGCAGGCTGTGAGAACACATAGGAAAGTAACTTCATTAGGTTCAACACCCTGTCTACACAATTCCTCAAATAATTCCACAGCTTCTTTTCCAAGTCCATGTTGTGCATAAGCAGTGAGAAGCGAGTTCCATGACACTACATCCTGTTTCACTAGACGATTAAAAACTTTTCTTGCATCCTCAATGCTTCCTGCTTTACCATACATATCGAGAACTGTGTTACCAACAAAACCAATTAGCGTCAATCCTGACTTCATCATACGACCATGCACCCATTTCCCCTGCTCCAAAGCTCCAATACTAGCACAAGCTGAAAAAAGGCTAGAATACGTGAAGTGAGTGGGCTCAAAACCACCCCTTTGCATCTCCCTAAACAAGCTCACCGCTTCCTCAGCCTCACTTTTTCTAGCATGACCAGAGATCAAAGCATTCCAAGAAACCTCATTTTTAAACCTCAAACCGTCAAAAACCACTTTGGCTTCTTCCATTCCACCACACCTAGACCTAGCATACATATCAACAAGTGCACTGCCCACAAAAACATCCTCATCATAACCACGTTTCACACAAACCCCATGAACTTGCCTCCCTTCCCTCTCCCCAACAGCACCAGCCGCCTTCAACACACTCCCTAAAGTAAACTCATTGGGGACAAGCCCATCTCTCAACATCAGCATAAACATACCGATCGCCTCCTCCTCCCTCTCATTCTGAGATAACCCAGTTATAAGTGACGTCCAAGAAACAATGTCCTTCTTTGGCATTTCATCGAACATCCGACGTGCCTCCACAATCCACCCACATTTCGCATACATAGTAATAAGCGAATTACTGATAGTAACATAGTCACAAAAACCCGAATCAAGAAAATGAGAATGCACCATACGGCCTTCTTTAACCATGCGCAACTGGGTGCACCGTCTGAGAAGCTTGTTGTAAAGCCTAGCATCAGGTTCCATGGCTCCTCTATCGATAAGTTCCAGGACGTAGAGTTTTCCATCAGGGGTTTTCTTTAAAAGATCTTTATCCTGGATAATACCTTGAGGAAAAGGGCCGATGTTAGTTTCTGAGTCGGAGGATTCTTCTTCTCTACTGCGGGTGGGGATTGCGGAGGTGGCCAATGTGGAGAGGAGATTGAGCGAGAGAAAATGGGCTCTCTTAATTATCGAATTAGAGAAGTTTGAATATGGTGTGCATCTTCTCATAGTCTACTGTATACCGACTACCGACTACCGACTACCGACTACCGATTTGAACAAGGCCTTGGTGTTCACTGAGCCGTCGAGGGGTTGTGGGTTGTGGGTTGTGAGAGGGACACAGTCAGAATGCAGCTGCAATGGATTTGCCTTTTTTTTTTTTTTTTTTTTTTTTTTGTTCTTTATTATTTTTTTTGGGGAAATTGAAAAGAAAACAAAATTTCGAGGGATCTTTTCATACTAAGTTGAGAGTGTGAGTGACCCTGAGAGTGACTTTCGTTTTGACATTTAAAATACATATCATTATGATTTTAATTGAGTGAAAGAAATCAGATATTATTTAATGATGTTCTGCGTCAAAAACATTATGCTATTCGGGCCAATATTTGGTCTGAATAAAAAGACATTGTTATGTATATTTGGAAAACAATACGGACCACTTTACAGGCCGAAAATTACGGTTTCCGCATCCATTTTGAGTCAGAATATAACCACGGCGCTATGAAATTTCGAAAAACGTATCGGACCATTTTAGAGGCCGAACTGTAATGTTTTTCTGACCACGTTCGGATCAGAATATACTAAATTGTTCTGACCAACATTTGGGTAGGTATAATCTTATTTCAAGTCAGAATATAACATTGCGCTGTGAAAATTTCAGAAATGTATCGAACCATATTAAAGGCCGAACATGTAATGTTTTCCTGACCATGTTCGGGTCAGTATAAACTAAATTGTTTTGACCATATTTGGGTAGGTATAATGTTTCACATTCTGATCGACCACGCATAAATAAAAAATATTATGGGTAAAATTGGAAATTAATTACTGTGCAATAAGACAAATGACTGTGTGAAAATACATTTCCAAAATTAAATAAGGTAAAAAGCAAAATCATCTCCTCTGATCAAGTAGCCTGACACAAGTTATAAATGACTTGATAATGCCAGAGATGAATCGATTTGATTATCCTGTGATGTGTCATGTTGAAAGAATTCTTAGCCAGTTATTACCCCAAGTAAGAGACAGACCCTGCAAACACGACTCGAAACAAACGCCACCCTTGAATAAGAGTTAGACTGTTCAAGCACGAACGGGCTGAACAAAAAACCCAATAAACTCAAATCAACCCAAAACCCAAACCAAACAAACCCAAAATAACACAACCCAATTGAAACAAAAAAAATTTGGGTTGGTTTTGACCCAACCCGAATGCTATTGGGTTGGTTTGAGTTTTTAATTTCTTTCTTCGGTTCGACCCAACCCAACTCGAAAGACATTACAATAGGTTATTCTAGTATTAGCCAATGAAAATGGTTATTGTTATTCATTATCAATCAATACATTGATTGTAAATTAGAATTAGATTAAAATGACTAATAGATGAATATAATATTTTTTGAATGAATCTTGAATCACTTTTTAACATTTAAAATTCCATGCATGTTTTCCTTAATGTTTACTATTGTTCTTTTTACCGACTCTCTATGTTCTTGATTGTGTTATAGTTTATTGGACTCGTAATATGATGTCTACAAAAGTTGTTGATGAAGTCGAATATCAACTACGAATCCAAATAACCTCTGGGACGATTCAAACAAGAATAAAAACAATGGGAATAACGATTTGGTGTGATCAAGACTGAGCCTGAGAGTTAGTTTCTCCCAAGTTGCCTACGTATCCAATAATTAAATTGGAATCAAGTCATTCGTAGTTCCTTAGGGTTGTTTATATAGGGAGGCGTCTCACCCCTTTTCTTGTCAAACAAGTCGTAGAATCCTTAAACCCTAAGGATCATCACGTGTTTATCTCTAGCCAAGGATAATTATGATTATACTCGAATTATGGGATTTCCTTCCGGTAATCCAGGGATTCTCTCTATAATATAGGCACATGTGCGGATTATCGTATAAGGAAAGAGCCAGTCGGCTTTAGATGGGCTCCTCAGGTCGTCTCGACCTGGGCTGCGCGTCCCATCTCCAGACTAGACCGAGCTGCACTGCAACGCGGTAGTCAGGACGGAGATGGGCAGACCTCCCTCCTGGGGTAGGGTCTTACTGGTGTGGGGCTCCTGGCCCTAAATGCTTCCTTCTTATCTTTCTCTCTCATCCTTGGGGTGTTATAAGAGTGACACGTGGCCAGGTCTATTTTCACCATCGTCATAAGCCCCCCAGGTCTGGCCAGACTACCTAAGAGCTGGGTAGACCTGAGTTCAGCTCGGACGTTTTCAAGTTAACATGCTTACCGTGACACGTGTCCCTGCCACCGTTTAGACTGCCGTATTGAGTGCGAGAAACGAAGCGTCGTAACACAATAATGGGGCGGTTATTCCAAGACTTCTTTTTGGAGTTTTATAACTCCTAGTCGCATCAATCCTTTCAGACGTTACTCTTTAAATCAAGTGCGAAGTCGGGACGGTTACCATTCCATTCTTTCATCTCTCCGATCTTCTTACTCAAGTAAGCCTTCTTTCTTTTCTGATTCTTCTAAGTCTTTTTCTGTTGTTAATGGCGAACCTATAATTCTACCGATAGTTCCATTGAGGCATTATTTGAATCGGAGCCGGAATTAGAGGAAGAAATTACTCTTTGCCGGAGTTAATCTCGAGAGGCTCGCCCTTTCTTTTTCAATCCTCCTTCTTCCTCATCTTCTAGATTCGCCCTTTCCTTAAGGCCTTTATGGCTTTGAAATCACAGCGACTGCCATGGCATCGATACCAAAATAACCACCACGGAGTTGAACCGTATCGTAAACAATACAAACTAACAAATCCGCTTTTCAAACCCATTATCCGGCTCCTGGTGTTTACGCTATCAAGCCCGGCCGGGCATTGTGCCGTCTACCGAGAGCGGCTATTATGCGGCTTAAGGTTTCGATCGACCGTCCGGCCGTTTTATCCGTCTGGAGCATTACGACCTAGGGTTGGCCCAGATCGTGCCCAATGGAATAAGAGGCGATAGTGGGCTTCGCCATTTGGTGTAGATGTGCTCGCATCCCATTCAAGGTTCAAACATTTACTGTTCTTTCGGCGCAAGCAGTGCCGGGACACAGTGGTACTACCGCTTCCCACGTCGGGGATTTCATGCCCTGACGTTCAATTCACGGAGCCGAGGAGACTTCGTACAAAGGTTGGAAAACGCATTCTTTTCATTTATCCCGAGGTGACTCGGAACCTGGTAAGTGGAACTCCTCGATCTCTGGGCCGATCCTCGGCCAACCGGCGTGGATAGGAAACTTACAGACATTGTTGCAGAAAGCGGATTATATAAATCAAACGATCAAAACAAGTTATAGAATTTATAATCCGGTCGTGGCCTCAAGTGCAAGGTCGTAGCAAAATGGTATAACCGAGTCGATCACGGGAATTGGGGTTGTATCGATTCAAGTTTTAGTTGCAAATGTCACGAGTTTATACTAATTATGCAATAATGAACAGATAAAAGCGGCGATGAGCAGTCGCGATGAAGCAGTAAATTTGAGAAAAATAATAATCAACAACTAGGGTGAAGGCTTGAACAATTATCCAAATGCGTTGATATAAAGGCAAGCAAACACGGTTCCACGAATCAAACAAATACCGGTTTCAAACTATTAATCAAATGATTCTATCCCGAGGTTACGATTATTACGCTTTAATCGAGTGCACAAATCACTAATGGCTTAGATGATTTTATTCACAATCTTTTATCAAAGATTGATCCTTTAGCGTTCTTAGGTGGGGATATTTATCAATATCCAAAATCTAAACCGTTTAAACCACAACTTTCGTTATAATTTGGTTTAAAAGATTCAAACTTTTGTATAGTGACCTAGGGTTCCATTAATTATCATCAACGGATTATCAAATCATACACATAATCTATCGATCGAAATGCAAATACGATATGAAATTGATACAAAAGTTCTAACCTTTAGATATTTATCAATAGATAAATAGAATTGAAAACCGAAATCCGTTCAAAACGCTTTCCCAAGTTTGCTTGAGAAGGAAATTAGCTCTCATGGTAAACAAATTTACACCTTAATTGTGTTTTGGAATGAAAGTGTACAGGAAAGAAAATTGGAAAAAGTCAATTTTGCTCTCTTGTGTAATTTGCGGCTGTGTATGAATATCGTGATTAGGGTTAAAAAGTGTGGTATTTATAGATATCTTGAAAGTCGGTTCTTTGCTGATTGATTGCCCTGGGACTTAAGTTTGCTTCTTTCTTGAACTCAAACTTCTAAAATTCATATCTTGAGTTGTAGACCTCCAAAAATTATGATCCGAATGTCATAATTAAGCTCTCGGAAAACTCTACAACTTTCATTCAGGACTCTTCTTCAGAAAACGCCTTTTTGACTAGCCCGTCGTATCCCGAGTCGTTTTCGGGATTTTCCAATACCACAGCATCATTATTCAAACTTGTAACGCTCATATCTCGGGCCTCGTAAGTCGGAATGAAGTGATTCAAGATCCTGTAGAATCCTCTCTTCAAGCCCTACAACTCTTCTCTTGAGGTCGAGAGTCAAATCAGTGTATATCATATCAAGAACTGCGTCGGAAGTTCGGCTGCTTGAATGCTTCATTCCAAGCTTTATCTCCATCTTTATCCTCTTCCAAGTCAAAAACATGTATCTACATTGCATCCAAACACCACAAAAACGTAACAATATCCAAAACCATATAAAACAATCAAATAATCGTATAAATTGATACGTTTTCATATTTAACTCTCTAACTCACCATTCACTCAATATTTCACTATAAACCTCGAATTCTATGAAAATCATACGTATATGGGGGAAATTGAGGTGAAATATATCCTTAAAAACACTACAATTTGACCCTTAACAACACCCCCACACTTAAACTTTTGCTCGTCCTCGAACAAAACAAAACAAAAACCTAGCTCAGAGTCAAAGAATAGGTGGATACCAAATATAGTGCATAGTAACTAAGTAGAAATTCACCCAAGTGTTTGCGTGCAAGAGCCATATCAAACTTCCACTAGATCCCAACTTGAATTGAATTCAAGCAAAACTAGCTAGTATCACACTTAAGTTAAGCATAGATGACGCTCAGATGTGCACGCGAAAAGATAATAGAAAGTAATCAAACCATTTCTGACATACTTAGAGGATGATTCCTACAACATATCATAAGAGTTTATACTGGGTATAAAATCATCATTGGCCAAGTCTTGAAATTTTTTTTTTCGAGTTATTATACATTTTTTTTTCTTTCAAATTCACTTTTTAACACACATCAAAAATGAGCTCTTGCTCGTCATAGTAGAATAGGACATTTTGAGATATGCCCTAACTACCCAAATCATAAGGCATCTTTTCTGACTGTCGTGAGCTATTGGTCGTCTTAGTGGTATAGGACGTTCGTGATACGCCCTACCTCACTCAAATCATAAACCAGCTTCCGACACACACATTTATTATCAATTAGCATTACTTATATGAGATTTCTGGCTGGCAGTTGGTTCTAAGCCATGGGCTATACAAACCTACTGAGCATAATACCTCAATGTAATGAATCATTTTTCATTATTACTTCAAGACTTTGGCAAGGACTTACTTATCACATTCAAACTCTATGATATTCATAATATGTCATACTTTGAATTCAAATCCAAACTATTATGAAATATAGCACTGAGCACATAATGTAAGCTAGTCAAGGCATGCTTAACCTACATGGATATAACTTTTAAAAATTAGCTCATCATCTGATAAGGCACGTGAAATAAGGGTCAGGTGAACATCTAACTCATCTCGCATACACAATCTCAGGCATCCATTAAGTTTAAACATTGAACACAGGCATGTAGTTGCTCACTCGGGACAAAACAAATTTTTCAAATTTTTGTGCATTTTTCATTGAACTTATCATGATATGAGCGAAGGTATATAGGTACACAATTTATCCCCTCCCCCACACTTAAAACACAACAAGTCCTCAAGTTGTGCAGAAATAAAGTAAAGTAAAGTACTTAGCTGATTTATAAAGGTCGGATCGTTGAGCATGCTGTAGCATGAAAAAGGCAACGATCCCCGTATGTGGCAAGCTCGTATCAGCTAAATAGCTCAAAGTAACCAGCAGTACTTGATAGACACAACAAAATATCTGGCGGGGGGGCATCGGGGAAACATGCACGAGATAGATGTAGAAAGGAAAACACGATTGCATAGTAAAGCGGGCGTTCGACTAAAACGACATGCAACCCAAGCGAAATTTCTTGATTAAAACCCAAAATGAATCCAACTTCACATCAAAACATCACAAAAACTTAAAAACAAAAAAAGAAATACAAAGAAATGGTGGGTTGCCTCCCACCAAGCGCTTTTGTTTAACGTCGAGGGCTCGACGATTAGTGAAAGTTCAACCCGGATCGGGCCACTTGATCTTTCGGCCAATCACTCTATCAAAAGAGCTCTTGTCGGCAATGTAACCACAAAAACAAGAATGCACGCAGGAATCTTACTCTTCAAACTCTTCCAGGCTCCTTTGATCTTTCTAGCCGTTGATTTCCTCCTCTTTCCCCTCTTTTTCAGACGCATCTCCTTTCAATCTGTTCCATATCCCAACTTCCAAATAAGACTTTGGTGGTGATTCGATAACGGCCTCGGTGAATAAATCGGTGCAAACTCTTTAAAGTCATCGACTTCGGGATTCACACACTCAAATATGTCGAGGAACCGAACAATCAAAGGTGCCTCTTTGGTAGACCAATGTAATGTTTGCACCTTTGACCATTTACCTTAAACGGTCGATCACCAATTCCTTTTAGCTCCAACACTCCGCTTGGAAAGACTTGCAAAATCTCGAGCGGGCCGGACCACCGTGTCCGTAGCTTTCAGAAACATATGTAACCTGGAATTGTATAGCAAGACTTGCTCTCCCGCATGGAACTCTCTTTGCTTAATTTTCTTATCATGGAGCGGCTTCATTACGTCTCTTACTCACTCAGGCGCTCGTAGGCACTGGAGCCTGAATTCATCTAGCTCATGCATCCTTTGAAGTCTGTGCTCACCACAAGCTTTGGAATCAAAATTCAAGAACTTCGTCGTGATAGAAGCTTTATGCTCAAGTTCGACCGGCAAATGACATGGCTTTCCATAAACCATTTGATATGGAGATGTACCCATAGGTGTCTTGTAAGTCGCTCAGTAAGCCCACAGATACATCATCCAATTTCAGACTCCAGTCCTTCCGATGATTTGTTAACCGTCTTTTCTAAGATCTTCTTGAGGCTCACAGTTACTACGCTCCACGACCACTTGTCATAGGATGGTATGGTGTACCGATTTTATGCCTAACACCATATTTCTCTAATACTTTGTCCAGTTGGTCGATTACAAAAGTCGCCCCTAAATCATCGATTAAGGCTCTCGGGCAGCCAAACCTCACGAAAATATTTTTCTTTAAAAATTTCATGACCGTTTTATGGTCATTGTGAGGGGTGGCGATAGCCTCCACCCATTTAGACACATAGTCTACACAGACTAGGATGTATCTATTCCCGCGTGAGGATGGGAAGGGACCCATAAAGTCAATCCCAGGACATCGAACACCTCACACTCTAAAATGGGTTTTAACGGCATATCATATCTCCTTGTCAAAGCACCGGTTCTTTGGCACCTATCACACCAGCCTTTACAAAAGGCTTCAGTATCTTAAAAATCGAGGCGGTAAAACCAGTTTGGAATATCTTCATAGCGGTCTTCCAGGACCAAAGTGGCGCCATGATGGGACCACTATGACATTGTTCAATTATGTCCCGTTGCTCGGTCGAGGGACACACCGCGAAGCAACCCATCTTTCTGAGTTTAAAAGATACGGTTCTTCCCGGACATAATACTTGAGATCGAGAGAAGAATTTCTTCTTCTCACGTCACGAAAACTTAGGATTGAGATATTGGGAATGGAGGTAATTAACGATTGAAGAATACCACGGAGGATCGAGACGTGCAACTATTCACGAGACATAACACTCTCAAAGGGGCAATATAAATCGATGTCTTGTGGATTTTCCTCTACTACGGGCAACACTCTTGATATGTGGTCCGCTCATCGTGTTTTCACTACCCTTGATATCTTTAATATGAACATCAAACTCCTGAAGGGTAAGAATCCAACCTTGGCAGATCTCGGTTTTGCATCCTTTTTATTCATCAAATAAGCGCAGATTTGCGTGATCGGTCGAGACAATCACCTTGGCACACAAGATAAATAACCGGAACTTGTCCATAGAAAAGACAACGACTAAAAGTTCCTTTTCCGTGGTAGTGTAGTTTGCTTGTGCCGGATTCGTGGTATGGCTTGCATAGTAGATAGGTTGGAATTTACCATTAAGTCTTTGCCCCAAAACCGCACCAACGGCGTAGTTTGAAGCATCACACATTAATTCGAATGGTAAGTTCCAATCCGGAGAGATCGAGAATCGGAGCGGAGATCGGCGATGTTTAAGCTCTTTGAAGGCACACTTGCAATCATTGTCGAAGTTGAAAGCAGCGTCCTCTTTAAGTAGAGTTGATAGAGGTTTTGAGATTTTCGAGAAATCTTGAATGAATCTCCTATAGAAGCCAACGTGACCAAGAAAACTCCTCACTTCTTTCACGTTCTTAGGATAGTTCATCTTTTCTATGGCCTCTATTTTGGCCCTGTCAACTTCTATGCCCTTAGCTGAAATCTTATGGCCAAGAACAATCCCCTCATCCACCATAAGGTGGCATTTTTCCCAATTGAGGATTAGGTTCTTCTCCACACATCTGTTAAGCACCTTGTCCAGATTAGCAAGACAATCATCGAACGAGTTACCAAACACCGAGAAGTCGTCCATAAAGACCTCCATGCATTTCTCAATTAGCCCGTCAAAATTGCTAACATGCATCTTTGAAAAGTGGGCGAGCATTACTGAGGCCGAACGGCATTCGCCTATAAGCGAAGGTACCATACGGGCAGGTGAAGGTCGTCTTCTCCTGATCATCGGGGTTTATAGGGATCTGGAAATACCCAGAGTACCCGTCCAGGAAACATTAAAAGGGTGTCACCTGCAAGCGCTCGAGCATTTGGTCGATGAAGGGGAGAGGAAGTGGTCCTTCATGGTTACCTCATTCAATTTCCTATAGTCAAAACACACACGGTAACCCAGTGACTAATCTCAAAGCGACTTCTTCTCCCTTATCATTCTTTTCAACAGTGATACCACCTTTCTTGGGGACCACTGCGTGGGGACACCCAATCACTGTCACTATCGATATATAATCCCCATATCTAGCGACTTGATAATCTCTTTCTTCACCACCTCCTGCATGTGAGGATTTAAGCGTCTTTGGGGTTGTCTAACATGCTTGGCTCCTTCTTCGATTTTTATTTTGTGCATGCAGACGTCAGGAGATATACCTCTGATATCTCCCACCTGCCAGCCGAAAGCTTTCTCATTTCTTTTCAAGATGGCAAACAACTTCGCTTCTTCTTCCTCTGTCAGCTTAGCGGAAACAATTAACGGAAGCCGATCACCTCTCTCAGGAAAACATACTTTAAATGTTTCGTAGCGGTTTTAACTCGAGGTCAATCGGAGGGTCTTCCAAACTAGACTTTAAAACTTTACTTTGCAAATTATTAGAGGAGAGCAACATAGCTTCTAATAAATCTACTTCCTCCGAAAGCGAAAGGTTCTTACTCACTACAACTTCATCTCAGTCTCGGCCCAAGATCATTCAAATCCATCCTACCATATTGGTTCAGATTATCGATCAAGCGTTCGTATTCGTAATCTCTGCAAGGACTTGCTCTTCTAGAAAATCACTGAAATCATCAAATGATTCCTCGATAGAGTAGCCGGTTGGACATTCAGAAGGTCTTTTGATAGCTTTAGATACACTATAGCTCACTTCTTCATCTCCAACACGCAAAGTGACTTTAGCACCGTCATCACAATTAATGAGGGCTCTAGCGATGAAGCGAAGCGGCCGCCCAAGAATCGAGGGTGTATTGGGTTGTTGGATGTCTAAGACATACCAATCCACGGGAAAGGTAAATCGATCGACTGAACCAACAAATCCTTTAAAATCCCTTTGCTTTCTTGGATGATCTGTGCATGACTGAATACTCATAGTGGTAGGTTCCAAAAGATGGTCTAATTGGAGTGTTGACACACATATAAAGGCATAAGACTAATTGAAGCTCTAAATCACATAAAGAATTAAGGAAAATAAGACCTCCAATTTGCAAAGTAAGGACGAATCGCCCAGGATCATCTTTCTTAATCGGTAACTCTTCATAACTTATCATTGAACAATCTTCACTTTGTTACCTTTTCCATACTCTCAACTTCTTTTTAGATGAGACTACATCCTTTATGAATTTGGTGTATTTGGGCATCTCAACCAACACATCAGATAAAGGTAGATTAACTTGAGTGTTTTTCAGAAGGTTGAGTACCTTCTCGTACTTCTTGTCCTCGCATAAAGGGATGTTTTTCTTCCTTGGTGGAAATGGAAGTTTCTTCAATTCTTCTTCAGAAAAAACTTTCTTAGAAGAGGCACTAACAGCTTTATCTTCTAAATCCTTCCATCTCACCGTCTTCTTACTTGTCAAGGAGGATCCTCCTCGACTCACTTCTTCTTGATTTCTCGATCGTCTGGTCACCACCCGAATTCTTTCTTCGATTTCTATCTCATCTTCCTCTTTTTCTTCACCCAGTTGGGGATTGGGTCTTCTCAACTTCCCTCCCACGAATCGGTGGTAGGAGGGTCTACTCGTTTCCTTGTTGCGGTTGAATGCTGGGTTTTCTTGAAGTTGAGTGCCGGATCTTAAATTCATGGCACTAGTTTCTCCCTACCATAAGGGGTGGTTGGTGTCGATCAAGACACACGGTTTGGGTTCAAATCACTTGGGCCACTTGGCTGCCTTTGGATTTCTTTCTCGTGAAATCGGGCGAGATGACCTCGAGGTCGTGAAGCTATTTGCTCGCCTAATCTTGTCCCAATTGCCTCCAGATTTTTAATAGTTTTTGTTGCTCCTCAAAATCAGATCTGGTAGGAGCATCATTGGACGAGATGGCCCTTGATGATTTTGAAATCCGGGAGGATGTTGATTAGACCGGTTTTGATAAGGAGAATTGGTGTTGGCAGGCCATGCACGATTGAACCTCTGTTGAAAATTCGAACTCGATTCGGGTTTTGAGAGTAATTTCGATTGGAATTTTGATAGTTCGAGTTGGAATTTTGATTCGATTATAACCGAGTTTTGATTAAAATTTCGGTTTTGGTTATAACACGATTTCGAAAGTTATTCGGCGGAAAATTGATTTGGGAATCGTTGGTTTGGCTGACCAGAAAAAGCATTGGCTTCATCATTGTCCCTGTTTAGGGGACAAGCTAGAGAAGTGTGGCCTTTCAGCCCACAAGTTTGGCAACTAATCGGGGTATCTTGTCTCATATTTTGGACAAACATTGACTTGGTAATTCGCATGACATTGGTCAATCATGTGACCAATTTGGCAATTTCATAATCTGAGAACTTGAGCGTTACGTTGATAAGGAGGAGTAGGTGTGATCTGCTTTTTGAGGCAAAGTAAGGCGGCCACCTGCTGCAAACATGGCGATCACCGATTACGAGTGGACTTCCTCAATCTTTGGAGCAGGCGAAATTTGTATTTGCACGATATGAAGGGCATAGTTATATCTGGCAATATCTTCAAATAAAGCCCAACCTTCTTCGGGTGTCTTCTTCAGAAAAGCTCCTCCGGATGAGCTATTCACCATCCCTTTGGTTAATTCAGTCAAACCACTGAAGAAAGTGTTGACTTGACGTTGTAGATCTAGGCCATGATGGGGCAAATGACGCAAAAGAGATTTGAAACGCCTCAAGCATCGAAGAATGACTCATCCATTTTCTGTTGGAAGGTAAAAATGTCGATCGAGGCATTGGGCGTCTTTGAGGGTGGAAAATACCGACTTAGGAACTCCTTCTCGAGTCCCGCCAAGTGGTAATAGATCGAGGGTTAAAGAGTTATACCACTCTTTTGCTTCTCCTCGCAGAGAGAAAGGAAAAGCTTTAATTTTATAGCATCCTCGAAACTCCCTGAATGCGAGTTGTCCCACATTTCCGGAAGGCGTGGACATGATTATGCGGGTTTTGAAGGTAGGCCATAAAAGATAGAGCGCATGTTGCAAAGATCTCGAATAAGGCCGGTCTCGGCTCGAAGTGATCCGCCGATTTGAGTGCAAGGCTATAGCGGGGTTTACCGTGATGGCTCCCGGCATAGCATAATGCTAATAATGACCGTCTATTGTCGACCATTGTGATAACGGTTTCTTCAAGTTCTTCCTTGCAAGCTTCTTCAAGGTTTTCTATCGAGTGACCACCTAAAGAGAGTTGCTTCCTTTTTCGGTTTGGACGAACAATAGTATGTTCGATCTCGGATTGAAAATTAAAGGTCTGATTTACCTTGTAAGCATACATTGAAGTGAAAATCGAGGAGCGGCAAAAGAGGGCGGCGGTTTTTGTTTTTATTTTTATTATTATTATTAATTTTTATTTTTTTTTATTTTTTTTTTAATTTTTATCGGTTCTCTTAAGATCAGAAAAGTAGGGATCAAATTAGGGGAAAAGAGAAAAAAAAAAAAATCAGACTTAAAAGCGTTTTTTTTTTTTTTTTTTTTTTTTTTGATAAAAATTCACAAACAGAAAACTAAATCAAAATAAGTTATAAATAGAACGGCAAATCTCTTCGCTTAAATTCAATGGGATCAAAATAGTTTAAAATTCAATTCACAAACAAAAGACTAAATTAAAGTACTAAAAATCAGGGAAGTTTATTCGGGCAGGTAATCAGATTAAATTCAGGAATCAAATTAGGAGAAAAGTAAGGAATACTCAATCAGGCAGCAGCGCAACACAAGAACAACGAAAATTAGCAGGCTTCAAGGGCACCTAAACTACGGGTTACTCAATCTAAGGCCATCCTAACAACTAAAACAAATAGAGAAACACACAACCGTTGCCAATTCCCCGGCAACGGCGCCAAAAACTTGTTGTAAAAAAAACGGATTATATAAATAAAACGATCAAAACAAGTTATAGAATTTATAATCCGTCGTGGCCTCAAGTGCAAGGTCGTAGCAAAATGGTATAACCGAGTCGATCACGGGAATTGGGGTTGTATCGATTCAAGTTTTAGTTGCAAATGTCACGAGTTTATACTAATTATGCAAGAATGAACGGAGAAAAGCGGCGATGAATAAAGTCGCGATGAACAGTAAATTTCAGAAAAATAATAATCAACAACTAGGGTGAAGGCTTGAACAATTATCCAAATGCAGTGATATAAAGGCAAGCAAACACGGTTCCACGAATCAAACAAATACCGGTTTCAAACTATTAATCAAATGATTCTATCCCAAGGTTACGATTATTACGCCTAACCGAGTGCACAAATCACTAATGGCTTAGATGATTTTATTCACAATCTTTTATCAAAGATTGATCCTTTAGCGTTCTTAGGTGGGGATATTTATCAATATCCAAAATCTAAACCGTTTAAACCACAACTTTCGTTATAATTTGGTTTAAAAGATTCAAACTTTTGTATAGTGACCTAGGGTTCCATTAATTATCATCAACGGATTATCAAATCATACACATAATCTATCGATCGAAATGCAAATACGATATGAAATTGATACAAAAGTTCTAACCTTTAGATATTTATCAATAGATAAATAGAATTGAAAACCGAAATCCGTTCAAAACGCTTCCCCAAGTTTGCTTGAGAAGGAAATTAGCTCCTCATGGTAAACAAATTTACACCCTAATTGTGTTTTGGAATGAAAGTGTACAGGAAAAGAAAATTGGAAAAAGTCGGCTGCTCTCTTGTGTAATTTGCGGCTGTGTATGAATATCTGTGATTAGGGTTAAAAGCTGTGGTATTTATAGATATGCTGAAGTCGGTTGCTGCACAGTGATTGCCCTGGACGCAAGTTTGCTTCTTTCTTGAACTCAAACTTCTAAAATTCATATCTTGAGTTGTAGACCTCCAAAAATTATGATCCGAATGTCATAATTAAGCTCTCGGAAAACTCTACAACTTTCATTCAGGACTCTTCTTCAGAAAACGCCTTTTTGACTAGCCCGTCGTATCCCGAGTCGTTTTCGGGATTTTCCAATACCACAGCATCATTATTCAAACTTGTAACGCTCATATCTCGGGCCTCGTAAGTCGGAATGAAGTGATTCAAGATCCTGTAGAATCCTCTCTTCAAGCCCTACAACTCTTCTCTTGAGGTCGAGAGTCAAATCAGTGTATATCATATCAAGAACTGCGTCGGAAGTTCGGCTGCTTGAATGCTTCATTCCAAGCTTTATCTCCATCTTTATCCTCTTCCAAGTCAAAAACATGTATCTACATTGCATCCAAACACCACAAAAACGTAACAATATCCAAAACCATATAAAACAATCAAATAATCGTATAAATTGATACGTTTTCATATTTAACTCTCTAACTCACCATTCACTCAATATTTCACTATAAACCTCGAATTCTATGAAAATCATACGTATATGGGGGAAATTGAGGTGAAATATATCCTTAAAAACACTACAATTTGACCCTTAACAACGACATTCGCAAAAGCGGAGTGTATATCAGGGAGAAAAAGTATTCTTTCGAAAGTTAATTTTTGTCGCTTGATTGCCCTCAAGGGGGTCGACCCATATAGGGAGTTAGACAAGGAGGAGTACAAGATATGTAGGGCTTTAATACTTGCTTTGTGCCATGCTTTATCATCTGTAGAATATTTTCTAACACTTCTTGTTGCTTGCCCTGGCAGTGTCTTCCTTTGCTGACCTTTTGGAGGACGTGAATGATGATGTGGTTCCTCCGGTCAACCTTGAAGAGCCTAATCGAGGGCGAGCTACTGAGGAAAACATAGAGCCGGAACACCTCCGAGCTGCGGGGACTGTCCTGACCCCCACCTCAGCCCAACTCTTATCCGGACAACCAGATGACTCCTCTGGGGATGTGGAGCAGATAGACGTGGATGAAGACCGGGAGGGAAGAGAAGACGCGATCGAGCCCAGCCGGAAGAAGAAGGTAGTCGCCTCCTCGACCAAAAAGGGTCGGTCAAAGAAAAGGAAGGCGGCTCGCCAGACCATAGAGAACGTCGAAGATTCTCCTGAGGGGCAACCTTCCCCAGGACATAATCGGTTGTACGAGCTGTCGGACCAAGACCTTGCTGCGGTGGTAAGTTCTTGAATAAATATGTCTGTCATTCTTGTTTGCCTTTCTTCCTATTTACCTTTTTTTTTTTGCAGGGGCTCAGTCGGTCGGGAGTTCTGGATCGCTCTTGCTGAGTCTGCGGCGAGCAAGGAGGCTCTGCAGGGAACAATTGAGGAGCTTCGAGCGAGTCGTGAAAGGCACAGAGAAGCCTCCAAGACTAAGGACCAGGAGATTGCAGCTCTGAAGAAGGAACTGGTCGAGACTAGGACCAAGTGCACTACTGAACTCCAGGCCAAGCACGATGAGTATGTAGCGGAGAACTCTGAGCTCGGGCAGGCGCTGGCCAAGGTCCGGGCTGAACTCACTACTCTGGAAGCTTCTCTTCCTGCCCGGGATGCCCGAGTTGTGCATGAGTATAAGTCCTCCGATCATCTAGCCGGAGCTCTGAAAAACCCTGTCATGCAACATGGGTATACAACGGGTGTGGACGAGGCCAAGGAACAACGTCCTGAGTTGATTCTCTCTGACCTTGTGCATTATCATTCCATGTACAAGGAAGGAGCAGGTCAGATCTATGATGCCCGGCTGAGCGAGTTTAAAGCAGGCGAAGACATTGGTGCCAAATACGCCCGACGTCGTCCCACTCCTCAGGGTACTGTGCCCACTCCATCTTCGACAGAGCAGAATCCGAGAACCCAGACCTGACTGTTCATCCTTGTTATTGTTTTCCTGAAAACTTTGAAACTTTTTTGTTGTCCAAGTTTATGTACTTTATTTATACTTTGTGGTGCCCTCGCCCACCACGTTTTGTACTTTAGCTTTACTTAGTTTATTTTGGGTTTGACTTCTGTCTTATGGATGCCCCCTTCCAGGTATGGCTTGCATTCTCGGCGGTTTGGATGACATACTAAGTCTTGATAAAACTTTGTCCGACTGCAGACTCAGGAGGTTTGACTAAGTCTTTAACCTTCTGAGTATAACCTGGCTCGGTTAAAACCCATCCGACTTGAGGACTCGGGAAGCTTGTGGTATTCAAGCTTTTCGAGTCCGACTTGCTGAGACTCGATTAAGTCGGCCCGACTGCGGACTTAGGAGGTTTGACCTTTGCAAACCTTCTGAGTATAACCTGACTCAGTTAAAACCCTGTCCTGACTTGAGGACTCGGGAAGCTTGTGGTATTCAAGCTTTCTGAGTCTGACTTACTGAGACTCGATTAAATTCGGGCCCGACTGCGGACTTAGGAGGTTTGACTTTTGCAAACCTTACGAGTATAACGACTCGATTAAAACCCTGTCCCGACTTGAGGACTCGGGAAGCTTGTGGTATTCAAGCTTTCGAGTCGACTTTGCGAGACTCGATTAAATCCTCGGCCGACTGCAGACTTAGGAGGTTTGACTTTTGCAAACCTTACGAGTATAACGACTCGATTAAAACCCCGTCCCGACTTGAGGACTCGGGAAGCTTGTGGTATTCAAGCTTTACGAGTCGACGACTTGAGACTCGATTAAATTCGGCCCGACTGCAGACTTAGGAGGTTTGACTTTTGCAAACCTTCTGAGTATAACCTGACTCAGTTAACAAAAATTCAATCACAGTACATAATATAACAATATATAACATGAAAGAATCATATATTTATTAGAACTCAAAGGTGTTTGATAACACTTTTATTGAGAAAGACAACATAAAATGGAAAGATAGAATCGAGCCTGGATTCGTTTTAGGCATAAAACTTTCTAAGGTTGCTGGCATTCCAGCTTCTTGGTACGGTCTGGCCATTCGCGTTAGCTAATTGGTAAGCACCTTTCCATGAACCTTAACCACTCTGTACGGGCCTTCCCAGTTCGGGTTAAGCTTTCCCTGGGGACCCTGCTTGCTGACCTCGTTCTTCCTTAGTACCAAGTCTCCTTCTTTGAAGTAGGAATGCTTAACCTTATAATTGTAGTATTGGGATATTCTCTGTTTGTATCTTGCCATCCGGATATAGGCCACTTCCCTGGCTTCTTCCAAGTTGTCCTTGGCATGTCTGAGCTCGGTGTCATGGTCTGTGACTGTGTGGAGCTCGGTCCTCGGGGAGGGGAGCCCTATTTCGGCCGGAATGACTGCTTCACATCCATAAGCTAAAGCAAAAGGAGTTTCTCCGGTAGCTGAGTTTGGAGTAGTTCTGTACGCCCAAAGGATGTTAGGCAAATGCTCGACCCATGCCTGTCCCTCTTCTTCCAGTCTCTTCTTCAACCCAAACTTGAGCTGCTGTTGGTGCGCTCTGCACGCCATTGGCCACGAGGATGGCCGACAGAGGTGAAATGTTGGACTATACCCAACTCGGCGCACCATGACTTGACTGTCCTGTCTTCAAACTATGTTCCATTGTCCGACACGAGGATCTTGGGTATCCCAAAGCGATGAGGCGATGTTTTTTCCACAAAAATTTCGTATGGCCTGCGGTGATGGTGGTCAAGGCCTCGGCCTCCACCCACTTAGTAAAGTAATCACGACCCACGACAAGAAAGCGTAAGTTACCCGAGCTCGGGGAACAGCCCAACCAGTCTACCCCCCACCGATAAAAGGGCCAAGGAGAGACCAAAGGAATCATGTTCTCATGCGGCGGTGTGACAAGTTATCATGCACTGGCATGACTTGCACTGAATACCAAGTCGTTTGCGTCGTTTTGCATAGTTGGCCAATAATACCCGAACAAGCGGCATTTACGAGCTAGTGTCCGGGCTCCTGCGTGGTTTCCGCAAATGCCGAGGTGGATTTCCCTGAGTAGATAATTTCCTTCTTCCTGGGTAGCACACCTGAGCCATGGTGATATAAACGATCGTCTGTATAGGATATCATCAAAGAGAGCATACCTGCTTGCCTGTAGCTTGATCTTCCTGGACTGAACCTTGTCAGTTGGCAGAATACCGTGTTTTAGATAAGAGGTTATGGGGTCCATCCAGGTGGTCTGTTGGCTAATCGGTTGTACTTCGCTCACGACATAACTTCGTTCGGTCAGCTGTTCCACCAAAACTTTTTTATCTGAGAAAAAATTAGATGCCAACTTGGAGAGGGCATCAGCTTTTTTGTTCTTGGATCGAGAGACCTGCTCTATATGGACTGACTTGAAGTTTTTTAGCAAAGCTGTCTTTCGCCGCCAAGTATTTCTTCATTGATTCCTCCTTCGCCTCATATTCACCCTTGATGTGGTTAACCACCTGGCGGGAGTCATCGAATACGTGCGAGTTATCTCCTACTAGCTTGTTGGCTAATCGGAGCCCGATAATTAAAGCCTCGTATTACGCCTCGTTGTTTGTAGCCGCAAAGTTGAAGCGCAGTGCATATACGGAAATTCTTCCCTTCCCGGTGAGCAAGAGGCACGCTCTCGCTCTTTTTTTCCCGATGCTCCATCTACAAAAGGGTCCAGTATCGACTGTCTGTCGGTATTCTTTATCTGTCTCGACTGAATTCCTTGACCAAGAAGTCGGCTAAAGCCTGGCTTTGTGGCGATTCGGGGTTGGTAGTCGAGATCATATTCGCGGCTCGATCACCCATCTGGCTAGTCTGCCCGAGGTATCAGGTCGCGCCAAGATCTGACGCAGAGGTTGGTCTGTGACCACAGTGATGGAATTGTTGGAAAGGTGTCCTAAACCCAATCGGGTCGGACCGGATCCGACCGGGTCGGGTCATTTACAGTCTATTTAGTTCATGTAATAACTTTATTATGATTAATAAAAGCACTTATGTTATTATATGTATTGTTTGTCTTCATATTATTTGTTGTATATATATAGTAACGTCCCTAGTATCAATCTGTGATAGAGAAACCATGATAGTGATTATGGTTGATGAGATCTCTAATCACTATAACAAGGTTGGTACTTAAATGTCTCTAGTCTTACATATTATCAAATGGGACATTGATAGTATAATCAGACTAGCACGTATTGGATGTCTTCTACCTTTTAGAAGGTAGGGATAGATCTCGTCTATCGAAGTGTAGAGACACTTGGGTATGCGTGGGCGTGTATTAGAGAATGCGTCACGTTAGATCGACCCACTTACATTAAGTGTCACACTATGTGGCGGTTGTGTAATTATCCTTTTGACCGGAGTCTTCATGGCATCACGGTGTGGATTGTCATGCTTTGACACTATTGAGATTTCTCCAACCACGGGCGATCATGCGGTAGTGATTGGGTATGATATTGAAGCATCGCGGAGTATACATGATTTGGTCGTCCGGGAATCGCGATATCTATGATAGGGATTGAATATCCGAAATGGCCTTCTTATAAGGAATGTCTAGCTCTCGAGAATCTTTGCAAAGTGGGAGTAAATGTGTTATTCCGAGAGAGCATGATATCCAGATTATAAGATACGATCGTCAATGTATTGACACTCGAGATACGATCGTATGGATATTATTATAGCGATAGGATTGTAAGTTACACGATAACTGCTTCACATGAAAGGTAGTAGTCATTGCTTTTGACTCTTCCGATAATTGGGGGTCACGGTGTGTTGCTAGACGCTATCCCGTGATCGTTAGGTATGAAGGGCATTTTGGTAAATTGCACTTTGTGTCTACGGCCAACATATTCGGAAGCCTATCGGGTCACACACATATGAACATCGAGTCGGATTAAAATGCGGTTATAGCTGATAACCAAATAAGGAAAGTTTATCTACAGACTATAAAGGTTATAGTGGTAAATTAATATGGTGGTATTTATTTATTATGAATAAATAAAATACAAGATATTAATTATATATAAATTATATTAATTAAAGAATATTCCGGAAGTCAATTTATTGACTAAAGGGGCGCCACTTTTGGGTGTATGAGATACACTTGGATTGTGCACTTTAATTAATAAATATTGCCATAATATTAATATAGGATATTAATTGATTTTGGAAAAATAGATTTATGGTAATAAGATAATTATAATCAATATATGATATTGACAAAATATTATAATTAAAGAGATAAATCAATCTAATTGATTTTCCTTATTTTATTGGAAAAAGGTTTTCTTCTCCTCCACACTTGAGATGGGGCGCCACTTCCTCTATAAAAAGGAAGTGGGTGTCAAGCTCTCTTTTGTACAACACAATTGCAAGAGTTCATAATTCTTGTGTAAAATAGAGAGCTCTCCATAGTGAGTTTGTGAGGAAGAAAAGGTCCGGTCTAGCGACCGGAGTTTTTTACGATAGCAAATCAGGAGGAGGATTCGAGGGGTTCGTGTGGATTAGCGATAGAGGCCGGACGCGTGGACGGCTTATGATTGAACTACTCTCCGTTGGCGGTCAAAGCGACGATCTTGTAGATCATCTAAGGTATAACCGTCAAACTACTTAACGTGTTTATTGCATTAAGCGAAGAACGATCTAGAAAAGGAAATCAAATTTTAAATTCCATTGCGTTAAACTAGTGATTTCTAACGGTGGTATCGGAGCCGGACTTGAGCTTAAGCAATAAGCATAATTTAAATGCGTAGTATTTAATCGATAGATGCAAGATTTAAATCACGAAGCGTTAAAACAAAAAAAAAAAAAAAAAAAAAAAATAGGGTTCTTGGGGGTCGGCCATTGCGGCGCCCCTCTCAAGGGCGGCGGGCGGCGGCGGCGGGCGGGCGGCGGTAACCCTAGGGTTGCCGTCCGTCGGCTCTCTCTCTTCCAATGGGGAGATCAACCGCTTTCGCTTTGTGATATTTTATTGTGCATAGATATCTCGTTTGTTTGGTTGTGTCATATGGCCAACCAATGGTTCAAATAGTTTGGACCATTGGGAAACCATATGGGACATTGGCCTTTCCAAATATTTGATTTGGAATAGGCCTAGGCCTAGGCCACTTCCAAAATTTTGATTTTGGAAAGTGGCGAGCCTAAACCAAAATTATTTGGCCTTTCCAAATATTTGATTTGGAATAGAGCCAGCCCTTCCAAATATTTGATTTGGAATAGACAGCGCTAAGCTGCCACTTCCAAAATTTTGATTTTGGAAAGTGGCGTGCCTGAACTAAAATAATTTGGCCTTTCCAAATATTTGATTTGGAGTAGGCTGAGCCTTTCCAAATATTTGATTTGGAATAGCTTAGCTGCAGTTTCAGCCACTTCAAAATTTTGATTTTGGAAAACAGTGAGCCTAAGCTAAATTTAGTTTTGGAAATGAAACAAATAGGAGACTTTATAATTTTAATTTTATTTTGAATAGTTCAAATTTAATTAAAATTGAAATCGATTTAAAATTAAATGTTAATTTTAATTTTCGGTTAAATCATATAATTAATTAAAAGTTATTTAATTATTTGATGTGATAAAATAAAGACGCATGAGTAGTTAAAAATTAGAATTTAATCTTTTTCATAAGATAAAATTGTATGGATTAGATGTGTAGATATAATGTGATTATATGGATGCCGATTGATCGTGGACTCGGCCAAATAGGATAGATGAGAATGTTTTCTTTATGTTGGTTTTTTGAAAATTGTCCAGCCGTTATGAAGAGCGTGACCTAGTTTACTTTTTTGCATTTATCCCATTCCTCGAGCTCCCCGTGTGCGCGGCGGGTGTAATTAATTATTATGTAACAAGAATGGAGCAAGAAGTTGAAGACCAAGGAGAGATAAAGAACCCATTGGCGTCTGACAATAAAGATCCTATTGGCGTTTGCGAGATACCCTTAGTTTGTGACCAGCGGTTTCGTCGGTTTGTATTGAGAAACCGCTTTAGAAAAGTCCATGATCATACCGGTTATTTTATGCGCGGAATGTTGTGTATGTTTTACTTTATATGATATCGTAGTAATATGCACATAGTAGATGAGACCATAATTAAACCAAATTAATTAAGTGAATTAATTTAAAATTATTCCCACGCCAAAAATCGAGCCAAAATTGTCTCCCAATATTATAATGACGGTGAAGAGCCTTTGTTCGGATCAAGCGATCGACCACCGTCGGGAGTTGACCTACCACGGGTATATCGTTATTATTGAGATATGATCGCCACGAGATCTCATGAATATTGGGTTATGACTCGACTAAAGTCTTTCGGTGATTGGCCACCGTCAGAGGCCGTCGACTTTAGAGACAAAGGGTTGACTATCACATAGAGATGTGAAACGTCAAAGAGTTGACTAGTCGACCCTTTGGGAGTCGCGATGCGATCATCGGTAGTAGAGTACCTACCTTCGAAATTGCCGAGATTGATCGACCACCGTCGAGGATTAAGGCAACTAGATAGGGTCCCGACCGCTAAAGAATTAATTAAAATTCTTGAAAGCCAATAGGGAATAGTTGGCTAGTGGGAGTAAAACCTTATAAATTTCTTGGTGCAAATTTAGGTTTTTATACATGAGCTTTTACTTATTCTATCTTTATTTATTGTTGTAGAAAATGTCAAACAAATTGAACCTTCGTTTTATCATCGATAACAAGCTTGACGAAACTAAAAAGAAACCTCAAAATCGTTTTGAGGCACGAGAAGATTGGCTATGTCTTGGGCGAGGCCTACCGGAAAAGCCCCGAGGGTTCGGTTTGTAGATGTTGTCGAGAAGTACAACAAGCACCATCGCTCGCTGAAGATCGATGCTACATGTATCATGCTTGCTTCTATGACACCGGGCTGCAGAACAAAGCATGAGTCTATGGACGCCTACTCTATCATGGTCCACCTGGAAGGAACTTTACGCTTCTCGGTCTCTTGACCGAGAGTCACGAGGTCTCGAAGGCCCTGTTTAGTTGTAAGATGGCATCCGGGACTCGCTTTGTGGGGTCACACGTGCTTAAAATGATCGGGTACATAGAGAGGCTTGGGGGAAGCTGGGCCACAAGTTGGAGCGAGTTGAGTATTGACTTGATTCTCGCAATCTCTACGACTCATTCTCACGGTTTGTGATGAACTATCACATGAACAAGATAGATTGCTCACTAGCGGAGTTATTGAACATGTTGAAAGCTGCTTTGAGGGCACCTTTGTAGGGAAGGAAAGCAAGTGTTCTTTGGTCACTTGAGCAAGGGCAAGGCAAAAGCCCAAAAAAAGTCCAAGAAGGCGAAAATTTGCACTAAGCCAACGCCTAAGATAGCAAAAAGACAAATCCAAGGATGCTTGCTTCCATTGCGGTGAGACCGGACATTGGAGGAGAAAGCGCAAGGGCTTCTTGAGTACCAAGAAGAAGCATTACGATGCTTCGACAGGTATATTTATGATTGAGATCAACATTACTTCTTCTAAGTCTAACCACTTTGGGTATTAGATCTTTGGTTGTGGTTCTCATATTTGCAACGAATATGCAGGCACTAAGAAGAACTAAAGATCCGAGGAAAGGAGAGGTGGACCTCACGCGTTGGAAATGGAGCAAGTGTTGCTGCTACCGGCCGTAGGAGTTTATTTTCTTTCATTGCCCAGTGGGCTAGTACTAGAACTCAATAAGCTGTTATTTTGTTCCCGCTCTTTACGAAGAGCATTATTTCTATTTCTCGCATTAGATGTTGATGGATTTTCTTTTACGTTTGAGAATAAATGTTGTTCTTTTCACGTGATGGAATCTTTTATGGTCTTGGCATACTTAGCAATGGTCTCTACATATTAGATATGAATGTTGATGTACTTAATATAAATAACAAGAAAGCCAAAATAAATGACTTGAATGAATCCTACTTATGGCATTGTAGACTTGGCCATATAAATAAGAATCGCATTTCCAAACTCCATAAAGATGGAATCTTTGGATCAATTCGATTACGAATCGTTTGATACATGCGAAGCTTGTTTACTTGGCAAGATGACAAAGTCACCTTTTAGTGGCAAAGGATAAGATCCAATGAATTGCTTGAGCTTATACATACCGATGTGTGTGGCCCAATGTCAATTCAAGCCAAAGGAGGATACTCTTATTTTATCACTTTCATGATGACCATTCTCGCTATGGTTATATATACTTAATGAAGTATAAGTCCGAAGCCTTGAAAAGTTCAAAGAATTCGAAGTGAAGTGGAGAAACAACTAGGTAAAGAAATCAAAACACTTCGATCCGATCGAGGTGGAGAATACCTAGATGGAGAGTTTCAAAGTTATTTAAAGGAGAATGGGATTCTACTCGAATGGACCCCTCCAGGACGCATACAAATGAATGGCATATACGAGAGGAGGAATCGTACTTTGTTAGACATGGTACGTTCCATGATGAGCTATCTGATTCTTCCAAAATCGTTTTGGGGTATGCTCTAGAAACCGCATCCTATACACCGAACCGAGTTCCATCAAAGGCGGTTGAGTCCACTCCTATGAAGTGTTCAAAGGAGGAAACCAACACTAGGTTACATGAAACCTTGGGGATGTCCATTTATGTGAAACGAACCATGCACGACAAAGCTGGAACCTAGATCGACAAATGTCTGTTTGTGGGTTATCCTAGGAAACCAAAGGGTACCAATTTTACCACCCCGAGGAACAAAAGGTGTTTGTTGCGGGATCGGCCACTACGGAGAAAGAGTTTATTCTCGGATAGGTCGGTGGGAGTAAGATTGATCTTGAAGAAATTCGAGAACCACTTACGGATAATGATCCGTTGATGGAAGTAGAGGAGACACCACATACAAATGTGGCGCCACCCTCTACCGTAGACACAATAACACCTCGAAGATCCACGAGGAGCGCCGTGGACCCGATAGGTACACCGGCGTGTATCTCATGGAAGATGAGGACCCTAGAACTTATGAGGAGGTGCTATTAAGGCACGACAAAGAGAAATGGCTTGAAGCCATGAATTTACGAGATGGAATCCATGAAGGACAACCAAGTTTGGAACTTAGTTGATCCGCCTGAGGAATAGTTCCCATAGGGTGTAAATGGGTCTTTAAGAGAAAGACCGACATGGACGATAACGTGACCACCTACAAGGCTAGGTTGGTGGCAAAGGTTATAAGCAAAGACAAGGAGTTGACTATGATGAAACCTTCTGCTTTGTTGCCATGTTAAAATCCATTAGAATTTTGCTTGCTATTGCGGCATACCATGATTACGAAATCTGGCGGATGGATGTGAAAGCGGCTTTCCTTAACGGGAACACGTGCGAGGAAGTGTATATGACATGTACTGAGGTTTCACAACCAATGACGCCAGGATGGTGTAAAGCGCAAAGATCCATTTATGGATTAAAGCAAGCTTCGGAGTTGGAATCTTCGCTTTGATGAGATAATCAAGCAGTTTGATTTCATCAAGAACGAAGATGAGCCCTGTGTTTACAAGAAGGTTAGTGGGAGTGCCATTGTGTTCCTAGTGCTTTATGTGGATGACATCGCGCTCATAGGGAATGATGTGCCTATGTTACAATCGATCAAAGCTTGGTTATCCAAGAACTTCTCTATGAAGGACTTGGGTGAGGCAAACTATATTTCGGGAATAAAGATCTATAGAGATAGATCTAAAAGGTTGCTTGGTGCATCGCAATCCACCTACATAGACAAGATCTTTGAAGAGATTCGGCATGGAGCGCCCAAGAAAGGATTGCCGCCCATGTCACATGGGGTCTACTGTCAAGGGAATGAGTCCTAAGCGAGAGGAGGAAAGGGCACAAATGAGTAAAGTCCCTTATGCTTCGGCAATCGGGTCTATCATGTATGCCATGTTATGCACAAGACCAGACGTCTCGTACCCTCTTAGTATGACTAGTAGGTACCAGTCCAATCCAGGTGATGGTCACTGGATTGCTGTCAAGAATATCCTTAAGTACTTGAGACGTACCAGGGATATGTTCCTGGTTTTCGGGAATGATGATTTAGTATTACGAGGTTACACAGATGCCAGTTTCCAAACTGACAAGGATGACTTTAAGTCACAATCTGGATTTGTTTTCACGCTTAACGGCGGAGCAGTGAGCTGGAAGAGTTCCAAGCAGGAGACTACTGCAGATTCTACAACGGAAGCCGAATACATAGCAGCCTCGGAGGCGGCAAAGGAAGCAGTTTGGATGAAGAAGTTCACATCGAACTTGGTGTGGTTCCTCCATTGAAGGTCCAAAGTGCCTCTGCATCTTGTGATAATAATGGAGCGATATCTCGATCAAAGGAACCAAGGTCTCGTGAAGTCCAAACATGTGCTACTGGCGCTATCACTTGATTAGAGAGATAGTAGATAGAGGAGATGTAAAGATAGAGAAAGTCCACACGGATGATAACATAGCTGATCCGTTAACCAAGGCATTGTCTCAAGCTAAGCATGAGAAACATGTTCACTTGCACGGGCTTAGGCATATGGGTGATTGGCTTTAGGCCAAGTGGGAGATTGTTGGAAAGGTGTCCTAAACCCAATCGGGTCGGACCGGATCCGACCGGTCGGGTCATTTCTGATCTATTTAGTTCATGTAATAACTTTATTATGATTAATAAAAGCACTTATGTTATTATATGTATTGTTTGTCTTCATATTATTTGTTGTATATATATAGTAACGCCCCTAGTATCAATGTGATAGAGAAACCATGATAGTGATTATGGTTGATGAGATCTCTAATCACTATAACAAGGTTGGTACTTAAATGTCTCTAGTCTTACATATTATCAAATGGGACATTGATAGTATAATCGACTAGCACGTATTGGATGTCTTCTACCTTTTAGAAGGTAGGGATAGATCTCGTCATCGAAGTGTAGAGACACTTGGACCCAGACGTGGACGTGTATTAGAGAATGCGACGTTAGATGACTCCACTTACATTAAGTGTCACACTATGTGGCGGTTGTGTAATTATCCTTTTGACCGGAGTCTTCATGGCATCACGGTGTGGATTGTCATGCTTTGACACTATTGAGATTTCTCTAACCACGGGGCGATCATGCGGTAGTGATTGGGTATGATATTGAAGCATGCGGAGTATACATGATTGGTCGTCCGGGAATCGCATATCCTATGATAGGGATTGAATATCCGAAATGGCCTTCTTATAAGGAATGTCTAGCTCTCGAGAATCTTTGCAAAGTGGGAGTAAATGTGTTATTCCGAGAGAGCATGATATCCAGATTATAAGATACGATCGTCAATGTATTGACACTCGAGATACGATCGTATGGATATTATTATAGCGATAGGATTGTAAGTTACACGGTAACTGCTTCACATGAAAGGTAGTAGTCATTGCTTTTGACTCTTCCGATAATCGAAGTCACGGTGTGTTGCTAGACGCTATCCCGTGATCGTTAGGTATGAAGGGCATTTTGGTAAATTGCACTTTGTGTCTACGGCCAACATATTCGGAAGCCTATCGGGTCACACACATATGAACATCGAGTCGGATTAAAATGCGGTTATAGTGATAACCAAATAAGGAAAGTTTATCTCTACAGACTATAAAGGTTATAGTGGTAAATTAATATGGTGGTATTTATTTATTATGAATAAATAAAATACAAGATATTAATTATATATAAATTATATTAATTAAAGAATATTCGGAAGTCAATTTATTGACTAAAGGGCGCCACTTTTGGGTGTATGAGATACACTTGGATTGTGCACTTTAATTAATAAATATTGCCATAATATTAATATAGGATATTAATTGATTTTGGAAAAATAGATTTATGGTAATAAGATAATTATAATCAATATATGATATTGACAAAATATTATAATTAAAGAGATAAATCAATCTAATTGATTTTCCTTATTTTATTGGAAAAGGTTTTCTTCTCCTCCACACTTGAGATGGGCGCCACTTCCTATATAAAAGGAAGTGGGTGTCAAGCTCTTTTGTACAACACAATTGCAAGAGTTCATAATTCTTGTGTAAAATAGAGAGCTCTCCATAGTGAGTTTGTGAGGAAGAAAAGGTCCGATCTAGCGGCCGGAGTTTTTCTCGATAGCAATCCAAGGAGGATTCCGGCGAGGGGTTCGTGTGGATTAGCGATAGAGGCCGGACGCAGCGTGGACGGTTTTGCGCATTGAACTACTCTCCGTTGGCGGTCAAAGCGACGATCTTGTAGATCATCTAAGGTATAACCGTCAAACTACTTAACGTGTTTATTGCATTAAACGAAGAACGATCTAGAAAAGGAAATCAAATTTTAAATTCCGCTGCGTTAAACTAGTGATTTCCTAACAGGAATGTGCTTGGAAGTATGGTCGTAACTTTCTTGAGGCGTGTACCAGAGCCAAAGCTAGTTTTTCCGCGTTCGTGTACCTGAGTTCTGGTCCATGTAAAGCTCGGCTTACATAAAACACGGGTGTTTGTATGTGTCCTTCTTCTCTAATTAGGACCGCACTGATTGCCTCATCAACTACTGCCAAGTATAAAAGCAGAGTTTCTCCCTCCTGGGGAGACGTCAGGGTTGGTAGCTCGGCCAAGTACTCCTTCAAATCGTCAAATGCCTTCTGACTGTCCTCATTCCATTGGAAGGGACTTGCTTTCCTCAGGATTTTAAAGAATGGTAAAGCACGCTGTGCCGACTTGGATAGGAACCTACTCAGTGCGGCCATGCGGCCGGTTAGCCTTTGCACCTCCTTGATGCTTCTGGGTGGTGGCATTGTTTTTAAGGCTTCAACTTTGTCTGGGTTAGCCCTAATTCCTTCTTTTGAAATCATGTAACCCAGGAATTTACCTGACCTGACCCCAAATGTACACTTTTTTGGGTTAAGTTTCATTTGGGTCTGCCTGAGTACCCCAAATACTTCCCGGACGTCGATCATGTACTGATCTAGAGACCTGCTCTTGATCAAAAGATCATCTACATAGACTTCCATGCACTTCCCAATCTGCTTCTCGAATATCTTATTCACCGCTCTTTGATAAGTGGCGTCAGCGTTCTTTAACCCAAACGGCATAGTAACATAGCAGAACGTTCCTTCTTCTGTAATGAATGCCGTCTTTTCCGCATCGTCCGGGTCCATGGCAATTTGGTGGTATCCTTTGTACGCATCTAGGAATGCAAAGATTTCAAATCCGACCGTTGAGTCAACTAACCTGTCAATCTTAGGCGTGGGTAACAATCTTGGGGCAAGCCCCTGTTCAGTCGATAAAATCTACACACATTCGCCGCGCCTACCATCGGCTTTTTACCAGGACTGGGTTTGCTAGCTGGTCGGGTAAAACACTTCACGTATGATCCCGGCTTGTAGTAATTTCTCTACTTCCCTTTGAATGGCCTCCATTCGATCTTTTGCAAACTGTCTTTTCTTTTGTCTAATCGGTTTCCGCGCTGGGTCCACATGTAACCTGTGCAGGGCCAGTTCGGGGGACAAGCCTGGCATGTCATCCGTCTTCCATGCAAACATGTCTTTAAACTCCTTTAAGATCTCAACAAGCTCTATTTTAAACTGATCTGGGATCCATGATCCTATATTGACTGACAAGCTTTCTTGTTCCTCTCCCAAATTTACTACCTCGATTTTATCATCTGATGACTGTTCTCGGTCAAATTATACGATTTTTAACGATATATTTTATATCAATTTTCCCCATATTCTTATGTTTTTCATAGAAATCGAGATTTATATTTAAATATTGAGCAAATGATATTTTTAATGAGTTAATTTCAAAATGTAATGAATTTTGTGCTTAATTGATGATTTATTATTAATTTGGAATTGTATTACATTTTGGTGTTATTCATTGATTAATTAGGAGCTCACAAGTGTTGAAGTTTGGAATTGACAAGTGGCAAAAGGATAAGATCAAGGAGGACAAGTCATGAATCATCTAGAATATCCAAGAGATAAGGTTTGTTACAATGGATAAGGATGGGGTGTTAAGAGATAAGGACAAAGAATCATCGGATTCACTCTCTGCATGACCAAAATCGGCGTTTCGAGACGTAATCGGCGTTTATAAGGAAATGCTGGCGTTCAAGCCGAATCGGCGTTGCATACGTGAATCACAGGGCTGGCGTTTGAAATCAAGCGGCCCAGACTCAGATTTCTATAAATACAGCAGCTCCCAATTCATTTAGAGAGATATTATAGATCAGATTTTCTTCCACACACCAAAAACACAGAGCAGCCGCTCCTTCTTGGCTTCCAAGGCCGATCACCCAAGCCTTGTGCTTGGGTGATCCGGGTTAGATTAGGTTTTACCTCTTTTGTTTTCCTTTTCTTGTTCGATCACCATGATGATCTCTCGAAGCTTTGAACTTGGGAGCGATCATGTAAAACTTTTCACAGACTTCTATTTCTTGTCCATGGATGATCTTGTGAGTTTAATTTTAAAGTTGTTTTCTTTCCTTTGATTATGTGTTATGCAATCGATAACGAAAGTTGTATTGCTATTGATGTTTACCGTATGACGAAAGTCGGTGTAAACCTTAGATCACCATAGGAAAGATGAGATTTTTAACCTTGACATAACGAAAGTTGATAGGTTGAATCTCTAGGTTGTTAGATTGAGAGATCTTGCACCTCGTTTTATGATGTGTTAATCTTTAAAATCGAGAGATAGAAGATTACTTAAGAGAGGTGAACCACAACTTGAATTAAATCATCATAAGATAATCCCAGGGAAGAATTAAGGGTTCATGGGATGGTGGATCATGTTTGTTCTATGTTATATTGCTTTAGTTGTTATCATGGGTTCGTTAGTTTTCTTGTTTTTCGTAGTTGTAGTTTTATTTATGTTGGTTCGCAATTATTGTTTCTGGCTTTGGATTAATAGTCCTCTCATTCAGCTTTATTTGTCTGTTTTAGTTTTAGTAATAACTAGTAGTAACAATTGGAAAGATTAACAAAATTAGATTCAACATCCCAATTCCTTGTGGATCGACCCCTTACTTATCTCGCTATACTATCAACTACCCGGTGTTTGGCCGGTTAGGAGTTAGTTTTGCATCTAAGTTAGGGTTTATAAATTTTCTTTTGTTTAAATGATGCAAAATCCTCTCAAACAAAAGTGGCGCCGTTGCCGGGGAATCGGTGTTTTGTTGAATCTAGTTAAGTTAATTTCTCGATTTTGTTACGTTTTCTTTCTTTCAATAAAAGTAGCGTTTAATAAATTGAGAGTTTTTATTTTTGCCATGTTTCGATGACCGTTGGGTTAAGAAGGTGCAAAAAGTTTTTTTTACTCAATTTATGAAACGTGAATTATATGTTTAGGTGTAATCTAACCTCTCGTGCTAATTTGATGGGGTTGCGTGTCTTTGTGATATATGATGTATGTTTAGAGTTTTGGGACTTGCTTGTTATTTTCCTCGCATATCATTGCATATACGGTGTGGGACGAGCGTTCAAGGTAAGTGAACGCCCGTCCGTGTTATAATCTACCATGTGGAATGCCCGGTTGAGTTCAAACGCCCGCCCACGTTATAATCTACGGTGGAACGCCCGGTTGAGTTCTGAAACGCCCGTCCGTGTTATAATCTCAATGTGGAACGCCGGTTGAGTTCTCGAAATGCCCGTTCATGCTAAATTTTGAGATGAACGCGCCCGTCAATTGCATGAACGTCCTGCTTGGTCCGAGAAATGCATCCAGTGTTCGAATTTTCCTTGATTCGATCTTTAATGCTTTTGTTTGACATGGTAGTTTCATTTGAGCTTCTGTGGCTTTTTATTTTTACGTAGATGTTCTGAACTTGCATATTCATATCTTTCCATCTACGAATCCATGTTAAATAATTGATTTACTTTAATATACTTGATTCATCTATGCAAGTTATAGTGGATCATCGGTTCTCGTAAGCTATAATCGGTCTTATTGTTATTAGTAGCTAATGTCGGTTTCGTATGCTACATACCGTGATGAATCTTTTAAGCTTTGAGACTTATGTGCTTTCTTGTTATTTGGTAACTCATACGGGTAGCTACCGCCGGTTTTCCGTATGCTACCATCGCGTCTTTAAAGTTATATCCATTTAAGTATAGCTAATCGTTGGTTTTCCATAATGCTATCACTTTTGATGAGTCTTAAGGCGCTTACACCTTTGCATTGTAATGGACAAAGACTGCCGTTTATCGTAACTCTGTCATTATTTGGTAGACGTTTATTTTATACATGTCATGTTGCAAATTAAGGGCTAGTTTTCTTCCTTTTATTTTCTTTTATTTGTGCATCTCATTTAGTTGCATGTCATCTAGTTGCATTGTTTTCTTTTCTTTAAGGGCCGTAGTCATTGTAGGGTTGTCTTCACAACCTGCTTTCCACTGAGCCTGCTTTGCGTTTTCTTTTATTAGGATTACATATCATGTAGTTTGCATTGTAATGTAGTTGCACCTAGCCTACTATTTTGCAATGTCCATGTATATGTTCCATCCTTATCTCGAGCTTAATCAAAACATCTCTATGATTTATTCTCCTTGTGTTTTCAATGTATAATTCTTTTCCCCGTAGACTCTTTTTGCACCGATCAAGTATGCAGGATACTTTTGATACTGTTGTCAGGCTTTCACGTCGATGTCGTATTCTGTGATGCTCCACAAGTCTCTTGATCTATTCAAGCTTACTTGGATCTGTGATGCTCCACATTTCCAAGGATAGTCAAGCAATTTTGGTTCTTCAGGGTTCTTTCCACTGCCACTTGGAAATACAATCACTAAGTTCCTAAACTTTTATTTTGCACAACTTGAGGACAAGTTGCAATCTAAGTGTGGGGGAAGGATTAGTATCTACACTCTTTTGCCATATTAGTCATATTTCTATGAAAATGCTAAATTTTTCAAAATTTTTGTTTTTGTCCCGAGTGAACAAATGCATATCTTTATTTGAGTTTGTATATCATTGGTGCATTATTTTGCATATTTAGTAACTTTAGATGTTTCACCCAACACTATTTTTCACGTGCCATAGTAAATGATGAGCTATAATTTAAAGCTATGCCCATTTGATTGGAGATTTTTGATGATTATCGCATGATTCTTTGGTTTCATATGAATTTTGAAAATTTTAATAGTTTGTATTTAGAATTAAAAGTATGTCATAATCGTGAATATCTTGAAGTTTGAATGTGATAAGTGACACGTAACTATTGTTTTTTGAAAAGTTGAGTTAATGAATGAATTAGTTGAGTATGTCGTAAAGTCGGTCGATGATTGGAGTGAGATAGGCATTATCTCGAAATGTCCTATACCACTATGATGACCAAAGCTCACGATATCAATGGAAGAGTCGCCTTATGATTTGAGTAGGTAGGGATTATCTCGAAATGTCCTATTCTACTATGAGGGCAATAGCTCATTCGATGTGTGTTTAAATGAGAAATAATTAAACCAACTTAGATGAGAAGTGATATGAATTGAATATAAGACATAGTTATCGATATCTTATCCCCTCGTATAAACCGAAAGATATGTTGTAGGGATTATCCTCTAAGTATGTCGGAAATATTTTAAATACTCCCTATTATTGTTTTTCGAATTTGTATGTTTTGTGAGGTGCATGTTATAATCGTTTTTATATTTCTAATTTAATGGGATGTTAGCTAGTTTTGCTTGAATCAATTTCAAGTGCGGTTTTAGTGGAAATTTATTATGGCTATGCACACACACACCTGGGTGAACCTCTAAACGACTTGAATATGTTTTATATTTGCATAAATGTTTATACGTCTCGAGTCTTGATTTTTGTTTTGTTTTGCTCGGGACGAGCAAAAAGCTAAGTGTGGGGGAGTTGTTCTCGGTCAAATTATACGATTTTTAACGATATATTTTATATCAATTTTCCCCATATTCTTATGTTTTTCATAGAAATCGAGATTTATATTTAAATATTGAGCAAATGATATTTTTAATGAGTTAATTTCAAAATGTAATGAATTTTGTGCTTAATTGATGATTTATTATTAATTTGGAATTGTATTACATTTTGGTGTTATTCATTGATTAATTAGAGCTCACAAGTGTTGAAGTTTGGAATTGACAAGTGGCAAAAGGATAAGATCAAGGAGGACAAGTCATGAATCATCTAGAATATCCAAGAGATAAGGTTTGTTACAATGGATAAGGATGGGGTGTTAAGAGATAAGGACAAAGAATCATCGGATTCACTGCGCATGACCAAAAAGCGGCGTTTCGGAGACGTAATCGGGCGTTTTATAAGGAATCGGCGTTCGCCGTAATCGGCGTTCTGCATACGTGATCGGGCGTTTGAAGTGAAATCAAGCGCCTCGGATTTCATTTTTATAAATACATATGACTCCCAATTCATTTAGAGAGATATTATAGATCGATTTTCTTCACACACAAAAACACAGAGCGGCCGCTTCTTCTGGCTTCCAAGTGATCACCCAAGCCTTGTGCTTGGGTGATCCAGTTAGATTAGGTTTTACCTCTTTTGTTTTCCTTTTCTTGTTCGATCACATGATGATCTCTCGAAGCTTTGAACTTGAGCAATCATGTAAAACTTTCAAAGTTCTTCTATTTTTGTTCATGGATGATCTTGTGAGTTTAATTTTAAGTTGTTTTCTTTCCTTTGATTATGTGTTATGCAATCGATAACTTAAAGTTGTATTGTTATTGATGTTTATCAGATGATTTAAAGTCGGTGTAAACCTTAGATCACCATAGAAAGATGAGATTTTTAACCTGACATAACGAAAGTTGATAGGTTGAATCTCAGGTTGTTAGATTGAGAGATCTTGCACCTCGCTTTATGATGTGTTAATCTTTAAAATCGAGAGATAGAAGATTACTTAAGAGAGGTGAACCACAACTTGAATTAAATCATCATAAGATATCAGGAAGAATTAGCGGTTGCGGGATGGTGGATCATGTTTGTTCTATGTTATATTGCTTTAGTTGTTATCATGGGTTCGTTAGTTTTTCTTGTTTTTAGTAGTTGTAGTTTTATTTATGTTGGTTCGCAATTATTGTTTTCGGCTTTGATTAATAGTCCTCCGTCCAGTTTATTTGTTCGCTTTAGTTTTAGTAATAACTAGTAGTAACAATTGAAAGATTAACAAAATTAGATTCAACATCCAATTCCTTGTGGATCGACCCTTACTTATCTCGCTATACTATCAACTACCCGGTGTTTGGCCGGTTAGGAGTTAGTTTTGCATCTAAGTTGTGGTTTATAAATTTTCTTTTGTTTAAATGATGCAAAATCCTCTCAACAAAAGTTACTTTTGTTGAGGAGGATTTTGCATCATTTAAACAAAAGAAAATTTATAAACCCATACTTAGATGCAAAACTAACTCCTAACCGCCAAACACCGGTAGTTGATAGTATAGCGAGATAAGTAAAGGGTCGATCCACAAGGAATTGGGATGTTGAATCTAATTTTGTTAATCTTTCCAATTGTTACTACTAGTTATTACTAAAACTAAAACAGCATAAGTAAATCGACAGAGGACTATTAATCCAAAGCCGTGAAACAATAATTAAGTAACCAAAATAAATAAAACTACAACTACTTAAAAACAAGAAACTAACGAACCCATGATAACAACTAAAGCAATATAACATAGAACAAACATGATCCACCATCCCGCAACCCTTAATTCTTTCCTAGATTATCTTATGATGATTTAATTCAAGTTGTGGTTCACCTCTCTTAAGTAATCTTCATCTCTCGATTTTAAAGATTAACACATCATAAAACGAGGTGCAAGATCTCTCAATCTAACAACCTGTAGATTCAACCTATCAACTTTCGTTATGTCAAGGTTAAAAATCTCATCTTTCCTATGGTGATCTAAGGTTTACACCGACTTTCGCCATACGGTAAACATCAATAGCAATACAACTTTCAAGTATCGATTGCATAACACATAATCAAAGGAAAGAAAACAACTTTAAGATTAAACTCACAAGATCATCCATGGACAAGAAATAAGTCTTAAAAGTATTACATGATCGCCTCCAAGTTCAAAGCTTCGAGAGATCATCATGGTGATCGAACAAGAAAAGGAAAACAAAAGAAGTAAAACCTATCTTTAACTCGATCACCCCAAGCACAAGGCTTGGGTGATCGGCCTTGAAGAAGCAATGAGCGGCCGCTCTGTGTTTTGGTGTGTGGAAGAAAATCTGATCTATAATGTCTCTCTCAATGAATTGGGAGTCGTCAGATGATAGGAAATCATGGCGAGAGATCTTGAACGCTTGATTTGAGTTTGAACTCCAGTTCCTGCATGTAGACGCCAGCTTCGGGCTGTGGAACGCCCGCTCCAATTGCCTTCGAGCTCAAGATTGAATTTCGCGCCTCCGAACGCCAGCCTTTATAGAACGCCGCTCTGTCTCGTAACGCCGCTTTTTGGTCAGGCAGAGTCGAATCCGATGATTCTTTGTCCTTATCTCTTAACACCCCATCCTTATCCATTGTAACAAACCTTATCTCTTGGATATTCTAGATGATTCATGACTTGTCCTCCTTGATCTTATCCTTTTGCCACTTGTCACATCCAAACTTGAACACTTGTAGGCTCCTAATTAATCAATGAATAATACCAAAATGTAATATAATTCCAAAATAATAATAAATCATCATTTAAGCACTAAATTTGATACATTTTGAAATTAACTCATTAAAAATATCATTTACTCAATATTTGAATATAAATCTCGATTTCTATGAAAAACATAAGAATATGGGGAAAATTTGATATAAAATATATCGTTAAAAATCGTATAATTTGACCCTGAACAATGACCAACTTTCTTCTTCCTCTGGGAGCAACTCTTCCACAGATACCTGTTGTACCATCACCCTTCCATTTACAGTGGCCGTGTAGCAGCTCCTGGCAGTTTCGACGTCACCTTTGACTTCCGCTGTCCCCTCCCAGGTCGGGAACTTCAAACTGATGTGAGCCGGAGAGATCACCGCTCGCAGATCTATTAGGGCAGGCCGCCCCATGATAACATTGTAGGCGGAGGGGGCCCTGACTACCACATAGCTCACCATAAGGATCCTATCCCGAGGTGCTTTCCCAAAAGTGGTTGGTAAGGTGATCATACCCATGGGGTGGACTGGTGGCCCTGCAAACCCGAATAGCGGGGATGACACAGGTGCTAGCTCTGCATCCTTTAACTTCATGGATTGAAACACATTGTAATACAAAGACATTGATCTGCACTTCCGTGTCTACACAAATACGCTTTCATCAGATGTTTATTGATTACCGCCGATAACCAAGCCTTCATTATTGCTGACGAGGGGAAGAGAATCACGAGGGCCATAAACGACCTCCCCGGTCAACCTTTGCCTCTTTCCTGAGTCGGTGCTGGTCGGTGCCCGGTCACCACTCTGCCCCTCAGGTTGGGACGGTGTACTCGGACCACCGAGATGGTATTGATGGTATTGATGGGGCGATTATCCGCTGCCCTCCGGCCTTGGGGACGGATCCCTCTTTCGTCTATAATCATCCTTTCGGTCATGACCAAATCTCTCCTCTTGTATTCCTGCTTCCCCTGGGTTTACGAGTGACGAGACCTATCTATGACCTCATCGAAGTTTCCTTCCATAACAAAGAAATAGTCGATCTCTCTCTCTCAGAATCCTCGTGACCGCCTCGAGTCGTGACTAATGTCTTCATGAAACTTACAGATTTTGTCTCGATCCTTTTTTCCCGGGTCCCTTCATAGGAGGTGGAGTACGGGCAATACCTTTTCTCGCATTATGGCGAGGACGCCGCGCGCGACTGCTCAAAGCGGATAAAGTCCTCTCTTGAAGCGGCCTCTTTCTTCCCGAGTCGATCGGTTATGGGCGCAGCCTACTCGGTCCCATACCGGTTTACGCTTTCTATCGACCGCTATCCGACCTCTCTTTTGGGAGCTTCCGACTCCTCTTTAAATGGTTGGCCTCTTCACCTGGCGCGTTGTTTATATGCCGATCCATACACTCATCCATGGATTTCGGAAGTCCACCATTGAGCTTTGCATACAATCTACCTTCCGCAGCCTGCGCACGAAAGAGGTGATCGTGAGGTGTTCATCAAGATTCCCGACCGCCTAGATTCCTCATTGAATCTTTCGTGCATCAAGCAAAGATCAAGCTTTTCTTTTTTTTCCGACGAATTGTGAGGAGGTACGTGACATTCCTCCTGGAAGGGTTTAAGCGGTGACAAAAGCCTGCAAAAATTTTCTTGCCAGGGTTTCAAAATTCTCAATAGACCGAGGTGGTAATTTTCGAACCACTCACGAGCCTCGCCGTGAGTAAGGCCGGGAAGGCCTTACACTTCATCTCCTCGGTGCACGCCTAAATTCATGTGCGTTAAATATTGAAAGAGGTGATCCCGGGATCTTTCGCTCCGCCATATGCTTCTAGTTTTGGGATCTTAAATCTTTCGTGACGTGGATAGTTCAAAATCCGCCTCGAGAACGGTGATTCGATAGAGAGATCGCCCGCTTTCTTTCCCAGATCCCGCCTAATTCCGCCCCTGGCAGCCTCCTGGCTTGAGCCTTAACTCCGCTTATGCTATGCAGATGGGGAGGTGGAGGAGAGAGTTTCTCCTCTATCCTCCTTATTTGCCAGGTTATCTTTTGGCTCAACGCTTTGTGGAGCTTCTTCTCGCCTTTTAGTAATGCGACTTAATACACTTTTGAACGCTGAACATCCAATTACGTAACGCATCCAAAGCAAGGCCTCGCCGTGGCCGGATCCGCCAACGCTTCCTCCGGTTTGTTTTGGGTCAAGCTAAGAGTAGCGGTTGGGTCTACTTCTCAACGCCTCTACGCGCCGCTTGAGTCCTTTTTCCAAGATTTTTGGTGGTACCATCGCTATTTCTTGATCAAATCGCAACAAAGAGGCCCTCCTTCTAGCGCCAATTGATGAAGACGAATATCAACTACGAATCCAAATAACCTCTGGGACGATTCAAACAAGAATAAAAACAATGGGAATAACGATTTGGTGTGATCAAGATCGAGCCTGAGAGTTAGTTTCTCCCAAGCCATTTACGATCCAATAGTTAAATTGGAATCAAGTCATTCGTATTCCTTGGGTTGTTTATATGGGAGGCGCCTCACCCTTTTCTTGTCAAACAAGTCGTAGAATCCTTAAACCCTAAGGATCATCACGTGTTTATCTCTAGCCAAGGATAATTATGATTATACTCGAATTACGGGATTTCCTTCCGTAATCCAGTGATTCTCTCTATAATATAGGCACACATGTGCGGATTATCGATAAGGAAAGAGCTACCGGCTTTTAGATGGGCTCTCAGTCGTCTCTCGACTGGCCAAGGCCCCATCTCCGCATCAGATCGAACCAGATCGCAACGCTGGTAGCCGTGACGGAGACAAGCGCACTTCCTCCTCCCGTGGTAGTGGTCTTATCGGCGCGGGGCCCCGCCCCAAATGCTTTCTTCTTATCTTTCTCTCATCCTCAAAGGTGTTATAAGAGCCGACACGCCGCTGCGCCTATTTTCACCATCGTCGCTTGTCTTTAATTATTGTTTGTTCTCTTTAATGATTATTACTATAGACACATGATTTAAAATTTGAATTTCGATTAAATAGGTGTATGGATTTTATAACACTAAGTTTGAATATAAATACATTTTTGCGCTTAAAACCCAAACCTAACCTAATATAACTCGAAACTAACTCGAACCAAACCATCGTTTTAATAATTTGGTTTGATTTTGTTAGATTTTTTAAACCAACCCGATTAATACTACGTAAAAACCTCAATCTGGCCCCGCCACACCTGCTCACCCCGCCGGACGTAGATGTAGTCAGATAATGGGCCAATTTGGCTTTGATATCGATTGACTAAAACATCTTCCTCCGTCAAATATTCATGTAGTTCCCAGAATACCCTCTCTTCCTTCACAGCCCATCGATGATCAGAAGATAAGGCACCAATCAATAGCTCCCTTTCCGTCATTCCACGATTCTCCACACCCACCCCCTACCCCCACACCCTGAAATACCCATCAAGAATGGAGGTTAACCTGTTTACTTCACCCTCCTGCAAACCCCCACCCACCCTACCCATCAATTCTCACACCCTTTCTCTCAAATCCCACTTCAATAACCCCTACATCACCGCCACTCAACGCCTCCACCCTAAAAAGTTCCAGTCTTTATCGATTAGGGTCGCCATTAGCAGAACCAAGAAAGAAGAAACGGTTGAAACAGTCAAAGAACAGCTTGAAAACTGTTACCTTTTAGCAGGAATCAGATACAAAGGCTTCACTGTAAAGCAATTTCAAGAACTAAGAAATCAGCTTCCAGAAACAACAAGGCTAATTGTAGCGAAAAACACTCTTGTTTATAAAGCAATTGAAGGGACTCAATGGGAGGCCTTGAAGCCTTGTATGACAGGGATGAATGCTTGGCTTTTGTGCATAGTGAGGAAATTCCTGCTGCATTAAAGCCTTATAGGAGTTTCAGAAGGAGAAGAAGTTGGAGGATAATGAATTTACTGGTGCTGTTTTTGAAGGGAAGTTTTATGGGCCTGATGAGTTTAAGGCTTTAGAGAGTATGCCTGTCTAGGGATGAGGTTTATGCTAGGATTTTGGGTTCATTGAAAGGTCCAGCATCTGCTGTTGTTGGCACCTTGCAGGCTCCTGCTAGGAATTTGGTTATGACTCTTCAGGCATATGTGAAAAATTGAGGAAGAGGGTGGTGGTCAATAGTTGACACCATTCTTCTTCTTGTTGTTGTATTAATAGTTATTGACATGTATTTGTATGTCTTTTTTGCTGATTATTTGTACTTTCTACATTATGCAAATGACAAATCTTTAGGCCTTATTTTGGAAGTGTCATTTAAGTTGATCTGATACTTACAAATTCATGTTATTATGAATGAGCATTACAACCTTGGAAAGTGTTGGCACAATTGTTTGAATATCACTTGTAATTGTTGTCTATTCAATGGAAACAAAATGAATGTCAGCACTAGGAAAGAAAACTAAATCCATTGCAGGTTACTGTTATGTTAATATCTAGTAAATCTCCATATGTTGAAGAGAACTTTGGGGCTTAGTCTGTGTTCCTCTTAGTTGTCGTCCAGTTTTCTTTGCCAGTGGCTTGACATTATTATGCTTATTTGTCTAGCAACAGCTGTTGATTATGTATGAGGAAAATTGAGTAATGTTAGGCTGTTTTATTCATTTAGGAGATGGTAACAATGTTTTTTTAACCTTGATAAAGCTTCTGACTAAAAATCTCATGCTTTCTGTTGGAAGATACTGATTATCTCCATGCCCTGAATGCAGGTAACTAGAAACATCATGCTTTCTGTCGGAAGATACTCAATTATCTCCATTCCCTGAATGCAGGTAGCTCAAGGGATTCCGACTTCTGATATAACATCCTGAGTTTTGACAATTAATTTAAATGACTTAATCCAGTGCTTGGGAGCCTTTGCCCCTCTCCTCATTTTCTGTCAGCAATGTGCATTCTCTCATTAATACAGAGGTTTTTGTTTGTAAGTTTATGTCATTCTGTAAAATTGTATGCTTATAGAAAATGATCATGAAAGTTGACTGCAAGAGTTGATTTGTTTGGATCAGTATCTCCTGTTGTTTCTATATATTCAAAGCTAAAGCATAAAGGGCTATCTTCTTCCTTTCAGGTATGGGCTAGGTTATACTGGTAAGGCAAAGTAAGAGAAGACATCTACTTATTCTTTACCATTATTTGTTGCCTTGTAATACAGTGGATTCATGGTGGAGATTATTTGAGCAGTGTATAGTCTAGATGGCCCCAACACTTCCCCAGAGCTTGAGCTCAGATAGGCATGATTTTCGTGTATAATCAATGAACTATGTCTTGAACTGCAACATTTATTGTAAACCAATACAATAACACTCGCCTCAATATTTCCCTAAGACCTTTCGGTTCTAATCATAGAGTTTAGGATAGACTGAGACTAGGTAACATAAAGGAAGACCGAGACTTGCTCAGCTCATTGATAGAGTTTAGGATAGAGCATGTCCTGATAAGATTAGCAATGCTTATGTATAATATGTTCCTCAGGTTGTCGGCATGCCAAGTTTGAGTGTTTTTTCTTCCATCCATTGTAGGTAGTTTATATGAGCATTCTCCATATACATGGATTATCTTGTATGGGCCTTTCCAGTTTGGTTCAAATTTTCCAAATGGTTCAGTTCATCTTACTTCATTTTTTTTGAAGAACTAGATCACTAAGCTTAAAATAAGAATGCCCAACCCTAGAATTGTAATATTGAGAGAGTTTCTGCTTGTATTTAGCCCATTCTGATAACAACAACTTTCTCTCCCCTTAGGTCGTCTTTTGTGCAAGCCGATTTCATTGTCTTCCTCAGAAAATAGCAATAGCTCAACTCTTGGTGAGGTATGTCGATCGCGCTGGTATTACTACTTTGCATCCATAGGTAAAAGAGGAAGGTGTTTCTTTAGTTGACGAGATGGAGTAGTTCGATAAACCCACACTGAAAGTTTATCTGCCAGAGTGTAATTTGGTAATCACCTCTTCATAATTTTTTACGTAGATATTTCTGCTCCTTTACTTCTTTGAGGGGATTCATTTACTTGATACTTGAATGCTCAATTGTAGCCAAAGGATTTATGGAAATCTGAGTTGAAAGAATTCACTTTTTTTCCCTTTTCCTTATGTATTGCATTTGAAATGATTTAATATTTTTGTATTCTTTCAGAATTTGTCTCAAACAAGGCGTACAGGAAGGAGATCAACTGTTCCTGAGACAGACTCTTTATTGGGTTTAGAGAGTAGAAATGTTAGGAGACCTTCCTGCTTTATCATCTAGATTCCAACTTTTCCAAGATCTTCAAAGTGTTGGTATTCGATGTCATCAATTTTTGTAAGGCATTACGTATGTCTCGAGATGTAACATGATGACCATGTTCTTGTGCGTCAATTATTTTCATCTCTAGTGTAATGTTGTATGGTTTGATTTATGTAGTGTCATTACTAATTATTGTTGTGGTTGCATGGATGTCAAGCTTGATAATTCTAAAGGGATTCTAGACAAGCAGCTCGTCGCTTATGTGTCTTCCCGTAAGACTCAGCAGCAAAAGTAGTGGGTGTCGGGGTCAACTCGACCTAAGAGAATTCCATCATCCGTCAGTTTAGATGAAGCCACGGCCTGCACTCTTGCGAATTCTCTCTTGCATCAGATGCTGCTATTGAAGAGGAAGGTTCATGAGCCGCAAACTATATAGGCCCCTTCGGAAATATCTCTACTAAGCGCCTCGTCAGAAGCAGTGGCCATGAAATGTGGTTGTTTGAAATTTTGTTTCTAAAACAATATATTATGGAAGTTACACAGAGGAATGAAAAGAACTTACTTATTGAAAGATCTAAGGAAGAACTTTGAGAAATACGGAAAATAATAAGGCATGTGCTCTTGAGATAAGAGACCGACTTTTCAAAATTCAAAGTACAGGATGTCATACGTCACTAATGGCAGAAACAGTTGGGTTGCAGACTCTCTATTCATGCCACGCCACCACCAAACATACCTAACCTATGATATACTTCTCAGCTCAGGTCAGGGACTTTTGACATGGGTATGACACAACCTTATGACGCAAGCACTCAATAACCTAATTCAGATCTTCTAAGTAGATGGGCCCTAATGGGCTCATCTCAATAGGGGCATTGAATAGATATTGAACTCGTAAAATCTAGTCTTCATGTAGTGTAGGTCGCCCCTCTGTCCCTATATGGTCACTCGACGTAAGATGTCTCTCGCTCATATAACCGACATGGTACAAGTTCATCTCGGTCTCGTAATCCCCACCAAGACAAGTTGTTATCAACCTCAGACAACAGTTACACGGTCAACATGGCATTAACCCATGATCTCATAATGGTTCCACGATTCACGCAAACAGGGCCGTGATTACACCATGGCTGCTCTTTAAATAGCTGCAAATCATTTACCATGTCTTCAATATTTTCAAAATCAACTCCAACCCGAGGAAGTCCTATAAAAGGCTCATAATCTTCATAAACCGTAATAATGCTTTTAGCTTGATCCTATACACATTGGTAGGTAAGCACCAATTACATTGACTCAAACCTAATAATCATCAACAAATCCACCAAATTAGTAGTTGGGTTATCCTTACAAAGCCCAATTACCCGCTTCACAACTCGATTTCATATCCGACGATTTTGAGCATCACAATACATACACATACAACATACATACATATATTTGTTTGTACTTTGAAAACAATTTTTGTAAGATAACTAGAAATAAATACTTAAAAGAGGAAACAAATCTCATAGTTGTCATGTTCATAGATAGTATTTTACGCTATCTTAAACACTCCATCTCTAAAAGCCTTCTTATCCATCGCTCCATCACTCCTCGATGACATGCTTACTTCAATGTTGATCGAGGTAATCGAAAGCTGATGATCGACTCTCAATCATAATTTATTGTGTTTTTGTTGTAACCAATATCATTAGCTAGCAAAGTGCACACAAAAACTTAATGTCGCTAACAGTAGCACTGAGGTTGAGTACACATCACTTTCCACAACTATAGCTGAACTTCAATGGCTCAAGCAGTTATTTAAGGAATTAGTTATTCCCATCCTTGACACCTGGTTCTATGGTGTGATTACATTGACGCCACTTATCTATATGCCAACCCAGTATTTCATGCATGGACCAAACACATGTCGACTTTCATCATGTCTAGAATTTGTGGCTTCCAAACAACTACATAATTTGTGGCTTCCAAACAACTACATATTGTCTTTCTCCTTTGAAGGACCAACTCATGGATATCCACACCAAACCTCTCGGCTCGATCGCTCAGAAATAAAGGTCAATCTTCATGTCCATCCGATTTGTATGTGATTGTTGGAGCGTATTGAAGACAATAATTCAAAAATATTAATTCACATTCTCAGAGGCTTCTAGTCAATAAACAAGATTGGCAAGATTGTAGTCATTAGTAATTACACCATTCTATTTAAGTAGAGAATCACTCTTCTAACAATTATCAACTCAATCAATGTAATTATTCTATAGTGTATTCCATATAGTCCTTAAGGCCGATAAGTCTTGATATGTGTCTTTAAGGGTGTGTCTCGAGCATGTCGCTCATGTCGGTGAACCGGTACACAAACCTTTTCTCAATGTAATATTTGTTGTATTTATTTAGTTCAATGGACTACCTGTTATGTGTGCACTTTATTATGTTGTGCATGGATCTGCCTCGGTTCCGATTAAGGTTAAGGTCGGACATGTCGCCATAGAGCATCGATGTATATATGAAGATCCAATAGAAACATTAGTAGTGTTTTTACATTTTTTTAGCAACAAAACTATATTGTTTTGATATATAAAAAATTGTTGGGATCTCAATGGGGTTCTGGCCCTCCAAAATGTACATAGGTCAGCCCTGTCAGAGAAGTAGTCTTATAACTCCAACCGGCATAAATAAATGGCTGTATTATTTAGGAAATTCTAAGATGGAGACTTATATATATGAGTAATCTATGTAGCTTCATCTCGATCACATAGTTTCTTTGCGTAATGAAATCGCGCTGGGTCCGGGATTAAGTCTCACAGTGTCTCTCTGCATGAGAGTCTCCATCTTAGAATTTCCCGTATTATCCTCTCTCTTGGCTGGCATTTACAGAGTAAATGCTTCTCTGTCTAACAACTATAAATGTAGATCTAATTAATGAATCAAACAATCTCACCCAGATGCAACATACAATTGTTCTAATGGCTAAGCTGCGGCAGGCTTTCTTCATTTTCCTTTTAAGCATTGTCTTACGTTGTTCTCTAAACATCTACCCTTCTACATTTGATTGTCATTTTAAGGGTTACAATTTCATGAATGATTGACATTTTTTTTTCTTAGTCTTTGCAGTTTCTTGGGTGATGGCAATTGAACATCATGCAAAAGAAGTTGTTCAAGGGAAGACAATTATCAAGACATTGAAATCGATTTCTCGTGAACTACTTGACACGGGTTATAAAAACATAAAAGAGAGAATCAAAATTTTTATTATCAGATTATCATTGTTCTTGCTTACATTCATTTCCAGGAGCTGGTAGTATATAGATGAGTACATTCTTGTGCAAAGGGAAAGTAACAAAATTGCAGAGAATCTAATAACAATTCTAGATAAGCCAAAGTTAGACCATTGGATCGTAGATGATGTGTACATCCTAGATCATGCCACATCATCATCTATTTCTAAACACCCCCTCAAACTCAATGTTGGTGGAAACACATTGAGTTTGTCTCTAAATGTCTGAAACTGAGGAACTGATAAAGGCTTAGTCAAACAAATTGCAATTTGATCGAGATGAGGAATGTAGAAAATTGTCAGCTTCTTGTTGAGAACTTCATTTCTAACAAAGTGCACATCTATTTCTATGTGCTTTTTCCTTGCATGGTAGACTAGATTTTGAGCAAGAAATGAAGCATTAGTGTTGTCACACCATACTTTAGGTCTAGCTGCAAGTCTGACTTGTAATTCTGCAAGAAGATGTGTAATCCATTTAATCTCAGCTGTAAGGTTGGCTAGTTCTCTATATTCTAACTCTGTACTTGATCTTGAGACTACATCTTGTTTTTTTGAACTCCATGAAACAAGTGATCCTCCAAGATACACACAAGAGCCTCTATTAGACTTCCTATCAATAAAGTGGAAACACCCTAACTGCATCCTAAAACCTACAAGATCAAGACAAAGCCGTTGGTCTAAAATGTAGTCCATGCTTGAGAGTCCCAATAACATATCGTAAGTCTTTTAATCGCCTTCCAGTTGTTCCAAATGAGGACTTTACATAAACTCGACTTAAATAGTTTAATGATATATGATATCAGTCTAGTGCAGTTAAAATCGCAGACATCCAATGGCACTCTGCATAATGTTACATTCTTAAAAGGTTCCCCCGGATTTTCTTCAAGCTTCTTACTGTGTACAATAGGATAGGACAAGGTTTAAGAGAATCACAGCCCAACCTCGTAATCGGCCAGCAAAGATATTGACTGATTTAAGTACAAACCAGATGAGTCCCCTAAACCTCGCATTCCTAAAATGTGTTACAAGTCCCAGATTATTTTGGGCAAACTTAGAATCCAAAGATATGAATGAACTTGTTGATCAAAGTGGAGGAGCCGCCTATGACCGTAATATCATCTATATAAACTAAAACAATCAAGATATGACCAAGAGCTTTGAGAATAAATAAGGAGTTATCACAGATGCATCATCGGTGAATGACTAAGTGACGATACTTAATTGAACTTACCCACATGTCATCCCCTTTAGTAGTCCAACATTAATCAAGATATAGAAAACTCCCTTACGGGAAAGAACCCCCAAGATCCGAATAATAGTACCTCGGCTACTCTCCTCCAACCTCTTTAGTTCACCGATGTTCAAGGCCGACTCTCGAAATGCACAAACCCAAACACTCATCCGACCCTCCAGTCGGCCATTGCTTATGAACAAACTTGCTCATCCCAAACCTCACAGATCGGTACAGTCCTCCTCGCACTCAAACTCTATACGCATATTCCAACTCGATAAACTGGGAAGAATCCTCGCATTTAGTACTCTAATCCTCGACATTCAAACAAATTTCACAATTATCTCTTAAAATCAAGGAGATCGATAATCCTTATCTTTTCCTTAGTGGACCAAGGCAATCGAGTCCATCTCATACACGCCACATGCTAACTCTGGGCACAAGCCCTCTATATAATCAATCCTTAAGGAACTACTTAATACTTGATCCAATTCATGCATTTGGATACGTAGATGCCTTTGATCACTATCAAGTGCGCCTAAACCACCACCAAATCACCCCTCATTTATTACTCATTCTTTTGTGTTCTAGAGCTTCACTAGGTTGTCAAAATAGAGGAAAAAGTCCAGATTAACATAGACAATTTTAGAATCACAATGGCGCTAGAATGAGGCCTTCTTTCATTGATAATCTCGCCAAAGCTCTTGGATTAGCATGGTGACCACACGACAAGAAGCCGCCAATGGCAAAGAACACCAACAACGTGACGGAATCGACACCAACAACCGTAACCAACAACAGAGGAGGAAGTCGCCTTGACGCCACTCACCAAGCTCGTAGATCAACTTGTAGCTCGATGATGCAAAAAACACAGTTGTCCTTAATGCCGCTTAAGCGTAAGAGGACGAGGAAGATGAAGATCCGGAGGAGGAGGATCATTTGGAAGAAGATTCACATGAACATGATCTACAAGAAGGAGATCCGCCTGGAAAGAACTCTCAAGAGCAGGAGTTGGAGGAGGAAGATGATCCCAAATGATGGGTCGTGGGCAAAGAAACACCTTCTCCGCCTGCATGAGGTGTCGTAAAGAGAGACTGGCCATCCTCTTCAAATCTAAGAAAACACCGGGTAGTTCCTCAGCGATGGATGCAGCCTTTGAGCCAAGTTATATGTCATAGCAGGGAAAAGAGTCGGGTCACCTAGCTCTCGAATCACCTTTCTCCAAGCAGATAGATGGCTACCCTCGACCAACAAGTGGTTAAGATCCCAAAGTTGGAGCCCTATGACGGAACAAAGGATCCCTGTGATCACCTGCTCCAAAGATCTCACGCACATGATGTTGGTCCAGCAGAAGGTAAAACTATAGTCTATGGGGAGGGGAGAATGACTATAGTGGAGTTTCAAAAATTTTCTTGTATTTAAAAGCTTTTGGGCAAAGTGGATTAGTCCCTTCTTACTATGTTGTTTCAAAGTAGTTTGGACAAACACAGATATTGATTATTATGTGGCAATTTAAATGAATGCAAAGAAAGTAAATTGCAGTAAAGTAAATTGACACAAGGCTTATAGTGGTTCAGTGGTGGTGTAACCCTTAGTCCACTCTTCTCCGTGATGATTGGATGAATTCACTATTGTTTTTACAGATACAATAGTATGATTGTCCTTGGCTTCCCAAGCTTCACAATGTACAAGACTATCACTCCTTGACTACAACAGCTTCAGTGATTCAGTCTCTTTCACTACTCCTTGAGATAAAATCCTTCAGCAGCTATCACAAGCACAACTCCTTCTCAGATGACTTCTGATTCAGTTGCTTCAGTTTATTGTCAATGAGATTCACAAACTTGATTGATCAATCTCAGTGATAAATATGAAATTGTAGTTCTGATGTCTGAGTTGATCTCTAGATAAATCCTTGTAAGTTCAGAGAGAAGGCTTTTCAAATTGACAGAGTTTCTGCTTCCTTTTTGCTTTTCTTAATCGTTATTTTATCTGTCTGTCAATGCCTTCTATTTAAAGCCTTGAGTATCCTTGATTTGAAATTCATTCTACGGGCTATATTTATGAGGGAATAACTTGATTTTATTCTTGATTCCCCCTTAATTTTATTCTCCTTGATTTCACTGATCGGATTTTTCCTTCAAATGTATAGCAGAAAATCCATCCTTGATTGATCCTCTATTGATTGTGCATTAAATGCATGATCCTCTGAATCTTCATCATTTTTCAATTCCGCTCGACACGGATTACTTCGCCGTTCTTTGACCGGTCGAGTGATCCATCCGACTTTTCCGCTTAGATCTTTCTTCACCGTTATTGGCACTTTGCCGAAAGTCGCTTTACTCGCCGATTCACCTGCTTCCTTCATTACTTCGGGCTTTTAAGGAGAATCTTTGTACTTCATTGATCATTGACTTGGGTGAGATCAAGTGTACACCATTTTTGAACATTGAATTTCATCACTTGAAATATACTTAGACTTATCCAAGGTCATAATGTACTTCCTTGGTTATAAGTCATACCATTAAGTCTTCACTACATCTCTCGCTGGTGCTTGGTCGGGCCTCACTTCACTGAATGTCCGCTTTACTTTGCGGCCCTACCAACTAGTACAATACTTGTCTGACTTTAGTTATACAATATGTCGACTCTAAGTAAAGACTTATACAGAGAATTTCTAACTTATTTCGTGCTTTCTATAACAGTTTAGTATGGCCATCATCAAAACATAATAAAATGTTCCTAACAATTTCCCTTTTTTGATGATGCCAAAACCTCATAAGCCTCGAATGTATAAGCCAATTTTTCATAATAATTAATGTAACAACAATTCAACAATTTTTTTCATCCATCATAGGCAATAAGTTCAAAATTTATTCAAGTGTTACAAACTACATTTTGCTTAATTCAGCCTTGTACCTTTGAACTTTATAGTCCGAACCTCTTCAATGTCTTTCTAATCAATTTCGAAACTTCCACTTCCAAAGATGCCATAGCAAAGGTATTCGATACTCCCTTGAATACTTTCTTGGCAAAAAGTCTGCTGAAATCGCATGGTCTCATTTGCCCCAGTTCTCCAAAGTACTTCTCCGCCTCCCTAGCTTTAGCAATATGTGAGTCAAAGAAACTTAAGACTTCAGAGAGACTCCACTCGCCTCCTGCTTGTCCATTCTACCCATGTGGTTGAAGAATTTTGCCATATGGTTGAAATCTTCTTGTTGTTGGGCTTGGCAAGTCTTCTCGTCATTTTACCGAAAGTGGTATGGCTGAACTTGGTTTGTTGTTGGATTGTTTTGTAAGTGCAAACTCTCTCTTGACATCATTGTAGAGTTTGGCCATATCGCTTCATCCTTTCATCCCCGATAGCTTAGCCAATCAGCCCATGCTTCATCTTGTGATAGATGAGGATAGAGTCCTTCCTGCAGACTCAAAAATTCTCTTACATGGTCCACTACATCCGCTTCATATTCTCGCTTTGCTTTTGTGACTAGTGTAACGCCTGCGGTCCACCCGCTGTATCCGAGCCGCCACGCTCGCCGGTATTTCCTCCGTACTAAGTCCAGTGTTGACTTGATGATCCTCTTTGCCGGGCCGGATCCTGTGTCTTTGCCGATTGCCGGATCTCTCTCGTCATCATCTCTTCTTTGCATAGGACGAGGAAATCCAGCAGTGTGGTTCATTTATGACTCTTTTCTTTCTTCTCTAACCTTCCTTTGTTGTTCTTCTCGCTTCATTTTCGATTCTTATTTCTCCGTCCCTTGCTCTCGCTTGTTCTTCGTTGAAGTTTGGGGTCTAATAGTTGATCCTTCAGCTTATCCCGATTTCCCTTTGGCAAAGATCATCCCTTTGCCGGAGTAAGATGCTATTTGTTGCCTCTCGCTGCTCCAATCAAAGAGTCTAGCTTTGATTCGATGGATATGAATCGCTATCATGACTAGTCGGGCTTTCGCTGACAATCGCTGTAGTCTTGTTCCAAATGCCACCGCCATGGATTCATTTTTCTCGTGAGATGTGTTGCCCGAGACCCGCAAGGTTGTTTGTGATGTTAATGTTGAGTTGTCTCAACATATCTCCTTGGCGTTGAACAACAATATTCTCAGGCCTCAATGTATTCAAAGAATGGCCTCAAATTTTCTCTCAATGGAGTAGCTTTTGTCAATGAATGCCGAGGTCATGGATCTAAGATGCATAGCTTGTCGCTTCTAGTTCTTCCGCCAAGAGATTCGCTTATTTTTTCAAATGTTTCATTTGAAATACCATTGGCCACCGAGTGAGATTGTGCCGGATGTCACCGGTTCTGGTCCGCTTTGTTGTCCTCTGCCTTGGTGGCCGAGTAACATCTATATGGACATCCAAGTCTTCAAGAATTTGTGTAGATGAGTATGTCGCGTGGCTTGAGCTTCTTTTCCCCTTGCTCTCAGGCTAGAATTGTCTTGGCCGGAGTGGCGGCAATGAGCCGCTGTCCACTATGGTTATGTTGTCACCGGATTTGCAAAGCAGATAGTGGTTGAGTGGTTGCCTTAGCCGGTGTTGGTGAATTGTCGGATGGATGTAGGAAGGTGCTTAAGAATGTCATCATCAATTGCATCCGTGTAGAGTAACCTCTTCCCTTGTGTGTCATGATGATCATGATGATGGTTGTCATTATCACCGCCATCCCGATCATCTCCATCATCTTGATCGCTGTCATCATTATCATCTCTACCATCTTTCGAATCATCATTTTGGTCGTTAGAGATTTGCGGCAATTTTGCCTTTCGTCGATCTACCAAGTCCCGTAGAGGAGATTCATCAAGTACACCAACCAGAGTGGTGATTCCCAAAAATTAAATAGCCATGCTTCCTCAAAGAAGCAAGCGATCCGAATCTCGAACTGATTTCGAATCGCTTCTTTCCATTCAAGATATTCTCGCAATTCGATCATCAATATCGCTTGCAGACAATTGTGCAGTGTTCTTCCGAGATTCCTCATCATCTCCTGTCTCCTCGTGGATTTCCTCATTTAGAGGTTGTTCATCCTCACTTTCATTTTCTTCTCCATGTTGTTCTGCCTCATCTTCTTCTTCTTCTTCATTGATTAATTTTCCAAAGGCTGTCTTGTCCAAATTACGTTGAACCTTTTGTTTCTTTCTTTGACCGGAGGGATGAGTTGTTGTTTTCTTTCTCTTCCTCCCCGACTTGTTTTTGCTGCTTAACATAGGTAAACATGACTTTGACTCATGCAGCTTTTGTGAAGTTGTACAACAGTGACTTTGAGACATTGCATCGATAGTGTAATCAATCCCATATGACTTTTTCACCTAACTGTCCTTTCTTCGCCTCTTTCCTTCGTTGTTCCCTTTGTGGTCGCTTTAACTTCACCTTGATTTGTTCTTTGAGTCTTAAAAGAAGTACTTTGCCCAATTGAACTCGTGATTGTTGTAGATGATTCCTATTAACAAAGATTCTCGATTTCTCACATCGCATTATTTGCTCCCAACTTTCCTTCAATACTTTTGCCAATTAGGCACTAAATTCACTAAATGGTTTCTTTAAAGCGGATCTAAGACAATTGACCTTCTTGGTCCCCTGGTTAGCTGCTTTGGCGATGGTTACCCGTAATCCATCCAGATCCTATGTTACCAAGGACGCTTTGTATTGCTCCTTTGTTTGAGAGTTTGAGGTATTTTTGAATTACCTTTCCGTAATGACCACTTCGTGTCGCTGATGATGCAATGATCTTGTCTTCTTCCCACTCGCCACCTTCCTCAAGATGGAGCCTGCATAACGTATTTTGCAGATTTCCGTAATGAGATGAGACTTTCATAGCATACTCCGGTTATTGGAGGATTTAGGAATGTTGATAGTTTTAGGCTTTTGCATCCAAACCGCTAATCGCTTTTGCTTCTTCATCATTTCCACACAAATTTAAGTAGTGTTCTTCTTGGAAGAATGATCCAGTGGCAATCGATTTTTCATACCCAGCTTGGGTGTTTAAGGAAGATGAAGCCATTTTTGGAGGTTAAGAGTTTTTGAGAGTGAAATATGAATTTGCAGAGGAATGTATGATATGTGAGGAAGTGTAAATCTTTCTGAAAATCTCTAAGTACCGTTTATATAAGGGGTTTTGGGTAATGTGAACGTGGTTTGAATGTGGAAGGATTTTATGACATAATGGCGTGATTTTATGTATGTAAATCGCGATATTCGAGTGAAGTGGGGAGTGGATTGTGGTAAGTAATGATAGAGCCCGGAATCGAGGCGCTTGTAATTCAAAGAATAATATAATTACCTCCATAATTATAAATTGATCTCCACGTGTGTAATCATCCACGTAATAATCTTCCATAACTCCCTTGTTCTCCACGTGTCTAAAAGTAGATTATGTTCACACTTTAATTTACTCATGATTCCAATCTTATTTCGTGAAGTGCCTTGGTCGCCACTTAATTAGCCGGTGTAGTGACTCTTTCATCGAGTCGCTTTATTTGACTGTTCTAACAATCGCTTAAGTCACTTTGCTAGATACCGCTGTTTTACTTGCTACATTTCCCATAACGGCAAAGGTTTGAACATTTGAGGAAGTTACTTAGCCGATTACTCCAGCTTAGCCGCACTTTGTACTTAGTCGATTTCAATCATTCCTAACTCCGCTTCAAAGATGTCGAATCTTTCATGACAAAGTGGTTTAGTGAAGATGTCACCAATTGATCTTCAAGTGGGTATGTATTTTAGAATGACATCTCCTTTTGACATGATCTCTAATAAAGTGATGTCTCACATCGATGTGTTTTGTTCTTGAATGCACATCGGTTTTTCAAGAATAGATATTGCACTTGTGTTGTCACACATGATTGGAATTGTTTTCTCCTCCACTCCATAGTCCCTTAGCTATTGTCTAATCCAGTATTTGTGCACAAAAACCGCCTCGCCGCTATATATTATGCTTCATTGTTGATGTGAGATGGAGTTTTGCTTTTTGTCGAACCATGAAACTAGTCTCACGCCTAGCATTTGAAAAGTTCCAGATGTGCTTTTTCTATCTATTTTGCATCCAAAGATAGTCGAGTCTCGAGTATGATATCAACTTGAATCCTCCATCTTTGGATACCAAATTCCTACATTGATAGTGTTTTTCAAGTATTTGATTATTCTTTGGTCGCTAAGATGTGATTCTTTTGGTTGAGCTTGAAATCTTGCACATACTCCAACCGCAAATGCTATATCAGTCTACTTGTAGTTAAGTATAGTAGGGATCCAATGATTCCTCTATATATTTTTCGATCAACATCCTTCCAGCTTTCATCTTTCCAAGAATGACTCTTGCACACATTGGTGTATCTCATTGTGCCACTTGTGTCCATCCCATACTTGTGTATCAAGTCTCTTGTATAATTGGCTTGATTAATGAAAATTCCATCTTTCATTTGCTTTACTTGAAGGCCAAGAAAATAATTCGCCTCCCTTCATGCTCATCCTAAATTTGCTCTTCATCGATTTGCAAATTTCTCACATAGCTTTTCATTCTCGTATCCAAAGATGATATCATCAACATAGATTTGTACTAGCAATGTGCTTGTTCCTTCCTCTAGTTTGAATAGAGTCTTATTTATAGTTCCCTTGTTGAATCCATTCTGATCGTAAATTGTGATAGAGTTTCATACTGTGCTCTGTGTGCCTGCTTGAGTCCATAAAGAGCTTTCTTTAGTTTGTATACTTTGTCTTCCTTTCTTTTGAGTTGGAAACTGTGGGTTGTTCCACATATAATTCTTCTTCCAAAAGTCCATTCGTAAATGCACTTTAACATCCATTTGATAGACTTTGAAATCTTTGTGTGCAAAGAAAAAGCTAGAAAGAGTCTAATTGCTTCCAGCCTTGCTAATGTGCAAATGTTTCATAATATATTCCTTCTCGCTTGAGAATTGCCTTTTGCAATTAGCCTTGCTTTGTTTCTCGACAACAATTCCTTGTTCATCCATCTTGTTTCGAATACCCATTTTGTTCCAATGATGTTAGCCATATCCTGGTCTATCAACAAGTTCCCATACTTCATTCCTTTCAAATTCATTTAGTTCTTCTTGCATAGTCGTGATCCAATCTCAGATCTTGAATTGCATCATCTATTGTTTTGGGTTCCACTTATGATAGAAATCATGTTAGCAAATGTTCCAGCTTGTCTTCTGGTTCTTACTCCCGTGTGAATATCTCCAATAACTTGTTCTTCGTGATGGTCTCTTAGCCAATTTAGGTCCTGGTTGAAGTTGTTCTTCACTTGGTGCTTCAGAGTTTCATGTTGTGTATGAGCTTCAAGTTCGGTTCTTGTTCTCGTTGTATTGACTTGTGGCTCATCTTGATTTCCAAAATTGTGATGCGTATTAGTTGTTGCATCGCTGTATTCATATACACTTGTCTTTGTGTCGCTTCTTCTTCTTGTTCTGAAGACTTTCACCATTTGTATATGGTTCATCAAAGACTACATGTATTGATTCTTCAATCACCAATGTTCTTTGTTGAGTACTCAAGGCTTTGTTGGTGTCTCGAGTATCCCATGAAGATTGCTTCATCGCCTTTTCATCAAAGGCATGCAAATGATTCTCGCTCAAAACAAAGCATTTTGATCCAAACATATGTAAATATGAGATATTAGGTTTTCTACCATTTCATATTTCATATGGAGTCTTTCCATGATGTTTGTTGATGATTGATCTGCTTTCGTATGACATGTCAGGTTTGTCGTTTCAAATTTCAAAATCTCTTTGGCAAGCATGCTTCGCAATCATTGTTCGATCGCTTCTTTGAGAGTTCTGCTTTTCTTTCTCGCTACACCATTTTGTTGTGGGGTTTCGCCGCAGATAATTGATGCAAAGATCCATTTTCTTCACAATAGGTTCGATAATTTCATTAAGAAATTCAAGGGCTCTATCCGATATGATCTTGATGATTTTCATTTTTTCTTATTTTGGAGTCTTCTTAACAAACTGATGTGCCTTTTGAGTGTTTCTTTCTTCTTATTCATGAAGATGGTCCAGTGTATTTTGAGTAGTCATCCACCACCACTGTGGTGTATTTCTTACCACTTACACTTATCGGGTGTGGATCTGGTTCAAACAGATCCATATGCAAATGTGATGTAGAATTCTTGTTGTTGATTGATGAGTTTTGACTTGAAAGAGCTTTTGATTTGTTTCCCTTTCGACATGCATCACATAGACTTTCTTTCTTGAATATGATCTCGGAAGGCCTTCAACTAACTTGTTCTTTGATAATTTGTTGATGGTCTTGAAATTCGATGATTTAGTCTTCTATGCCATAACCAACTAGTTGACTGCTTGTTTTTGACAAACAAACATGTTTCTCGCTTTGGCCGCTTTTCCACCACCACATACATGTTATCTTTTCTTCTTCCCGCAGTACTATCAATTTTGGTTCAATGTTGATCCCGATTCGTAATTGTGTTGACCATTGTTTCTACTCTCATCCTCGATCGCTTGTAGCCAAGACCAGATCTCGATCCAAACCTTTTGAGGGTTTGTAAACCGGTTCATTTGTTGTCTTAATCGGTAGGGGATTTCTCAATCGACCACAACAACAGATGTATGAACTTTTGTCGCTTGTTGATCATTTGAGCAGCATTTCCTTACTAGTTAGTTCAAATTTTTTTACTTTATCCAGCTTCATTCTTTAATCTTTTATTTTCCTTTCTTAGATCCTTGCATTCCTTTTCCGTAATTTCATGATTCATTTCAATTTCATCAAATTTAGCCATGAGATTTTGACTAGGTCCGCTTGATCCAAAGCGGAGAATAAGATTGTATGTTGTTAGATGTGGATGCATTTGATGAAGAGTAAGAGCTAGATGTTACCTCGCCATCTCGATTCTTTGCCATTAGACATAGGCTTGTTTTCTCCATGTCCGAGCTTATCACCTTCATCTTCATCTAATTCTTTGGTCACGAGGCATAGACATGCTTTTTCATTGTCCGAAATGCCTTCTTCATCATCAAGTATCCGAAAGTTATTATCGATGATTCTTCATTCTTTTCACCGCTAGATTTAGCCTTGAGTGCTTTCTTGCCTTTCCTCTTTCAGATGTTTTATATTTCTTCTTTTCATCATCTTTATCATTGTCTTCGTGACAATCAGCCTTGAAGTGACCTTTCTTGTTGCAATGAAGCATCCAGATTCATCATCTTTCTTCTTCATGTCTTTGTTTGAGCTTGACCTCTTGTTTGATGATGAGTAGTTTCCTTTGAATGGCTTCTTTTGCTAAACTCACAAAGCGCTTAACTAATAAAGCTACATGTTCTTAAGTTCACGCGCCTCTTTGTCGATACAATCGGCAAAGTTACTTTGTCGGGTGTAATCTGCGCTGACTTTTTGTGTCTCCGCCGGAGCACTATCTTCACCGCTCACTTTGAATTCACGAGCCTTAAGTTGAGACATCGTCGTCGAGTGTCGTTGCTTGCAAGGTTTGTGGTTCCTCCGACATCGATGTTGTGATCTTCCATCTTCGTAAGCCTCTTAAGATCTTTAAGCATATTTCTTTTTGGGGATATGTGTGTCCAAGTCGCTGTAACATCGATGATGCTAGAGAATCTGTTGTCCATTTGATCAATGGATTCACCACTTTCATTTTGAAATTTTCAAATTTCTGCTTTGCAATGTATAATTTGTTTTCTTTAATCGCTTCAGATCCTTCATTTATCAAAGCTAGCTTGTCCCACATTTCCTTTGTCGCTTTTGCAATCTTTGATTCTCATGAACATGTTGCTATCTGTAGTCTTCAAAATCATATCTTTTGCAACAAAGTCTAGATTTGCTCTTCTCCCGTCATCCTTGGTCCAATCTTTCTTAGGTTTGTCTATCTCCTTTTCTTGATCTCGCCTCCGTGGATACTACATACCATGATCATGATTGGTCCATCATTGATTACGCCCAAGATCTCCTCACGAGTTGTCGCAAGATGAGACATCATTCTTATTTTATATTCATCAAAATTATTAACATTGAAAATGTGCACTTTTGACATAAAGTTTGAGGAATCCATAAGCACAAGTAATAGGTTTATATGTGAATGAATAGAAAACTCGATTTGAAAACTACTTTGAAAATATGTGATCTCCTTGTTACCGTAAATTAGATCTCAATAGGTTCTCGATATTAGAACACCGCCTCGATACCAATTGTTGGTCCCAGAGAAGGTAAAACTATAGTCGTATGGGGGGTGAATGACTATATGGGAGTTTCAAAACTTTTCTTATATTTAAAAGCTTTTGGGCAAATGGATAAGTCCCTTCTTACTATGTTGTTTCAAAGTAGTTTGGACAAACACAGTATATAGATTATGATGTGGCAATTTAAATGAATGCAAAGAAAGTAAATTGCAGTAAAGTAAATTGACACAAGGCTTATAGTGGTTCAGGTGGTGTAATCCCTTAGTCCACTCTTCTCTTGTGATGATTGGAGGAATTCACTATTGTTTTTACACATACAATAGTATGATTGTCCTTGGCTTCCCAAGCTTCACAATCTACAAGACTATCACTCCTTGATCGCAATGCCCAAGTGATTCGCCTCTTTCACCGCCTCCTTGAGATCAAATCCTTCAACAGCCTATCACAAGCACAACTCCTTCTCGATGACTTCGATTCGGGCTTGTTTCATTTATTGTCAATGAGATTCACAAACTTGATTGATCAATCTCAAGTGATAAATATGAAATTGTAGTTCAAGTCCGAGTTGATCTCTAGATAAATCCTTGTAAGTTCAGAGAGAAGGCTTTTCAAATTGACAGAGTTTCGCTTCTTTTGCTTTTCTTAATCGTTATTTTATTTGTCTCACAATGCCTTCTATTTATAGCCTTGAGTATCCTTGATTTGAAATTCGTCCGCTATTATATTTATGAGGGGAATAATCCTTGATTTTATTCTTGATTCCCCTTAATTTTATTCTCCTTGACTTCATGATCGGATTTTTCCTTCAAATGTATAGCGTAAAAATCCGGCCCTGATTGCTCCTCTATTGATTGTGCATTAAATGCATGATCCTCTCGAATCTTCATCATTTTTCAATTCCGCTCGATATGATTACTCACGCTTCTTTGACCGGTCGAGTGATCCATCCGACTTTGCCGCTTAGATCTTTCTTCACCGTTATTGCCTTCACTTTGCTTTAAAGTCGCTTTACTCGCCGATTCACCTGCTTCCTTCATTACTTCGCTTTTAAGGAGAATCTTTGTACTTCACTGATCATTGACTTGGGTGAGATCAGTGTACACCATATGTGAACATTGAATTTCATCACTTGAAATATACTTAGACTTATCCAAGGTCATCACAGGCTTCCTTGGTTATAAGTCATACCATTAAGTCTTCACTACATCTCTGCTGGTGCTTGGCTGGCCTCACTTCGCCTAATGTCTGCTTTACTTTGCCTTCCTACCAACTAGTACAATACTTGTCTGACTTAAGTTATACAATATGTCAGACTCTAAGTAAAGACTTATACAGAGAATTTCTAACTTATTTCAGGCTTGCTATAACAAATTTAGTATGGCCATCATCAAAACATAATAAAATGTTCCTAACACATGAATCTTGACTGTGCTCCTGCATTTAGATGAAGTGCAAGGCGATCTCGCTACTTCATCGGCCGAGCTCGAGAATGGTTCAAAATATTCCCGCCAGACGATCAACGCTTTGAGACATGGGGAAGATGTTTCTTAACGCTTATCAAGGCGGCCATTCTGCAGGAATGCTACCCAATTGCTTACTCTCAAATAGAAGTAGATGAAACCGCATTGTCGCATTCTCAAACGGTTCAATGAAAAGTCATTACAAGTTCGAGACGTAGACGATCACATTCGATCGCTTCTTCGTGGGCAAGCCTACAGATAGATGGAAGACTATATGCCAAGCCGAGCAAAGAAGCTTCCCACAACCGATCAAGCAAGAATTGGAAAGATTGGAGCAAAAGAAAGAAAAGGCCGAGGACACCTCCGAGAAGAGAAGTCATCCGAGATCGCTGTTCGCCTCGGGCCGACCGGAGAAGAAGAGTTCCTAACAACCACAGGATTTTCCGATGTTGAACAGCCCCGTGAATAGGTCCTGCGATCATGGAAAGAAAGGGCTTAGCACTAACTCCCTACGCCGCCACGAAGTCCCCTGGATAGAAGCGGACCACAACAAGTTCTGCATCTACCACCAAGACACCGGGCATGATCTAGACGGTTGCGTGGATTTTCAAAGAGACGTGGACGCAGCTGATCGCCGAGGAAAGTTGGACGAGGTCGTGAGCGACCACAATATAGCTTAACGGGCGGGTCCGCGAGATTACCCGTAGAGGAACTTCAACCGAGAGCGCGAATTGGCGTGGCGAGCCCAAATAAGAAGCGGATCGGTCCCAAGAGAGGGACCGCCAGCTTAAACAACCACTCGGCCTACACCATCAATACTACATGAGTGGCCCTAGTAATGTATTTGGGGAAGTCGCCTTAACGCCAACCCAAGGCGCAAAGTAACATGGGTGAGGTCATATTCCTTTTCGTGAGGTAAGCTATGGGCCCTGTGGATCCACTCCCGCTGGTTCCAAACAATGAAGGTCCGGTTATTCAAGTCATGGTAAACAAACCTGGTGAAGAGCGCTTATGCGCCGATATCGGCAGCGCCGCCAACGCCCTATACTTTTTAGCTTTCAAGCAATGAATCTTAAGGAGTCCGAGCCGACTCCGGTTTCAACGCTCTTGTTTGGATTTTCCGCCCTTCTGCTCATCCTTGGGAATGGTTCGCCACAACAACGCTTGGGAAAGAGTCGCTGGGAAGGACTCTAATGGTCAACTACGCCGTGGTCAAATCATCACAAGATACAACATCATCTTAGGAAGGCCTCGCTCGATTGATCTTCGTGCCATGATTTCCCATCTCACATCGCTTTAATGTTTCCAACCGCCCGCTGCCTGGTTGAAATCAAAGGAGATCTCAGAGGTCTCCGGTTGCTACACGGGCACTATCAAAGAAAATGGAGTCATCTTGGCTTGAACGGTTCGACAAGTCTTTATCATTTATCGCTTCGTAGTCTACTTTTCATTTCTCGTGACGCTCATTATTCTTTGTCTTTTTTCCACTTCATTATCGGGCCTTGATATTCCTACTTCGCTGAATAAATTTTGCTCATGAAGTGTTTAATTTTTGTCATTTACTTACTTTTGCCTTGTTTCAAAAGTCCACAAGGACCAATAACTAATATACTCCACGCACAAACTTCACACGAGAAGTCAAGACTAGCCTAGCCCCGCCGCCCTAAAATTCACGCGAGAAGTTAGTCCGACTCGCCCTTCTCGCTTTGCTTTTAAACGAAGTCAACACTAGCTTGACTCCTCGCTTCGCCCTTAAACTTCACGCGAGAAGTCATCCGCCTCGCCTCGCACGCCGTGCTTTTAAATGAGAAGTCGCGACTAGCCTCGACCGCCGCTTCGCTCTAAACTTCACACTTAAAAGTCACCCAACTCGCCCTACTCGGGCCGTGCTTTTAAATGAGAAGTCAAGACTAGCCTGTCCCTCGCCGCCCATAAACTTCACGCGAGAAGTCACCCAACTCGCCCTCGCCGCCGTGCTTTTAAACGAAAAGTCAAGACTAGCCTAGCCCTGCTCATCTTTAATCTTCACGCAAGAAGTCATCCGACCACCATATTCGCCATGCTTTAAAAATAAGGCCACTTACCTCGTTCGACTGCGCCAAAACTTTATAAAATCCATTTAACATAGTCAAACTAACTTGTCTCGAAATCATGTATGTCAACCGTAAGATGTATTTTGACCTATTTTAAATCTCATTTCTCAAGTTTTTAGCAACATTTTCATATAAATTATAATAAATATTATGATAATTTGGTTTATGTTTGTAAATAGTGTATATAATAAAATCCCAACTATTTTGACATGTTTAGAGGCTTATCACTACTTTTGTTATCGTAATTACCTGTGGTTTTTCTTGTTTTGTTCTATTACAGATACCACGTGGTGACACCTTAGGTCGTGACATAAAGCCCGCCGAATCGGAATTTTAATTATCGTAATTATTATTATCAAGCAAGTCTCAAAGATATAAGGCAAACCGAGTTGGTTCGCTTACGCCGGATGCCAAAGATTTAGCCAATCGAGCATTTAATGGACTCGATACTGGCTACACTTGATGTGATCCGCGCAGACCGAAGAATCCCGTTTACGCTTTAAATATACAAGATTTACCGATTGGCAATTGATGGGCATTTATAGCGATCGATGTGTAGTTGGTCTGGCGCATCATGGGAAGTTCGGGCGCGCCGGAAAGTGGACCCATTCAAATAAGTTATTTTGTTTACTATTCACATTCGTAGAGGTGATTTATATATATATTTCAAGGCAACAAAAGAAGGGGAACTTATCTTCTTCCTTTTATTTTTCCTTCTGCAGCACTATATTTCCAAGGCTTCTAAAGCCAAAATATTTTAGTACCATATTAGCTATTTTCATCACAAAATATCCTAGAATGCTAGTTTAATTTCTGGTGTATTTTACGTGGAAGAAGCTCAACAACTTGGTGCAATTCCATTGATGATCACCGAGGAGGAAGCAAGCTTGCCGCTGCAATCTTATCTCGTTGTAATCGGTAACATAATGTTCTAGTTTTATTTTGTATTAATAACTGATTACCATGAATGCTAAATTAAATATTTTAGTATTCGTAGTAATGAGTGGCTAGACTTGTAACTAGCCAAGACATGTAGTTGAACTACTTAATCTCTTTTTGGTTGATCGGATAATGATTATGTATTGTATATTTTAATTTTAGACTGTGTTGAAGCTATTTCTACTAGTATTGATTGTTAGCTTGTATTGGAGTAATTAACCAATATTGGCACACACGCACTTAATTGATACCGAGCGGAGATGTTGTGTGAGAACGAGGTAGAAAACGGAAGGTAAAGTTGACTGCTATCGGAGTTCAATTTCCTATTCGGGAATGAACTAGTTGTACTCGTGATTTTATCATGTCAAATCATTAGGTTTAGGCTCTTTAAACCAAGGAGGAGGCATAGAACAATTTCGCATAATTTGTATGAGGGGAAATTGTTAGAATAGGCGACACCGCTTCACACATTTAGATACCCTTAATAGGCCGGGTTGATCATATCCGTGAAACCAAAAGAGATCTGCTGCTCAATGAAATTGTCTTGGCTAGTAGACTTTATTATTAATCATAAATTTTATTAGTAACGTAAGATCATTACTTTTATGTTAAAATTGCGACTTAGATCAAGATAATAATAGCTAATGGTGTTTAACCACACTTTATATTGCGATTCCTCGATGAGACAACCTTGTTCACTAGACTAGACTACAATTTGACCCGGCACATCGCCGTTAGATTGACACCTGGGGCCACCGATCGCTTTTTACGCCGCTGTCGGGATTACCGCCAATTGACAACGCCTAAATGGTACTAATAATTATACCTATATTCACCCCCGAATTTCGCCAAGAGGATAGCTAATCTCATATTATGTGGAATATATGTTAAATGCTATGCGAGTGTTTACAGGATCGTAATTCTGCATCTATGCTATTTTCCCGATGTTTTGGTACTCGCTTTTGTCTCGCTGGCGTGTTTTATAGATGTAATCAAACCGAGCATTCGAGAACGGATCTAAACCAAAAGAGTACATTGGGCTGTTGATTGAAGCTTCCAAGAAGAATCTTTTGTCAAGAAAAGGAAGAAAAGTAAGCCCGGTAACCCGGAGGCTATGCCCGTAAACCGCGCCTTGTGGAACACTTAAATTGATTCGCCGCATTATCTTAGTCGGTTAGGGTTTTTTTAGAGTCTTAAGTCGGTCATTGTATCTATATAAGGCCGCATTTACAGATTATTGCATAAGTTTTCATAAGCACTCAATTATATTCACTTTTATTATTATGAAATAAAGTTTCTTGAGCTTTGGAGAGTTGTTTTCGGCTCCTCCTTCTTCCATCATCTCTAGCTTGAGTAGATCGAAATAGATCTCCATTGTTGAAGATATAAAGCTTTGAACGCCTTTTTGTCTTCAATATGGTAGACTGTCGTATTTATGTGTTTTAGTTAATCTGCATGTTTAAAACCCCATAATTTACTTATTTTAATCGCATCAGCAATGTAGATCCGTAAATTAGAAAAGTCGCCACCGTAACCCGGCGTCTATACCGTTTACCAAGGCATGTTTTAGAAAACCTAAATCGATTCACTAGAGCTACGCTGATCGCCAGAATAATTAAAACAAGTAGTAGTCCGCCAATCTAATATTCGTGAATTGTAAATTAACATGAAAGACTATTAGTGAAGTGTTAATTAGGACATAGTCTTGAATAGACCTTAGAACGTGTTGGTCAATGTCGTAAAGTCGTTTTAGTGGTTAGCAATGTATGAGTTAGCACTCAATATCGGGCAATTCTAGTTCTTTATGCATACGGGCTATTACGGACCAATTAAGGGGTAGCTTATGATAGATTATCTCACGCCATTGTCGGAGTAGATAGGTTAGAATTGCACCAGAGTTTGATAAATTTGATAATAATCATTAAAAGCTCACGATTAATCTAAGGAAATTATGTGGGGAAGTAAACGAACGATTAACTAATCCAAGTTAGCGATCGTGGGAGATGAGAGGGAGAGAATACCATGTTTGTTTTCTTTTATGTTATTGTTGGTCAATGACTTCTATGTTGCTTCTTAATTAGGTTAGAATCGCTTATACTTATAAGTTGCATTGTCTCTCTGGATCGACCTTGACTCGCATTTACTATATCACATGTACCTAGTATTCTTGCTAGTAATATTGACGTTAGTGACTTACACGCGATCAAGATTTTTGGCGCCGCTAAGCCGGGACAATGGCCAATTTTTAAATATGAACATTTTAATTTAAGTAAGAAGTCGCGTCATATTTTATTTTATTACGAGTCCTGAGTCGCTCAGACAAACCTACATGTTAAATCGCCAGAAAGAGAAATTTCGTGGCCGCTTTTCAAGGTAACCTCGAAAGTTACCGAGGCCTAAAATCAATTTCAGTCAGCCTCGTTATTCTCGCGGTTATTCCTCTGCTGATTTTAGTTAGAGTCCGTCCGCAATGGGGCTTGGGATCACACCCACCAAGCTTTGAAGTTGCTAACCTTTTCTTTGTTTTATTTTGTCTTTTGCAGATGATCGTAACTTTTCGTAAATTTGATTAATTTCTGAGTTGAAAAAGAGCAAAACAAGTCAAGCAAAATGCCTAGGACAATATTGAATATCACACCGATTTCCATGTACTCGGATCTCAAGCAAGAGAGCATTAAAGCAATCAAGCAAAGAGCTTGAAGATGACTTAAAAGAGTATAGCACATATCATCTAGGTGAGTTCCTTTGCGAATTAATTGATATATCATCTTCGGATTATGATTCGATGATCCCGAAGAGGGGACCCGACACGATGTTTTATGAGCCCGAGAATTACCTGCACTGCATAATCGTGGGTGAAGTTGTGAGACCCCTGGCACGCTCGCACTCCGATTTTCAAGTAATGAATATCGTTAGGATTAGGTCTCTCGCGACTGCTCGAAAGGCAATATTCTACCTTTTTTCCCTCTCACAAAGATTAAGCTCCGGTCATAATGAATCAAACCAGACTCATGACCTTCGTGGATAGAACCAGAGACATGCTCGCCGGTTTGCTTAAGAAATGCACAATAAAGGTGAGGGTTCACATATCCTATTGACTTCACGGTCATAGATGTACCCGAGGACCCTAGTGCCTCAGCTTTTTAGGGAAGACCTTTCTTAGCAACGAGCAAGTCATGGGTTATGGATTTTGATAAGGGGGAGATAACTCAAGGTTGAATAATGATGTCAGATCTTTAAGATCCTGTAATCCCTAGAAAACCGACTGAGAGTTGCAAGATGACGATATTTCGTGAAAAGTGGAAATTATGGAGATCAAGGGCATAAGCATAGAGAGGTTGTCAGAAACCGCTGAGCAAGAGTTTATGAGATTAATGCCGAGAGAAACAAGATAAGTGGCCACAATAAGATGCTCACGGAAGCTAGTCCTTCCGTGTTATGTGAAAGGAACGAGTTGAGCTAAAAGTAGAAAATGTGAGTCCTTGAGGTTAAAGTCTAAATCTTGATGCAGAGGCGCACCCAGCACACAAGCTAAAAGAGAAAGACGTGCTAGAAGAGAGCTCAAACGGTTCTCGTGAAGGTACAAGCCTGAGCGGAGCTAAAGTTTTTTATGAAGTTAAAGCTCCAACCCTTGATTGATCGGAGATCCAAGAAAGTCGAGCCGGGCGACTATAAACTCGTAACTAATTCTTCAAACCCTTAGGTACTTTAGGATTGAATAAAAGTAGCTGATGAAGCGGACGAGCTTTTTTTCATCCTACCACAAACTTAGGCTTGAAGTCAATGGCTGTGGAAAGGTTTTTTATACTGCTGTAGATTCTAGTGAAGAGTTAGGTTTTGAGTCGAAGAATAAAATGGTCATCCATTTGAGGTCGAATCGAAAGGTAAAGGTTGAGTAAGAAGTGCAGCAAAGGCGTATAAAGAATTCTGGGAAAAGATACCCTGGTATCTCAAGTGGTAACCTCCGGTTACCGAGGCTTGATTTTTAGATTTTCAACGCCGCTTTATAGTCAATTTTGTGAGACACGTGAGGATGATAGGAAATAACTAGTTTAACGATCGTAAATTAAAATTTGATTTTTTTTTCTAGATCGCTTCTTCGCTTAATGCAATAAACACGTTAAGTAGTTTGACGGTTACCTTGATGATCTATAAGATCGCTGCTTGACCTGGCCAACGGAGAGTAGTTCAGCAGCAAGCCGCCCACGCCGTCTGGCCTCTATCGCTAATCCACACGAACCCTTGCCGGAATCCTCCTTGATTGCTATTGAAAACTCTGGTTGTTAGACCGCCTTTTTCCTCCCTCACAAACTCACTATAGGTTGCTCTCTATTTTACACAAGAACCATGTGATCTTGCAATTGTGATGTACAAAAGAGCTTGACACCCACCTCTTATTTATAGTCAAAAGTGGCGCCTATATGGTGTGAGGAGAAGAAAACCTTTTCCCAATAAAATAAGGAAAATCTTCTAGATTGATTTATCTCTTTAATGATAATTAATTTTGCCAATATTTTATATTGAATATAATTATCTTATTACTATAAATCTATTTCTCCAAAATCAATTAATATCTTATATTAATATTATAGCAATCTTATTAATTAAAGTGCACAATCCAAGTGTATCTTACACACTTAAATGTGGTGCCCCAATAGTCAATGATTGACTTCTTTAATATTCTTTAATTAATATAATTTGTATATAATTAATATCTTGTATTTTATTTATTCATAATAAATAAATACCACCATATTAATTTACCACTATAACCTTTATATTCTAGATAAACTTTTCCTTATTTGGTTATCAACTATAACCGCATTTTAATCCGACTTGATGTTCATATGTGTGTGACTCCGATAAAGCTTCCGAATATGTTACCGTAGATACAAAGTGCAATTTAATAAAATACCCTTCATACCTAACGATCACGGATAGCGCTTAGCAACACAATCGCGGACCCCCAATCATCGGAAGAGTCAAAAGCAATGACTACTACATTTCATGTGAAGCAAGCATTCGTGGTAACTTACAATCCTATCATCGTAATAACTTACAATCCTATCGTAATAATATCCATACGATCGCTCGAAAGTGTCAATACATTAACGATCGATCTTATAATCCTGATATCATGCTTCGATAACACATTTACTCCCACTTTGCAAAGATTCTCGGAGAGCTAGACATCTCCTTATAAGAAGGCCATTTCGATATTCGATCCCAATCATAGTGATACGCGATTCCCGGATCGACCAATCATGCATATACTCAGATGCTTCAATATCATACCCAATCACTACCGCATGATCGCCTGGTTAGGAGAAATCTCAATAGTGTCAAAGCATGACAATCCACACCGCGGATGCCATGAAGACTCCGGTCAAAAGGATAATTACACAACCGCCACATAGTGTGAAACTTAATGTAAGTTCGGTCACTTAATGTACGATTCTCTAATACACGCCCACATACACCCAAGTGTCCATACACTTCGATAGATTTAGATCTATCCCTATCTTCTAAAACATAGAAGACATCCAACACGTGCTAGTCTCCGATTATACTATCAATGTCCCATTTGATAATATGTAAGACTAGAGACATTTAAGTACCAATCTTGTTATAGTGATTGAGATCTCATCAACCATAATCACTATCATGGTTTCTCTATCACGATTGACACTCAAGGACGTTACATATATATATACAACAAATAATATGAAGACAAACAATATATATAATAACATAAGTGCTTTTATTAATCATAATAAAGTTATTACATGAACTAAATAGATCAGAATGACCCGAATTCGCCGCCGATCCGGTCCAACCCTATGGTTTGTGGACACCTTTCCAACAATCTCCCACTTGGCCTAAAGCCAATCACCCATATGCCTAAGCCCGTAAGTGAACATGTTTCTCATGCTTTGCTTGAGACAATGCCTGTTAACGGATCGCCATGTTATCATCCATGTGGACTTTCTATCTTTACATCTCCTCTATCTACTATCTCTCCAATCGTTGATAGCGCTGTGGCACATGTTTGGACTTATGATGAGACCTTGGTTCCTTTGACTGAGATATCACCCATTATTATCACGCTAATGTGGAGCAGCAAAGGAGTCTGGAAGAGTTCCAAGGTGAGGCTACCGCAGCACTCTACAATGGAAGTTTAATACATAGCAATTTCTCGGAGGCGCAAAGGAAGCGCTTGATGAAGAAGTTCACATCGAACTTGGTGTGGTTCCTCCATTCAGCGTCCAACTGGGCAAGTAAATGAGCAAGAATATTAAGGTATCGTTTAAAAGTAAAACAACTTTATCAAAACAAATCATTAATCTTTGAGATAAAATGCAAGAATTGATTTTTTGTGTGATTAATTATTTACTTGTTAAATAATTAATTAATAAAAGATAATTGATTTTTAATTGATTGATTGATTAATCACAATCTTTACAAATTGAATTATCCTTTATTGTGATTTTTTTAATTATTTATTTAATTAATTAGAAACTTCTGAGGCCAAGGATTTACTTCTCCTATATAAAGAGTAGTTCTTCCAAGACATACGGGAATGCAATTTTCGCCCCACACATACATACATTAGAGAGAAAAATTTTGCTTTTTTGTCTTGGTTTTCGTTGAAGCAAAACTTGGAGTTTTTCTTGGTAAAAGGTATATCAAGGAGGTTCGCTTATCAAGAAGCGGTGTCCACCAACCGCCGCTTGAGAACACATCGAAGATCAAGGCTTCTTCCCATTGGTAACATAATCTAAACCCCTTGTAGTAGTTTAAGTCCTTTAATTATGTATTATGGTATATATGTTGTGATCCATCTGGCCATACAGTAGATCTAACTCATTCAGATCTAAGATCCTACATCCTTCGTGGTGTAAATGATCTCGATCCGAGTCAAGTATTTATTTATCGAGTCGAGAGACTCCTTTAAAATATCGATGCTCGAACTCGCTCGAGATCGCCGAGCATGACAAAGATTGCTCAGGTCGGTTCGATAACATATTACTCATGTTCGAAGTTCGCCTCGATTATGCTCGAAAAATCGAGTCTCTTCAAACTTGAGCTCACCAAGCACTTCAAAAAATGGTAAAGATGCTAAGATATGCATACGAAAATATTAAGTCCAAAGAAAGATAATAATAAGCAAATATAATATATTTTAAAAAATATTAAATCGCCGATAAGGCTCTCAGAGCATGTCGAGTCAAGCTTTAAATTGCTCGAGTTCGGATTGTTAATTATGATGAGCTACTCGAGTTCGCTCGAAGTTCGGATTAAAACCATATCCGATGCGAAAGCATTTAACGAAGTTGAGCTGCCGAGCAGCCGCGAGCCGCTGATCGCTTACACCCCTAGTATATGTCGCCTCTCCAAGTTTTTCCCAGAATATGGGATTTTCATTTGGTCCGCTCAAACACGAACTCATAACTGGCCTGACATGTATACAAGTTTTTCTTTTTTTTTTTTGAGGGGCCACATGTATACAAGCTAACCGCTGTTTCTCCTAACATGGTGGTCTTCCATTTGGCCCGCCTTCAAACACCGACCATATATTCTCGACACGCTTATATAGGTCCCGCTTCCAAGTTTTCTCCTAATGTACGGGTTTCTCCGCTTGGTCTCGTTTTAAACAACGCACTACATATAGTCCGAAAATGTATATAGGTCAACCGCTAAATAAACCTTCAGCGTGAGAAAATTGATTGAATGATAATTATTACTGCCGATCAATAGTTAAGTCGCACCTATAAACAATCTATATGCAAATCATCAATCAAATATATTAATGATCGAACTCAAGATGAAACGAGTAAACAATCGGCCTTTTCTTGTTCTAGGATTATACAGAGTAATTGTTGTTATTGTAATGGATCGAACTTAATGAATAAGCCGCCATGATATCCAAATGTATATTTGGAATCAAGTCCAACCGTAGTTCAAAGCGTTATCCATGATAATTCAAGTTAGCCGGGAGGTTATATAAGCTCCCCCACGCCTCACGCGCTAATCATAATCGCTTTATTCCAGATGAGTATGCCCTCCGACTTCGGTTTCCAATCGGCCAAGGACCTCGCCCTGCGTCCGATCATCCTTCTTATTCTCGCCGCCAAGGTCCCGCCTGCGTGAGATCGCTTCCTCCGTCGGGTCTCCGGCCTGGCCGCCTATTTCTTCTCGGTCGTCGAAGCGGGTATCCAGATAGTGCAACGGATCTGGCCCCTGCTCCGCCACCTGACACGCGGACTCGATCCGGTCACCTCCCCTCACCAGCCCCCTGCATCTTAATCGACAAAGTCGCCTGAAATGAATAAGATCTGGTTCAAAATTGTTCCACGTGTACCGCCCTGGGGGATGGGCCCAACAACCCTTGCCTCTTGCTTAACTCAAACGCCATCATGATTACACACGCTTTGTCTTTCCGACGACGCCAGCAAGTCCAAGAGTCCCATCTCTTGGTTAAAGGCTACAAAATCTATCGACTCAAAGCGCTTCATCATTATTTAAAGCTACGTGACGCCCCATTTGGTGCATTTGCTCCCTTTGATTAACGAGGCAAGTCCTTCATCTTGTGCGAGATAATAATTTTTTCCTTTTACTCCTTATGAATCCAAATCAACTAAATTTCCAACTCGTGAAAATCCCCTCTTCTCTATTCTTCCCTCATCCGATCGCTCGTATCGCTCCTACTCTGCTCGAATCGCCTCCGACAGAGTATATTTCCGGGCTTGTCCGCTACCGATATCACGTATGCTGGATTGTAGGACCTACACGACTAAGAAGATGATGGCTTGCCATGCTATCGACTCCAAACCAAAGGATCTCGTGATATCACCGACATCCGTGATAGTTTGGGTTAAATAAGAACATTTATGCCCTATCCGACCTCGCACTTTAAAAG